>JAOTQQ010000002.1:6389608-6410866 GCA_026546715.1 Gallinago undulata | reverse complement strand
CTCTCCCCAGCCTTCCTGTAGCCCCCTCAGGTACTGGAAGGCCGCTCTTGGGTCTCCCCGGAGCCTCCTCTTCTCCATGTTGAACAACCCCACCTCCCTCAGCCTGTCCTCGAAGCAGAGGTGCTCCAACCCCCTGAGCATTTTTGTGGCCCTCCTCTGGATCTGCTCCAGGTCTATGTCCTCCTTATATTGAGGGCACTTTTCATCTTGGAGACCATGACATTGTTCTGCATAACCCCAAATCTGTTGAGTTCTGAATTCAAGATATCCTAAAGTCTTTTAAAAACTGCTTTCATTTTGCATCGGAGTTGAAATGACACAACTTGAGTTCAGGATCACCTTTTGTCCTTCTCCCTCTCAGCACAAAAGCGAGCAGCCAGCAGCCCTCTGGACGTGGGCAGGATTAGGGGCTGCAGGAAGGATGCTCCTAAATGAGTGGTTCACGCACAGACTGGTGTCTCTCATCTGTTTAGGGATTTTGTTGACAAGGGAGGTGCTTGTCCTGGTCTTGTGGGGTTTGGGTCGATGTTGCCTCAATGTGAGGAAGTGTGGGTTGCTATTTTCCTCTTCCCAAGAGGACCCGATGAGATAAAAGGTTGCTTTCTCTATTTATTTTTCCACCAAAGTCAGTGGCTTCTCATCAGCTCCTTCCATCATCTGTTTCCCTTAACCTGTGCAAAGGGCCATTACAAAGGGATGTGTAGGTGGGTGGTTTTGGTGTTCTAGTGACTCGTGTCATGTCTCTGCTTGTCATCTTTAATCCTGTCACTGTCTTCCTGTCTCTGGAGGAGGAAAAGGAAATGGAGTGAGCAGGAGCAGCTAAGCTCAGTGCTGTGACTGAGGATGATGATGATGAATGAGAGGAAGCAAGTGAGAGGCGCAGGGAGAAGAACAGCCACCATGAGCCAGTTCTTGCTGTCTCACTGATGACTGGTGCCAATGTCAGTCTCTAAACGGGCTGTTAAATTTAGGAGTGATACAGAGATGGAAGACTTTTTTTGCATTTGATCAGGAAATGAAAGTCTTTGAAGATTTTTGTAACCTCCTTTGAAGAGGATCTTGAAAGAGGATCCTGCTGTTCTAATGTGGGCTTTGATTATCACAGTCTAGATGAGATTATTTTAAACTTGTCTGAAAACGGAAAGGAGTGCAGAGTTCAGCAGCCCCTCTACTGACACATCTGACCAGGCAAATAGGTATTTTCTGCCTGGAGCTAAGCACTGACTTCTCATCTGTGCAACCTGAGGTGGCAGAAGAGAGGCTGCTCCTGAGGGCCTGAGCAGAGATAACATTCAGGATGGGCTGTCTGAAGATCCTGCCAAATTTTGAAATGATTCCCCATCCAGCACAGTGTCTGATTAAATTGCCCTCTAAGGCAGGTTGGAAAACCCTCTCTCTTTTTTCAAACTTCTGTTGAGGATTGCACGACAGGGTAGTTTTGCTAGGGTCTGAAAGGGTGGCATTTAGCTTCCTCACAGCTACACATAGAAAAACTTCAGAGTAACTGCTGGAGGTCTGTAAAAACCTTTTTTATTTCTCCTTTTTTGTTAAATAAAGGCTACTGATAACTTATACTTCAGGTTGGTTCTGACAGTGCCACCACGTGTTCATGCGTGATTCAGTTGTGTGTTCTGAAACTATGACTCTTTCGTTTTTTGTTTGAAACAGAAACGCTGGCTTGGGTGTCTGTTCCATGTCTTGCAGATTTGGGGGCATTTTGGCTCCATTTGTGCCATCTATGGTAAGATTCTCTTCTACTTCTTATGTAACTCAGATTTATTAAACTTTCACTAAAGTGTTTCCTGACTTTTGTACCACATATGCCTATATTGTGTAAAAATATGTTTTTATTAAAAACTAAATGTTCGTTCAATTTCAAGATTTAATGAATAAGATGTTGAAAAATATCTAATATTCTATCCCTTCTGGAAATAATCTAATGTTCTATATTGTGTTAATAATTCATCTGTTAGTGAAATGATTGTCATGTAATGCATTCAATGCTACTAAGGCTCACTCAGTATCTTTAGGGCACATAAACAAAGTTTTCTTATGAAGCCGTTTCTGTGCAATGACATTTATTGGGTTTCTTTGTTCTAGCAGTGTACAGATAATTGCACAGATTGCTGGTTTTGACTGCAGTTTATATGGATCATATATTTTAAGATCAGGAAACAATGTATGGTGTTTACTATGGATTTTCAATTTTAGAAGTCTCTTAGTCCTTCTGTACCGTTTGTGGTGTTTGGAATCAGTGGACTGTCGGCGGGATTCCTGACTTTCCTTCTGCCAGAAACACTAAATAAGCCAATTGCTGAGAACATTGAAGATCTCCAGAGCCCCAAATACCAAGTGCTTAAAGACAAGGAGGCAGAGTACTTTTTTTTTTTTTTTACTGTAGCTTTGCATTACTTTCCCCTCTATCTTCTGGAAGCCATGATTTAGTGCATATTTCTTAGACTTTGAATGGATGAATATGTGCGTGAAGTTTTTAAAGCCATTTTTCTGCCACATTCAGTGGAGACTTGTGTTTCCATAAAGGAAAGGCAGTCTGAAATAACCAGTCTGAAATAACACATGTAGCAGCACTCCCGTGCTTTTGCACAACTAGGCATATTTTTATAGATTGGATTGTGCCTCTTTGTTATGTTTTACAGTGGAACATGATCTAAAATTAATATATATCTGTGGAAGTGTTTTCTCCTTTATTAGTCTCCTGGGCTAGAGCCATTTAAAGTGTGTTCCTGTTGTTGATAGGTACTAAATAAAACTTTTGACGTGGGAAATCAAAGTTTTGTTTGTTAAAACAGATAATGGGATAGAAAATGTGAAGTGTATCACCTAAGTTCACAAATTGCTTCCTGGAAGAATTAGTTTTAAAAAAAGGGTGGGTGGGTGGGGTGGGAATTCCTATAAGAAACGAATTACTATCTTAGAACTAAGCAGACTTAGTGTAGATATAAAAGAATTGATGTTTTTCTTATGTTTCTCTTGATATGCTAGCTTGTTAATTATATGGTAATTATTGTACTTAATCAGTTTAATCATGGTATACATTCTCTTATGCTTTATTTTTATGCCTACTACATCGTAATACTGCATTCAGCCAAAACGAGAAAAAGTACAATTTTTAATATTTTTGAATATCATTTCACTTAGAATTTTTTTAAAAAAAGTCACTGAATTGTGCTTTTCACATTTAATACTAGTCTATAAAATAGGGCAAGCAGAATAACATCTGTAAAGTGTTTTTCAATAACTATTTTTCTTCTATCTGACAGGCAAAACAGTTAGAAGAAAACACTTGACTTCCAGAAGGCCTGTCTGTTGTGGAAAATGAAGCTTCCATTGAGAAGGTGCTATAAAAGTTAAAGGGCAGTCTTGCTCTATGTATCTGACAAGAAATGTTGGAGGACTCATGTATAATGCTGTTTGTAGCATGTTGAACAGTTCTATGTGGAGACAAATTGAGAAGATGGAAGAAGTTGATCAAAGCTTGTGAGAAAAGAGGTGACAAATCTGTGCGTTAATTTAATGACTTAACAGAAGCATACTTGGGATCTTTGGACTTCTCAATAGCCTCTTAAAATGAAGTATTAATTTATTTTACAAAACGTAATTGCTAGCTTCAGATTAAGCAATAATGTTGTAATTGAAATGATGTGTATAATTTAAAATTCAGATGGCCTTATATATTCTGGCAAGCTGTAATCATGAAAAGTAACAGCATCCTGTTTATGATAATTTTCTCTACAGGGTTTTTTGCTCCTAAAATACAGTATATATACCTCACATGATATGAAGAGACCAAAGATTTTTATGGGTTGTTGGCCTTAGTATGTCTAGCATTAGAAACCTGAACAGGAGATCTGAAAGGAGAGTAAATGGATTTTATTGTGGAAGTAATTTTTAAATTGAGTTGTACGTGAAACGATACATAAAGTTACAAATGATGTCAGATCTTTAAGAGGTGCATTTGAAGGAGAACTTAATAACCATTGTCTAAAAGGGTACTTAAGTTCTAGCTGTACATGTGAAATTAGAATCTGAGCTATATATTGTATAATATATGTAATAATATGTAATCCAATACATTTCACATGTGAATTGGGTATTCTTTTGGCAAGGGGGGAGGGATGTTTTGTTAACAGTTAATATAATATATTAATTTGTGATGCATTTATTCCACAGTTTTTTGATGGCCAACCCAATTTTGTTATTAAAAAGAAAATGATTGAACGTATGTATTATGGGTTTTGCTTTTTCCGGGATGCTTACCCAGCCTTTTGGAAGAATCACTTGGAATTTGGCTCTTTAATGTATCTGATCAGAAAGGTTAGTGAAAGGCCTCTGTATTTCGAGCAATTTCCATAATAAAATAGTAGTTCTGTGAATGAACGTGCCCCCATGCCAGTGTGTGTGCACTTCGGCATGCAGGTTGCTCTGCCTGGATGCCTCGCAGGACTCCGCGCAGGTGCATCAGGCCACGTGTGCTTTACAAAGAGCCTCATCAGGTCCCCAAAGAGGTGAAAATCAGTTGGCAATCAGAGCTACATTTATATAATATTGATGTAAAGGTGGAATGCACGTGTGTTTTCTTAACCTCTGGAGCTGAAGCTTGATGACAGCCTATATGCTGCAATATGTATAGATATTACATGCTGCAAACTTTCATCTCCTGATCATTTATTTATTCATCATTTTTGTAATGTTTTCCTTCTGTGAGGATTAGAACTGAGTTTGTGAACTTTTTTTTCCTGAGTAACATTAATGTCTTCCATGGCATTAACGTTTATAACCACAGTGACCGATGATACCTCTTCAAAGGATAATTGGGTCAGCAGGGATATAGTAAAGACCAAGTTTTGTTACTGTTTACTTCAAATTTTTTTTATTACAAGAAATAAAATTTAATAAGAAATGGAATGATATATAGTTGTATTCCCAAAGCAGAGACAAGACTTGGGAACAGGAGGATCATAAAGGTACCATTATGTGGTGGGAGTGTATTTCTCTCTCCTGCCCCACGTATCAGGCTGCATCAGAGCATTTTTCCTCTGCCTTTTATTCCACGTTATGTGAAAAACAGACAACAGGAATAATTTACATTTTGAACCTTCTTTATTTGACTTGGAATTAGTGAATTTTTTGCCTGGGGTGACTTCTGTGAATTTCGTGGATTGATGACCAGAAAGCTATCTCTCCCAAAAAGACATGAATGATCTTTTCAGCAGCCCTGGCGTGACTCATGGTACTTGCAGCTCTTTTTATTAGCGCAGGCCAGTGGGGAAGGTGGTTTGGTCCTTTGTCTCCAAGATCCAAAAGGGAATATGGGCAGAAACATTGACTTCCATTTTTGCTTAGCTTTTCAGTTCAATTAAACGTCTTGACCTTTTACTTAAGGTATCCTTGCTGCATTTTGCTATTGCTGGATAAATAGATGCTTTTTGGAAAGAAGTGCTTTTCCAGTTACATGTTTAGAAATACGGAAATTATTTGCAGCTTTATTAGAAATATTTTGTAGGGCTAATGTAATCATCACATTACATCTTACAAGGTCTGAAAGTTAAGAAACCAACAGTGTCATTCATTACTGTATATGTCACGGCAAATTGGAAAAGGCAGGATTTTTCGTCAAAAAACTGCTTTTTTGAGGGGAATAGATACCTTCCCTTAAAGCTTTGGACTTGGTAAAATGAGGAATTCTTCACTTAGAGCAACTCTTTTCTGCCATGATTTTTAATGAAGATAAAGCAGTTTTGGGGAGAAATGCCCTAATAAATTCTTTACTCAGTGTGGGACTATTATCTATTGCTTTTCATTTCTTTGTAAAAAAAGAACAAAGGGAGCTGAGTTAATTTAAGCGGCTTAATTATACACATTAGGTCACAATCTTCTCATCTTTAAGTATCACTTCCAGCTCTTCCCCTGTGCTTTATATACATGTAGAAATTTGATTATAATGTGGCATCTGCACTGTTCATCTGTTTCTGTGTTAGAACAGTGTCTTCAGTGCTTTAGCGCTTAGTTGTGAAATTGCCTTTATTTCTTTATCTGTTTTTAAACTAATTTGAAGTCTTTTGTATAGAATCGTTTGGAAGGGACCTTAAAGATCATCCAGTTCCAACCCTTCCTGCCCTGGGCAGGGACACCTCTCACCAGACCAGGTTGCTCAAAAGCCCCATCCAGCCTGGCCTTGAACCCCTCCAGGGATGGGGCTTCCATGACTTCCCTGGACAACCTGTTCCAGTGTCTCACTACCTTCACTGTAAAGAATTTCTTCCTAGTATCTAATCTAAATCGATCCTCTTTCGGTTTCAAAGCATTACCCCTTGTCCTTTCACTAGGATGAGTCCCTTCCCATCTTTACTGTGGGCCCCCTTTAGCTACTGGAAGGCTGCTGTAAGGTCTCCCCTGGAGCCTTCTCTTCTCCAGGCTGAATAACCCCAGTTCTCTCAGCCTGTCTTCATAGGAGAGGTGCTCCAGCCCTCTGATCATCTTCGTGGCCTCGTCTGGACCCACTCTGGACCCACAGGTCCTTGTCCTTATGTTGGGGGCTCCAGAGCTGGACACAGGATTCCAGGTGGGGTCTCACCAGAGCAGAGTAGACGGGCAGAATCACCTCGCTCAACCTGCTGGCCACGCTTCTTTTGATGCAGCCCAGAATGCAGTTGCACATTGCCAGGTCACACTGAGTTTCTCATCAACACTGCCAAGTCCTTCTGCTCCTGCTGTTCTCCATCCATTCTCTGCCCAGTCTGTGTTTGGGCTTGGGATTGATGTGGTGCAGGTGCAGGACCTTGTACTGGGCCTTGTTGAACTTCATGAGATTCACACGGGCCCACCCGTCAAGCATGTCCAGGTCTCTCTGGATGGCATCCCTGCCCTCCAGCATGCTGACTGCACCACACAGCTTGGTGCCATTGGCAAACTTGCAGAGAGTGCCCTCAATCCCAACATCCATGCTACTGACAAAGATGTTATACAGCACTGCTCCCAGTACAGACCCCCGAGGAAGGCCACTCTTCACTAGTCTCCACTTGGACATCAAGTTGTTGACTGCAAGCCTTTCAGTGTGACCATCTAGCCAATTCCTTATCTACTGAGTGGTCCGTCTGTCAAAATGCAAATTACTTCAGTGTTTGAGAAAATTCTGCTGCTATCCTTAAATACATCTGTGATACTGATGGGTTGTTCAGAAAGGAAGTCTGAACAGATCTAATTTTCTTTGCTCCTTTATGTGTTTTTAATCTTCATGTGTTTTTCCCCTAAGGGGTGGTGGGGTTTTTCTCCTGCATTAGGTGCTAAGAGTGCTGAACAGAGGCAAAGCTTGAGCATTCATTTTGTCACCAGCCAGTGATGGCACACCCCCACACCATGTTAAAATCAGGTCGGATATAAAGGCAGGGCTTGAATTCCTTTTTCTGAAACATAAACTTTGCCCAATATTCATGTAAAGCTCATCTTGGTGATCTTTTTCATTATCCCATTTGATGTTTCATCAAAGCTGTTTCCTCCTTTGTTGGAGCACTGTATGTTATTTGAAGCGAAGGCTATGGATTCATTTTTAGAATTTATCCTTTTTAATCTGAGCAGAGTGAAGTACAAATAATCCTTTGCTTTGTTGACTAATACTCTTGCAGCTAAGCAGCAAAGAAAGGAGGAGGTGAACTTTTCACACTACCATCTGTAACCAGCTGGTTCTGCCATTCAATTTTTAGCTTGCTTGAGGCAAGTAACTGTATTGTGTGTTACAGCATGCAAGAGATCTAATTTTTTTCATGCCGTGAGTTACCAGCAGTTCATTGGAAAGGTCATCTTTTGTTGTATCACTTGCTATCAGAGATGTGAAATACACCAGAGAGGATTTTTGATAGATGTGGTCCTTTCGCTGAAGTTAAATTTGTGAAAATAGTAGACAGATGTACTGCTACAGGCAAACTATATGTAAATTTGGGATGATCTTTTCTTACAGTAACAGAATTTCTTTTCACCAAGACTTCCTAATCTGTAAAGAAATGTGTGGGCTATAACGTGCAGTGGGAGGACTGTGCACACCTGAGGAGCAGCAGCTCCACAGCAGCTGGAGGTTTTTGTGAGGGAAAGGGTAATGTGGCTGCAAAGTAGATGAGGATATTTGGGAATCAAACTGTGTTTAAGTCCTGCATGCTTTTGGTGTGGTCCTGAATTACGCCAGGCTCCTTTTAACTTGATATTAAATAGTTACTTTCTATACTAGGTGAACTCTTCTTCCTCTGGGTAGACTCCTGGTCTAGGAAACAAGATGCTATTGTCATAAATCAACCAGAAAACAAGTACGTTGCAGCAATTTTGATATCTTATGAAAGTGCAGTGTGGCTCCAATTGGACTGGTTTGACTGTGTGGGTCCTCTTTTGGCAGCGGTCCAAAGAGGTTCGAAGCTGTGCAGGCTGATGGCTTTTCTAGGCTTTTCACCTAAGAAAGGGGTGTGTGAAATGATGTTTCAGTGACCTCTTCCCATGTAATAGCGACCTAGTCATGCTCATGACAGGTAAGGCTGAATGGTCTGGCTCAATCTAAGTAACTTGCTTCAGTCGCTTGGGCTTGAAAATTTCTGTCCTGGGCTTTTGTCTGCCAGGTAGCAGTACTGCCAGTGTTCGCTTGGCTCTATTTAAATGTCCCTGTCATGAAAGGCTCCAGGGAAAACTGGTGATTACATGGGGTTCTTTTAACTCTTTTCCGAAGAGATTCTGCATGTGCAACAACTCACTTTTTGTTTGTCATAGCCTCACTCACATCATTTTGGGTGGTTTTTTTTTTATTAAAGTCAGGTTGATGGTTGGACTAAATGATCTTAAAGGTCCCTTCCAACCTAGACAATTCTATGATTCTATGATTTTCTCCCTTCCTCTGCATGTTTTTCCTTCCTATCCCATCCACAGCAGTGCAGGGCTTGATTGAGTTCTCATCTCCCTGTGCTGCTGGCTGAAGGGAAGACTGCTGGTACACGTAGGGGAACTAGAGTCTGTGACACAAAGTGAAGTTATTCCAGATGTGACCAGGTTGAAAGAAATTGCCGTTTCTTTTCGTCATCCCCTATCTTGTGGTCGGTTAGGTTTGTCAATGTTGGTATCCATTCAGTGACAGCTGGCTGCAAACATGGCTGTGGGAAGCCCAGGTCCTTCCACCAGGTTTCTGCTGCAGCTTCAGAGTCTCCGTTTCATCTGTTTGAAATCATTATTAAATCCTTGTGACAGCATATGCTATTGCTCAAGGAAACATCCAGTCTTTTTTTAAGGCCTCCTGATGTCTTCATTTCAAGGCCATGATATAACAGTCCAGCAGTCTGTCACTGCATTATGTTTATGTGCTTTTATCGTTTTTTAGATTTGCTGCCTTGCGGTTCCACTGGAGATAACCAATGATGGGGAATAATGACAGTGAATAGGAATGCTTGACCTAAAGACAAACCCTGCAGTTTAACGCTATATATTCAGTATTGTCTGCTTTCTGTTCTTTTGAAAATGTTCCAGTTATTTCTGTGAATGGACACTTGTCCAGGGCTCTCATTTTTATATCTGTCTGTGTGCTTTCAAATGGATGAGCGAATGACTCAGGGTGCTTGTGTAAACGGCTTCAGCACGAGCCCAGTTTCCCTTGTGCTAATGACCAGGACCCGCAGCCTCTGTTGAGGGGTCAGAGTGACCACTCTGCCTGGCAGGAGTTTATCCCTGGCTAGGCCTGAGAAAATTATTGCGCATCCTTGCTTCTAACTAGAGGGGGGGCTCTTCAGTGTTGAACTCCTAAGCTGTTTTGATAGGATTTGAAGGGTGTTTTGAATGCTGAGATTTTCCTGACCGATTCCACTGTGGGTGGGTGACCCAGATGGTCAGAAACCAGCTGGAACCAGCTGGAAACCAGCTCCACCGCCCGCAACCCTTGTGATGGTCTGACTCCGCAGCACGGGAGCTGCAGTGGACTGAGCAATTTCTTGGTATTTAGCTCCAGGGAAAGCTACTTATGCTGTGATTTGTGGAGTTTGTTCCAGCTGTTGTAGCATCCTTTGAGTGCAAAAATGGAAATATTCTTACTGCACTGCCTAAGGACCTTTGGGCTACAAGTAGGTGTGGGGCTAGCTCAAAAAAGTCTTGTAACCAGCAGTTTCTCTGTCTGAGAACAGGTGGCTGCTTGAGAGTGTGATAGTTTCTCCCTGCCCCTCACCTGGAGGTAACGTTTCACATTTGAGCTGGTAATTCATGAAAGAAAAACAAACACCCCTGTCCCCACTCGCCGCCTCCACAACCAAAAACAAATCCAGAAAAACCTGATGCAGGTAAAAATAGTTTTGGAAATGAAGAAGCAGGGGAAAAACAATGACTTCTGGAGCAGTTTGTCATCTCTCTTGAAGAATGTATCATAGAAAAGTGAAATTGGCAGCAGGAGGGCTCCTGCAGTCATGGTCTTCACAAGTTGCTGTGGATCGGAATTGGTTATTTATTATCTTTAATCTTAGTGGTCTACCAGGAAGGAAGGAAAATAATTACTAATAATAGATTTTAGTTAAAGCTAATTTGTTGGTGGTGGAACTAATTGTGTGTTCCAGGTGTTCGTCAGTTTAGCAACACAGCCTTCAACTATCAAATGCTCCGATTACAATGTGGTTTAATTAAACATGATTGAACTGTTGGGTTTACAAGCAGGCGATTAATTACGTGTAATTACCCTTGCGGTGGGTGCGTGGCACGCAGCACCCGAGGTGGGCGTGACTTCTACAAATCGATCCCCGCAAGGGACCGCCTGTGGCCCGGTTAACGTACCGGGGTGTCGATGGCGGCAATGGCCCCGCGCCGGCAGCGCTGGGCTCGTCAGTGCGTGGGGTGGTGACGTCAGAGCTGCTCCGGAAGGGGAAGGGCACGTGACCCGCCGGCCCCGCCCACCGCCGCGCGGCCGGGAGGGGGCGCTGTGTGTGTGTGGGAATGGCGCCAGATGGGGAAGGCCTAAGGCAGCGGTGAGGGGCAGAGGGGTGTCAGAGACGGCGACACCGGGGTGTCCCGTCTCACCCGGCGGGAGCCCGCACTCGGTGCGTTGGGGAAACGCCGTCCTTGTTCCTGGAACGTCCGTGGCTTCAGCTGCTGTCACCGGTTCCGTCCGGCTGAGTGTGCTCCTCGCTGCCCGCGTGAGTTCCGCAGGGCACAGGTTCTTTTCTATTTGGTAAACTTTTTTTTGTAGTTAATTCACGGAATCTTGGCATTGTCAGAGTTGGAAGGGACCTTCTAGAGCTTATCCAGTCCACCTTCCCTGCCAAAGCAGGGCTGCCCAGAGCACATCACTCAGGACTGCATCCAGGCAGGTCTTGAAGATCTCCAGAGAAGGGGACTCCACACCCTCCCTGGGCAGCCTCTTCCAGGGCTCTGCCCAGAAAGAAGTTCTTCCTCGTATTTAAGTGGAGCTTCCCATGTTCCAATTTGTGCCCGTTTCCCCTCATCCTGTCACAGGGAACCACTGAGAAGAGTCCAGCTCCATCCTCCTTCAAGCCACCCTTTAGATCCTTGTCAGCATTAATAAAGCCTCCCCTCAGCCTTCTCTTCTCCAGGCTGAAGAGTCCCAGCTCTCTCAGCCTTTCCTCACCAGGGAGATGCTCCAGTCCCTCAGTCATTTTTGTTGCTCTGCACTGGACTGTCTCCAGAGGGTTCGTGGGAACACAGCATCAGGTCACCAGAGGATGTCTTGCACGTGTGACTGTTCCCAGGGGGACATATCAGGGTGTGTGCCCGCTGCCTCCCTCTCCTGCGTGTGCCATCGCACAACCGGACACCTGCCATGCTGTCAGGAAACACCTGGAAACGCACAGTAACATCAGGCAACTCGGGTAAGAACTCACATCCTCTCCTCCCTGGTCATCAGTGAGCCTGATTGTTAGTAATGAAATCAAATCAAAGTCAAAACCCCCTTTGTAAATAACTTTTAAATAGTGCTTTTTTTTTTTTTTTAATTTGAAATCTATTTTATCCCGACACAGGCCTTTTCTCTTGTTCTCTCCTTTTGTGTGCGCAAGTATATACCAGAAAGGGAGAACGGTTCGTCCTCTAATTGAGATTTATCTCTGTGCGGACATCCAGCGCTAGTAGGATATATTGGAAATACTAAAACTGCATGGATTTATAACTGTGCTGGGGTTTCCTGAACCATGAGAGCACTGTGGGAAGTGAGACTGCCTTAATTTTCCTGTCCTGCGTTGGAATTGAATTTTGCCTTTAAATTTAGCATCAGACTTGGCAAGGCCTCTCCTCTGGGGGGAAAAGACCTTTCCTCACAGGTGAGGAATCCAGAGCTGGCCCTCGGGTGGAGCGGGCTCTGCTCTCTCCTCCTGGTCTTGCTGGGTTCGTGGCCATTTCCCTAGCGTTGCCCGTCAGGTCTCTTGGAAGCCCCGTGCTTGTTGCTGAACTAGCCATGAAGGTTTGGAAATGGCATTAAAAAGTTTAATCTTTTTTCCTTTGGCTTTTCATGAGCAACAAATTGCCATGAAATAAAAGAGGACGAAAATAAAATTTTATACCGTGCCTTTTAGGCAGTTTTATACTTCTCTCTGACAAGGAGGCTAAAGAGCAAAATAATATTGAATAAGTGTCTGGTCTTTACTTAAGTGCTCTTGAAAGTTAATCAATCTACTTGCTCCCTAAACAATGTTAGCGTTTCAGTTCAGAGGGGCTGGGGAAAAATTCACCTGGCTTTTCTGGCTTTAAGAGGATGGCAGGGCTGGAAGAAAACTTGTTTGCCTGTGCCTTGATGGGATTAAGATGGGATGTTGTACTGCCACTCAGATCATGTTTTGTGTGTATTTAATTGACCATTGCAGCTTTCGAACAGCCCATTAGCTAATGTATTTATGCTTCAGGAGGCTAATGCTCAGTGGTGATAGTCTCATCATATTGCATTTGTTATATAAAAACTTAAGGTAATTTGAAGGAGTGCAGGGAAAAAACAGCAAAAAGGTAGAAAGGTGGGTTATCTCCTTGTGCTTGTTCATATGGATCTAGAATTTTGAAGTTTTGTTGAAGACCGTTAAAATGCATAGACTTTTAATGGAACTGCAAGGGAAAACAAAATGAATCCCTATGACTGAACTAATCCATCACTGAAACTTTGTTCTGGAAAAATGAAAAGGGATGTAAAAGTTCTCCTGACCTTCGGACCACTAGGCAGGGAGGAGGAGAGTGGCCTCTGGCATTGGAAGAGCTGTGGAGAAATTTGGCTGGCTTTGAAGAAAGAGCCTGGTGATATTGCTGCTCCTCTGGCAGTAACACGGATGAAGGCCCCATCTCTGGTGGGCCTTTGGCCTGAATGTGAGCTGTGGCCTTTATCTTACCACACTGAGACGTAAGGATGGTTGTTTTCATTTAGGTAGTTTCTTAGCTGTAAATGTTAGCAGTATTGAGATTTTATTTTAATACATGTATATTGGTGTGTATGTTAGCAGGTTTAGATGTTTTTCATTTGGAGCGTTTTTCTGAGCTAAAAACTGCAGAGACAAGTGCATTCCCCCAGACACACATTTTTCTACATGATTTTTTTAAAATCTGTCCAGGAAGACTGTTTATCCAGCCTGGAATAAATTGCCTGCTCCGGGTCGAGGGGACCTTTCTGTCTGGTCTCTGGTTCCCCTCTGATCCCATCTACTTGGGGAGGCAGCCCGGCTGCAGTCACACCCCTGCTCCGGATGGGACACGGCTGCCGCATTTGCAGTGGGGCTGCAGTAATTAATTAATAAATCTTCCTGTCAGTTTTCATCTCCACTTTCCACTATACAATAATTGTGTTATATGCAATGAAACTATGAAATGACTGTGTGGTGGGATGGAGGGGGGGGGAAAGGTTAAGTCTCAAAATGTGGCATTTGAAGAGACTCCTGTTAGCTCGGGCTTGACCCTTGAGCTTCATTTTACTGCTTTCAAAATGAAATCCTTGCCCTTGCCTCACTGTGGCTTCCCCCTGGCCCTGCCTGGTGGCTTTACCTGCCAGATGATGTAGAGTGATGAAGGATAATTTGCAGATGCCTTCATGCGTGACAGCTGGATTAGTGTTTTTAATCTGGTTCATTTGCACTGTGTAATTCCATTTCTTCCTCCTCCACTCCTGGGGAAGCTGCTTCCTCGTTTTGGTGAGCTTTAGTGGTGAGGTATGGATTCTGGTACTTGCTGCTCGGCAACATCTTTGCTGTCAGGTTTCTGGGACCAGCTTAGTGATGGAGCAAGCACATGGTTATGCTTGGCCAAAGTCTGCTAAAATGGCTGGGGAAAAGGAAAAGCACAGTAAAATGCATGAAAGTCTTGAAGAAATTGCAGTGATGCCACTTAATGACTGAGGATAGGGCTAAGTAAAAGATGAAAGAAAATTACTTAGAATCATAGAATTGTCTATGTTGGAAGGGACCTTTGAGATCATCTAGTCCAATCATCAATCTAACTCGGATAAAAAAAAAAACATCACTAACCCATGTCTGTAAGCACTATGTCTGCCTGGCTTTTAAATACCTCCAGGGATGGGGCCTCAACCCCTTCCCTGGGCAGCCCATTCCAATGCCCGATAACCCTTTCAGGGTAAAAATATTTCCTAATGTTCTATCTGAACCTCCCCTGGTGCAACTTGAGGCCATTTCCTCTTGTCCCATCACCTGTGACTTGGGAGAAGAGACCGAGCCCCACCTTGCTGCAACCTCCTTTCAGGGAGTTGAAGAGAGTGAGAAGGTCTCCCCTCAGCCTCCTTTTCTCCAAGCTGAACACCCCCAGCTCCCTCAGCTTCTCCTCACGAGACCTGTTCTCCAGACCCCTCACCAGCTTTGTTGCCCTTCTCTGGACCTGCTCCAGCCCCTCAATGTCTTTCTTGTAGTGAGGGGCCCAAAACTGGACACTGCACTCAAGGTGGGGCCTCCCCAGTGCCCAGTACAGGGGGACCATCACTGCCCTACTCCTGCTGGCCACACTGTTCCTGACACAGGCCAGGATGCTGTTGGCCTTCTTGGCCACCTGGGCACCCTGCTGGCTCGTGTTCATTGGGCTGACAACCGACATCTACAAGTCCTTTTCCTTAATCAGTAAGGATCTCTGTGCTTCTATCTGTCTTTGTAGCTTCACTCGTGAGCTTTTTCACTGCGTTTTCTCCCCCACCTTGCTGAAGAGGAGGAGTGAGAGAGAGGCTGAGCAGCATCTGGCAACCACGGTTCACCTGCCACAGAGAAATATTTAAGTGACCTCTAAAACATAACTGGTGTGGTTTAGAAGGAAAGGTTCTGGTACTGATCACTGCTGGGAGCTCTTGTGCTCTCCAACATGGTTATGATCATGGGTAGCTGCCTGTTGAGGGGCTGGTCTCAAATGCAAATTGTACCATCCATGAGCCCGTATACACACTTAGATATGAAATTGTATCACTTACATATATATTAGTGATTTTGCAAAAATTGTTTCTAGTTCTTTTAAATTTATTTTATTTATTTGCCATATGTGATTTTGGGCTGGTGTTGTGTTGGCTCTGCCAGGGAAGAGTCACAAGGAGCATGGTGCAGCAGAAGAGGCAGTGGCCCTGCCAAAATTCACGCCAGATGGGTAAAGCTAGAGAAAGAAATTGAGAAGTGCACAGATGCTGTTTGCCATCAGGGTTTGCATATTTGGATATTCATGTTTCATTTACACGAGGGACAACAAACACTGCAAGGCCAGAGCTTTGACCTGGCAGATCTCCAGGCTGCATCCCCCACTGAGTTTGGTGGCATTTTCATAGGTTTTTTGTGTGTGTGTGTGAGTGAGAGCAGGATGCAGCCTGCTCTCACACAACAAGCACAAGGCAGTTAAATATTAATTGTGATCCTTGCTGTTGCCTGGTTTGAGGTGGCAGCCCAGTTTTGTACCCAGGGGTGTGCAGCAGCTTCTGCTCGGAAATGGAAATGCTTAATCAGAGAGCGTGTTTTTATGGGGACTGCAGGTGGCAGTAGGGGCTAAGTTTTAGAGGAAAAATGTATTAAATTGCCTTTCTCCACAATACCTTGGCGTATGGCAAAAACTTGAACCTCTGCAAATAGCGTTCTCTTAAAGCCAACACTCCATATTTTTGAGGACTTTTCAGTTCCTTTTAGGTGTAATGTCTTCAATAACTGTTGTGACGCTTCCTGCTCCCTTTGGCATGCCCTGCACTGCTTCCCCTCGGGGGTGTTTCTGGTGGCTGTTTTGCAGCATTGGCCCTGTTCTGTAAATGTTTATTCAATTCTGCTTTTATTTACTGTGTTCCAACTGAGTTATTAACTTAAGAGGTACATTACTTGCGTTTACAGCAATGAAAATTACATCCATTTGAATTTAAGAAGTGGGTGAATTGTATGTTAACTGTAGGACTGAAATCCTGTCTATTACAGACAAAAATCTTGAACAGGTCTGAATGAACTTAAATACATGAGATTTTATCAATCTTAGTTTGGTTTATAGTCACTGAGAAAATCTTAATTGAAGGTTGAGCAAAGGAGTAATGAGCAGACCATTGTCCTTTATGCTCTGTGTAATTTTGGCTGTCACCTAGTGCTTTCTTATTTAGGTTACACACATTTATTTGTCCATTTCAGTCATAATAAAGAACAAACTTTACTGCAGCCATAGGGAACCTAGGAGAGACAAAGTGCTGAAATGAAGGTGGGATTGTGTGGTTCACACAGCTCATTGAATAAAAGGGTGCACGCTCATGTGCTGCGCATTGCTGGGATCAGGGGACTGTGTGTTTTTTAAATTACACTGCACTGGATGATGATTAAGCTGGTAAAACTGCAAACACCTAAGGCTGCTATTTCTGAGCTCTGAGGTGAGGCTGAGTGCAGGAGAATCGGTTCCTAAAAAGTACTAATTGTTGTTACTGATAAAGTTGTACCACAGTAAGTGAAAATCCCAGAGGGGCTCATTCTGATTCTGGCAGGGTCAGTTCAAAATCTGCAGTGAACGTTCCTGGTAGCATGTTTTCCAATTAAAAAGCAATAGCAAAGCACTTAAATGTATTGCTGGGAATTAAATACTTCTCTAGAGCTAATTGCTTTTGTTGGTAGTTTTTCAGATATACTAGAAAGACGACAGATAGTTTGGACTGTGAAGGACTCATCGGTGTTTTAAAAGCCTTCCCTGGCAGGAAGCACTCTGATGTGGGTTTCCCCTTGTGCTTTTTCCTTGGCACTAAGTGCTGATTACAAGCCATATATCTGCACTCTTGCTCCCGGCCAGAGCAGGAGCGTCGGTGAATCTCTGTACAGGAGCCAGCGCTGTTAGAGAGCACGTCCCAGCCTTCCCAGTGGGAAATACCAACATACAGTATGATGTAGAACTGTATTACCTATTAAAAAGCAATTATTTAGGGCATGTAGAGAAGAGAGCGTGTTATAAATTAAACAAAGAACAAGATGTGTTTTGATGACTGTTCCTGAGTAACGGGAAATCTCAGAGTGCGTGTTTTGCAGTCAGTAATCTGCTGCTGGGGGGGGGTCCTGGGGAGGGGGGCCCGGGAGGGAGGGAGGTGCTCTGTGCACGTATTCAATCACAGTTTAAAGAGAATTAGCTCAAGCTGCACCCATGGACCCTTCCTATTCCCTTATCGTAAACACTCGCCTGAATTTATTTGGCTGACTGTCTGATGAAAGCAAATGTCAAGGTTGTGCTGCCTGCCCTGAGTGCCAAATGTGGCTTGTGTGCAGGAGCACGCCTGCACTTGTCCAATCCAGGGAGAGCTGGGGCGCCCTCTGATTTACCTTAACAATTATAATCAAAGCCACACGGCTCAAATTATGAATGTTTGATCTTCAGAGCTTATAATCAACTCAGAGAAGAAACATCCCGGAAGCTATTTTATTGAATAAATTTAAATAATGCATTAATTTTAGAAAATAATTGCTTATGAGCAAATGGCTAAGTTAATCAAAGTTTTAATTTGTTCAGCTCTTAGGGATATGTAAAAACTTAAATAATGTGTAAATACCACATTTGGCATGTGCATACTTACCATAAGGTACAACTTCCATGTAGTGCACACACAGCTGAATAGAGACTATGAAAACGTGTTTTAAAGATACTTAATAGGGGACTGATATACATCAGGTTTGGAAATAGTATAGGAATTTACACAATTTGAGTTTTGGTGCGCAGGTTAATGCGTATTTCCCTCAAGCTCATGATGAAGAAGAATCCCAGTCAACATCATGCATGGAATCAGGCTGGTAACACACAACCTGTTGGCAAAAATTCTTGCATATAGTAAATTCAATGCACACACTGTCTCTGTATTTATGAAATATCCCAAACTGTGCAACTCTGCTGGAAAAAGAGGGTTGTGGGAGAGGTGCCATTGCCATGGGAAATGCCACCATAGCTGGTGCCACAGATGATGAGTGGTGGGTCATGGTTTGCTCCTAGGCTCCTCTGAGCTTGGCAGTGGTGATCAGGACCCCTGAGGCCCGGGCAGGTTGGGGTGCACCTTCCCAGAGGCTCCCTGGGGACCTGCCGTCCTCTCTTTGAAAGGGATTGAGGAAGTTAGGGACCTGGCTTCTGGTGGCTCCATAGCAGGGATGGGTCTGTTGGCAGAGGTTGGGGACTGGTGGCAAACTCTGGTGGCCTTCACCATAGCATCATAGAACCGTTGGGGTTTGAAGGGGCCTCCACCCAGCGGGGTTTGCACCATTTCTGCATCCGTAGTGAGCAAACAGCAGCTGTGGTGGGGAGAACGGTGGTACCATGCCGACACAGACCGCAGCGCAGAAAGCAGCTGTTTAGAGTTGAAGTTAATGTGCCTCCGGTCCGACTGTGCCTGCTTTGTGTATGTGATATATTCATGGGGTAAAGTACTGTGTTCTTTACTAGATTGACAGGAGATTTTCGTTTTTTACAATGGTACCAGTCTTGATCTGATTTAGCTATTTCTATCCTGGCATGTGGCGGGGGTGCGGTGTATTAACAGTCTCGCAGCAGTCTTCAGTGGGCTCAATAAAATGAAGGTATTAGTCAAATATTGGCTGACAATTTTCTTAGGCTGGACTCTGGCAAGAGTTGTGGTTGTGAAATTATGATTTTCTTTTGTTATTTCATTTCACTTAATATTGATGTGTGGAACGATATATGTGGTGGTTATTTTTTTTAAATAGGCTCTTTATCCTGACTCAGTCAGGGAGTGGAGTCTGGTATTTGTATTAAATATTGTATCAAGTGATTTGCAGTAGCTGTGGGGTTTAGTGGGATGAGAGCTATTTGTTTTTATATAGAAACCTGGGGGGGGGGGTTTGTTAGGGCTTTGGATTGCTTTTACGCTCCATTCTCACAGGAGAAATGCAAATTCTACTGAAAAATTATATTTTGAGTACAGACACAGGTAGTGAAGAAGCGTTACAGAAGGAGTTAGGTTTGTCTGCTTTTTGCCTGATTTTTCTTAAAGTATGGAAATTAAGTTCCACTGCCCTCCTGCTGAGAAAATGGCACGTGGATTCTTGGATGAGACGTGCGACATTGCAGCCGCTGTTGGCCCGGGTTTTAGTGGTCCAGCCCTCTTCGAGGTTACGGAGGAAGGCACCCCACGGAAAGCAGACCCTTTTGGGAATGTCGGGGCTAAGATTGGGAAAATGATAGGGAAAGACAGACTGTGAACGGGCTGAACATGGAGAACCCGACACGTGAGTTTTGGACCCAGCCTTGCAGGGGTGCTGTGGCAGCTCTCTCAACTGTTGGGCTGTGTCTGAGCAGGACAAGGAGGGAAGTGGCCAAGATGTTCACTGGGGGCTGCTTTTCCCATTAGCAGAAGCCAACTGGGGCTTTCTCTTCTGGCAGATGCCAAACTGGAGCTCCCTGCGGCTTTCCCTTCATTGTGGTGATGGGGCGTCCTGCCCAGCCCCACGCTGCTGCTGGGGAAAACTCCCCACGGCCTCACCGTGCTCCATGCACACGTGCTCTTCCATTCCTCCTTGGTTTGTTTATTTTAACTCATTAAAGTAAATTCATGGATTTATTGCCATTCCCCCCTAGGAGGGGGTGACTCTGTCCTTGGGCAAGGCTGTGACACAGGATGCGGTGCTGGCTACTTCCCCGGCTTGCCTGCCTGCCTGCGTCTGTGGAAGCTTCTGAAATATGCACCCTTGGGATTTTACTGCCACCAGGTAATCTGATCAATATAACGGATGGCTGCCAAAATTCAAGAGGGCCCTTGAAGCTGATACGCAAGGTATATTACATTATGAGCTGACCTGTTGCACCTTAGGTTATTTCCTTGCTCGTGCAGAACAGCCCATTTTACTCTGTCCTCCTGCAGCTCCTGAAGAAGAGCAGGGAGGAGCAATCAGTGTGTTTTGTGGAGAGAAAAGGGCCTTTCCAGATGGCTGAAAGACATACAAGCCCCGTTTCATCTGGGCTTATAAATCAGCACTATCAAAGTGCTATGGTTCTGCTTTTCTTGTTATCTAGTACATTAGGAACAGGAAACAATGCATTTAATGTTATATACTTAAATGTGTTGGCATTTATCTATTCTGCCATGTTTACTAGAGTAATTGCCAGTCAGATTAGGCATGATGCTTGCTGGCCTTTAAGAAAGGGACCAAAAAGCAAAACAAGTTTTACAAATGTTAGGCAGAACAAAACCCTCGACTACTTGCCACGATCTCAGTATACGGAAAGTAAAAGACCTGATGCAGACAGAAGATGTTCTGATAGGTCCCAGTAAAAAGTTGAGATAAAGTGACTTTAAAAGGAAAAAAAAAAAAAAAAAAAATGCCAATGAAATTTTCTTCTGTAACAGCTGGAGGGAAAAAGATTGCAATCCTCCAATTACAATTTTTGAAAATATAGAATAATCAGTGCTGGCAGCAAGCCCAGGATTCTCCTGATATTTTTCAATTGTGTCTCAACTTTTAAACTCTGATTAGCCTGAATACAAGTTTGTTATTTAAATGTGAAAATAATTTATGGTAGCACAAGATAGAAATTGGAACTCAAAATGTTAATGTTGGCTATTTATCTAGCAGTTGCCTCCCATGCAAGCAATTAATTTGAGCACTCAGGTATTTTTGTGCATTCAGTGGAATGCCTTTATACAATTTACATAGAGAAATTGCTTATTTCCAAATTACATCTCATATGCTGAAGAAATTTCCCCGAAGTGGCGTTGCTGGTGCTGCCTGTTGAGGTTGCCCGTGGAGAGCACAGAATCACAGAATCTTAGTGGTTGGAAGGGACCTTTGAGATCATCGAGTCCAACCACATTAAAAAAAAAAAAAA
>JAOTQQ010000002.1:6237925-6389508 GCA_026546715.1 Gallinago undulata | reverse complement strand
ATGGCTTCTAGCTCATCCTGTTTGTTGCCCATGCTACGTGCATTAGCGTAGATGCACTTGACCTGGGCTACTGATTTTGCCCCCATCTGTGGCCCTTGACACTCAGGTTCATTACTGGCAGGTCTGTGTTCCCGTCCTGCCCCCTGCAGCGGGGTGGCAGTGTCCTTCTGAGGATGGATATTTGCAGGCTTTGGCAGCTTTGGGATGACTTTTGGAATGGAAAAATTTGCCCAGATGCCAGTATTGCCACAAGTGATCTCCTGAATTTCTCCTTGTCAGCTGATCTGGTTATGGAAATTTGCTTGGTTTTGTCTCCCCTGAGCATCCATATGTATGAGAGAGAGATTTTATTAATTTCCCACCATCAAATGCAGAGTCCTCTCAGCACAGATCCTGTGCACGTATCTCCCTATTTGAATTGCTTTAATAACACAGTGACAAAAGCAAAAATTTTGCCTGAGCAACAGAGCTATCATACAGCTATTAACCTTAATACTACTTTTAGAAATATTTTCCTCACACCACCTGTGGAGGACTGTAATTGCTTCTTCCCGTTCACCAGGAACACCTGGAAATGCTCAGTCACTAATTTCACGGTGTCGTTTCTCTCCCAAAGGAAAAACTAAGGCTGATTCTCCTATAGATTAGAGTTGATTTCTGTCACATCCTTGGCTATGCAATGCTGTATAAGGTTCAGCCTGGGATTTTGCAGACTCTCATCTGTGACCAGTTGCATTTCCATGGCACTATCTTTATTTTCCCAGACCTCTGCCTGTTTTGCTCTTCCAGGGGACAAAACAACTGCCCTGATGTTCCTGTTGAGGAAGGACAGTGAGCTGCGGGACGGCATGCTGACGGGTGGTAGCCCCATATCTGTGTTACAGGTCTGAAGGTCTATTTTCCTTTTTTGTCAAGCAGGTTCTTCTAGTTTCCCCGAAATACTTCAAGTTTAAAAATTACTTTGGATTTCTTGGGCATTACACTTGCTGAGATACCGTTTAGCAAAAAAACGGGTTCAGTGGTGGCCATTGTTAGGAGCTTACAATCACATTTTGAAAACGGGCTCTGTAATATACCTCTTGCTTGGTATTTTTGTTGCTTATTCTGGGAATGCTGATTTGCCTGAACACCCACAGCTGAAGATTATGGGCATTGCAGTAGAAAAGCCCAGCAATTAGATCCCCTTTTCTCTGCCAGCTGGAGGCTAATCCCCGTGTCCCTTTGTTTGTCTTCCTTTGTTCCCTGGTGGAAAGGAGGAAGCCCCATGCCTGTCACCTTGGCTTTACTTTTTAAAAGTTTTGCCTGTTTTCCTGAAGATGGACAGAATTTTCCACAGGGGACAGGCACCACATCACATCTGCAGGACCTCTGTGCTGAGGCAGAAGCAGAATTAACGTATTTCCCACGGATGAGAGGGACATGCAGAGAAGAGGGAAAACAGATCAATGTTTAATTATGCAAATAGTCTGCTAGGCTTCAATATTAAACTGGAATAAACCTGTGATAACAGCTGTGCTGGGGGCAGGCGGTGAGAGAGCTGCTGTGCCCGGGGGCTGCATTATCGGAGGGGACAGGGTGGGTGCTGGGTGCAGGGGGTCAGGGTCTGGCTGGTGGATCCCAGCATTGCTCCCCGTCCGGCTGAGCTGCCTGTGACACCCCTCACGGAAGGAGAGATGAAGTTTCTGGGTGACAACTCAGCATCGCTGGGTCTGGCTGTAGTATGGCTTTGTACCGTGTTGTTATTCCAAGTTTTTTCCGTATGAGTTCAGGCTCTGCCTGTCTCACCTGATGTGGATGGATGCTACAGGCTTGGGGAGGAGTGGCTGGAAAGCTTCCATGGGGAAAAGCACCTGTTGGTTGTCAGCTGGCTGAACACGAGCCAGCAGTGTGCCCAGGTGGCCAAGAAGACTAGCAGCATCCTGGCCTGTATCAGGAACAGTGTGGCCAGCAGGAGTATGGCAGCGATGGTCCCCCTGTACTGGGCACTGGTGAGGCCCTACCTTGAGTGCTGTGTCCAGTTTTGGGCCCCTCACTACAAGAAAGACATTGAGGGGCTGGAGTGCGTCCAGAGGAGGGCAAAGAAGCTGGTGAGAGGTCTGGAGAATTAGTTTTCTGAGGAGCAGATGAGGGAGCTGGGGTTGTTCAGCCTGGAGAAAAGGAGGCTGAGGGGAGACCTTCTGGCTCTCTCCAACTCCCTGAGAGGAGGGTGTAAAGAGGCGGGGGTCAGTCTCTTCTCCCAAGTCATAGGTGACAGGATGAGGAAATGGCCTCAAGTTGCACCAGTGGAGGTTCCGATTGGATATTAGGAAAAAATTTTCACCAAAAGGGTTGTCAAGCGTTGGAACAGGCTGCCCAGGAAAGTGGTGGAATCACCATCCCTGGAGGTACTTAAAGGATGTGTAGATGTGGTGCTGAGGGACATGGTTTAGTGGTGGACTTGGCGGCACTGGGGCAATGGCTGGACTTGATGATCTTAAGGTTCTTTTCCAACCAAAATAATTCTATGGCTTTATGACACTTGTCTCTAGTGCTGTGCTGTTGCTGTGGCAGCAGTGACGTGAGTGGTGGGGACTGTGAAGTGGGAGGTACTGCACTCTGTCGAGTTTGTGTTTTGGAGGCTTTTGTAGTGAAGGAGGCCACTTAATTGTGCTGAACTTGATGAGCTTGTGTGGGAATCAAAGTATGAAATTTCCTCTCAATGGGTGCTTCTCCATGAGTGTGGAAGTTAGCTCCATTCCTTGGGGGGCGTCCCTGTGGTTTTTGAGCAGTGTCCATGGAACCACAAAGTCTTCTGGAGGATCCAGATATGGGTGCACAAGTGTTGTGATGATGGAAGAAGAATGCACCCATTTGAAAAACTTGACATGTTTTTATAACATTGTTTCTCTTAACTCTTAAATATGGCACCTTTTCAATTTTTATTCAAACCTCCATGGTGACATTCATGCTTCTGCTTCTTTTACCCATCCCTTTCAGCATCTGTGTCTCCCCAGGCTGCTGGTGAGCCGCAGGAGAAAGGGGATGCAGCACACAGGCACTGTGTGTCTCCTGGCAGGGATGAGGCTATTTGGCTATTTGAGTTTGTTCAAATCTGGAGGAAAGCTAATATCTGTGCACTGCAAAGAAGTTTTAAGGGAACATATATATTTTTTTAATATATTTTTTTTTCCTCTTTAATCTCTCTTTTCCCTTTATTCCAGCAGGGGAGTCCTCCCACCCCTTGGTTTTTGTGTCCGGTCCAGTGGCAAGGCACATACAGCTAATATGGCTGGTGCCTTGTGCTTAACGAGGGTAGTGCTGAAGATCTGTGGGTCTCCTTTTCCTGTGTTTTTTGGGATCTTTTCTGCTTTTGTCATTTTTCCTGTTTCTTTTTCTTTTACCCTGCTGGATCTTCACGTGGTTCAGCAGAAGTATTCATTCGTGAGATGCTCTGGGAGACAAGAGGGCACATTTCTTCTGATACCCTGCTTGCCTGGTAGTTGTGTTCAGCATGACTCTTACCTTGCGTAGTTAAGATAATGGAGGAGGGAGAGGAATGTTGCCTGCTGTTGTGTTAGATTAGGTAATGATTTTTTAGCTCTCACAAGCTATCTCAGGTTTGTTTCGGTGCCTACACAGTGTCTTGATTCGCTATCAAAAGCAAGTCTTGAATTATGCAAAGAGTAAGGTATAAGCAGCAGAGCTACTGCTGAGCATGGTTTTACATTGCTTCTGAATATTCATGGTAATCAAAGATCATACAACTTTGTTTTCTAGAGTTAAAATGTTTTTTGATAGCCTGGACAATTTCAGCCTGCACGGTAGGTATTGATACAAGTAGCTCTTGTACCTTTTCTAAAGCAATGTTTTTTAGGCAGTGGACAGAGGGGCTGAAAACATGAGTCATGATAATATTTATCTGATAAACAAACAATCACTTGATTGATTGATTGAATGATTGATTCATTTTTATTTTTTTGCCAACTCTTAATTCAAAAGTCATTGCTGTAATACAGTTCAAAGCCAGAAGCTGAGCGAACACATTCCCATCCACAAACTGAGATGACGGAGTTTAATTGTCATCTACCCCGCTTCTGAGTTATTTGTTATGAGAAGAGCAGATATGAGGTACATAGGACGATGGGGAGGCAGAAAATGAGAATATTTGTCACTGCAGGTTTGCAGAATTGTCTCACACTTCACCACTTTCTCAGGGAGCAGGAGGCTCATTTCGTAATGAATACACAAAAAATGTGTCCGGTTGTGGAGGAGGATGGTTAGAAGTGAATCAGGGCCAGTATTTGCCTGTTTGCTTTTCTGATATACTAAGGGACCTGCTTTTCCCTTTGGGGTCTGCATGTTTTCTTAGGGTTTTGCAGTAGGGAGAGAAGGTAATTGAATACATTTTGGGCTGCAACAACGAGCTCTTCCCTCTAACAGAATCATGTTTTGCAGATTTTACTCTCAGCTTGCTGGCAAGATGATAAAAGGTAGCGTGGCGTGTGCGCCTTGTTAAATAGGCGCTTTACTTCCAAAGGTGGGTAGGTAATTTAAAAAATGCTCTGCTTGAGAAAGGTAAAGAGAGGACAGAGCGATGCGACTTCACCACGCTGATAACAGGGAGAGGGGCTGATCTTTAATCCGAGAGTGGTTTGGGGGGTGGGCAGGATGTGGCAGCTGGATTTCTGGGTGTCCCCTCCTGTTTAGCCTCAGGCACGGGGCAGTGTCAGAGACTGCCACTGAAGTGTCCCTTGAAATCACAGCTCCTGACTCTGACTGGGGTGCCAACACTAGGGAGCAGCTGCAAACGACAGCGTTTGAAAGAGGACAGGAAGGTATACCCTGTTAATACCAGGGACAGGAAGGTATATTCTGTTAATTTAGGGGATTGTGATCTTTTCTGGTGGTTTTGTGCTAAGTAGTAGTGTCCTGATGAAGCACAAAGAGGGAGGGCAGTATTGGCAGCTGGTTTCCTTGATGCCATTGAGGGTCGGTGAGAGCTAAAGCAAGGATGAGGGATGATATTTCTTTCTGATGCTTGAGTGGTAGCTGAAAGCTTAGACTGCAACTCCAATGCATCAGCAGACGGACATATGTGAATGTGAGGAAGAATATAGATGTTAGTGGTGCAAGCATATGGAGAAAGCAGAGAGGCCAGAAAGGGGGAAGGGACGAACAGATGGGAGGCAGAAAAATAGCGCACAAGGTGGAAAGGAAGGAAAAACCTTTCTGCATCCCTTTTTCCATGCTCGGGGGAGGCTGTTCCCCAGCGAGCAGCTTGGGTACCTGCAGATGGCAGCTGCGACACAGGAGATAGAGTTTGCCAAGTCTCCGGCACCAAAATAAAGACCAGTGTGAATCAAAAGGGAGAAAACAGCCACGTCTCAGTCTGCAGTCTGTGCCTGTCTGTGCTGCTAGGTCCCTGTTGAAAAAGGGTTTCCAGGCAGCAGACCTGATGGGCAGACCAGGGGCTCTGTGGCTGTGGGGACTTTGTGTTGCCCCTCTGTCAGGGTTTAATAGGGGCCAGGAAGGAACTGCATCCTTATAATCCACTTAGTTAAAACAGCTGAGAAGGTAGAGGGTGAGTGTCAGGCACTGCTTCCTAGCTGGCTGATGGCTGTAGCATGGAGAATGAGACCTTGAGAACTACAAAAGCCTAAAGAAAAACCCCTGCTGTTCAAACCTAACTCTTTCCAGCCTGCCACTAGGTGCAGCGTAGCCCTGTTGCTGGCGGCACAATGCTGGACCCAGGCAACGAAACATCCATTGTTCCCTGAAAAAGCTGAAGGGGAAACAAGAAAGGTTATAAAACCTTGAATGGGGCAGTGGCAAGAGCTGTTAACTGAAAAATCAACAAATGTTATGAGGAGTGAAGGATGACCTGGCAAACACTCTCTCTTCCCACCAGGATCTCTCTATCTCTCTGTTGCTCTTTACTGCTCTGCTTTTATATTCCCTATGGGATCATGCAGACAACAGGCTATCAGGCGTGGATTTGCAGGGAAGATTAGGAATAAGTGTTGTATTTTGTTGGGGTTTTTTTATTTATTTCTTGTAGCATAATAGAACAATGGCACGCATTTTTATTCAGAAGCCTTTCAATCTTTGTTGCTCTTTCTGTGGATCACTAAGGATAAAAGTGAAGCGGTTGGATTGCTGCGCTTTATATATGATACATTCAAATTTATTTAAGCACATCCTGATGTTGCAAACTCATGATAAAAAAAGCTAGGAAATTCTAAAAGAAGGCTGTTTGGGGAAACATTTTGGATTTTGCAGTCTGTTTGCAGTTAAAGCGAGGTCCAAAATTGCCAGCAAGTCTGTCCCAGGGATGCTAAAACTGTGTCCTGATGTAGCCCTGATAGGACGGAGGGAGGATCCCTGTGCTGCTCTTCTCACATGTTGGACCCTGTGCTCAGGCTTGTGGTGAAGTGACTGTTGTGTTTCCTGGATCCCTGTGACTGTCTGGTGTCCAAGCCCAGCTCTGAGCAGCCCTCACTGCGCGGTGCTGCTCTCCCCCCTGCTGTGAGTGATGTGCACGCTCAGCGCTGGCGTCGCAGCAGGGTTTTGAGTAACACGTTGAGGTATCTGCACCAACCACGCACTCCTCTCTCCGTCCAGGTTAAGTTTGAAGTCGGGTGCACATTTTAGGCTGTTTTAAGGCCACTTCATGGCCTAGGCTGAGTATCAGTTAATTGGATCTGTAACAGATGAGCAGATCCCTGTGACATCTCTACACCAGCGCGCTCATAAACTCACCTCCTGTATTTGGTTGCTCACATGACAACTTTGGTTAAAGCGCAGGTGAAGACAAACACTGCTCTTTGGTCATCTCTTCCAGTTTGAAGTTGGGCAACTGGTGCCTTTGCAACTTCTGATGATTAGAAACACCACGTGCATTTTTGTATCAAGCAAGGTTAGTTTGGAAAGACCTGCAGTAAGCTGTCTTACATGCTCCTTTATGGCTCTTAGAGAGAATGCCAGAGAGGAGGAGAGCTCAGCTTTGCTACTTGAAAGCTTTAAGCATCAAACAATAATCTGCATTTGTAGCTATTTGGAGAGGATGCAGCAGAGCAAGTTGGGGAACCCCTGCTGAAGACAGAAATCTGACTTCAAGTAGTAAGAACAGCTCTTGCTTCAGTTGGTAGCACGGAGCTCACAGCCTCTGTAATCTGATGGCTAAAAGCATCTTACAGCTGTTTAAACTTGGAGCAGTTTAAGAAGAATGCAACAGAGTGGAACAAATTGTACTGGTGGTATGAGCCCATGTGAACATGGGCTGTGTGTCCTGGATGAGCATGGGTGCCCCTGTGGGGTTTATCATCTCCAGGGCCGCCCACCAGCAGCGAGGCTCGTGCCAGCAGTCCTTAGATGCGGGATTGGGATTTGGGCAGTGAACAATGTGGTTGTAAAAACAACAGCTTTAAGCAGAGGAAATTAGCATTTGGAAAATGAGGAAGAAGAAACCCAACTACAAATGCTTTTCCCCAGAGGAAAGATATGCCAAGGAATTGTTCTTGCCTGAAATACCAGCCCTGAGGAGCTCTTACCTAGGGCTGAAGATGTAGCTGTCAGGTTAGATGAGTGTGGCTGTGTCTGGGACAGTCTCTTGCTGCAGGTGTGTGCACAAGTGCCTTATGAGCCAGGACGTGTCCTTTGGACACGACAGGTAACAGCCCACGGCTTAGGTAAGTGTGGAACAGTGCTGAGGATGGGCATAGCTTAGACATCTCAGAAGCAAAAGCATGCTGT
This sequence comes from Gallinago undulata, assembly GCA_026546715.1. Classification (NCBI taxonomy): domain Eukaryota; kingdom Metazoa; phylum Chordata; class Aves; order Charadriiformes; family Scolopacidae; genus Gallinago; species Gallinago undulata. Next base: position 6,381,777 of record JAOTQQ010000002.1, on the reverse strand, counting down.
AAGAACAGATCTTAACTGAGATTTTGATTCCCTGGGCTCACCCTAGTGGAAGTAGCTTTAAGGATAGGACGTAGCGATTGATTTTTCTACTGGGAACACAGTTCTCTACCAGCTAACCCAGGAAAAGGCAGGGTCTTGGCTTTTCCTCCTCTTCTTTATACTGGTCTACTGCTTCAGAATGAAATTGAGGTGTGCTGTACAGTGCTTTGGCCTTAAACCTTTGCAAACATACAGCAGTGCTTTAAAAACCCACTAACAAACAAGAAAAAAACCACACAGTAATACATAGTTTCTCCAATGTACTTTGAGAACTGTCAAGTGCATATTTCCAGTGTTTTCAAGCTCTTTATGGATCAGAGGTTCCAAAGATGTATCTAGTTTTAAATGAGGCTGAGATTGTCTTTTAGACACGTGGCTTAAGAAACCTGAATTTTAGAGCAAGTACAGCACTGCAGCACCACAGTGAATTTGTGAGATCTGGAAACACCTCCAAGGGAGCATCGCTCTCTCGCTGCTCCCCTGTACAACATGGCTCATATTATGAGGAGAGAAATGCAAAAGCTTCTACAGCGACCCCAGCTCATTCTCTGTGTGTATCCTCAGGGTGCTGGAACCTGAGGGTTTTTCCAGGGCTCTCCACTAGTTATCAGTTCTGCTGATTCTCATGACTTTACTGGCATTTGGTGCTAATACCACAGCTCCTGGGCAAGTCTGAGTGTGTCAGAGTATTGGCATCTCTTAGGCTTGTGATGCTGTGGTAAAGGGGAAAGCTAAAAATGAGACACAACTGCAAGTTAAAGAAGCAACATTTCAGATGGGGAAAAAAAACCAAAATATTTTTTCCCAAAACATTTTCGAGGTTTAGGGACTTGGTTTGAGCTCTCTGTTTTGATGACACACTTGCTAGTAAGTCCAAAAAGAGATTTATATTTGTGTTCATTGAGATTTTTGACTTGGGTGCAGTTAGTGATCTGCTGTAACCCTAGATCAATCCTGTGATCTGGCTCTTTGTTATCTGTTTTGTCTCTACTACCGAGCTCATTTTCTTTTCTCAAGTTTGGCATAAAATTTGTATGTAGTTCCTGAAAAAGCAAAAGATTTAATAGTGCTTTGTGGAGTGCTGTTCAGTCGATGTGTGCATGGCATGGAGGAATTTAGGGGTAAAAGTTCTTTTAGAGGTGCTGAGGGCTATGGTCCTACTGAAAGATTAGTGAGAAATTCAGCTACATGTTTGTCAGAACCCATAAAACTTGCCAAGACTGCAAATATGTGATGTCTGGGCTATGGTGTTGACTAAGCACAGTGCAAATACAAGTGGATAGAAATGTTGGAGACAAGAGGTTGGGTATAAAAAAACAAAACCCAAAATGCTGGAAGAGAGAAAAAATATCCTACCAAAACCACACCTTTAATTCTTCACTGACAAAAAAACCCAAACTTCCCAAAGAAATTGTTTTCCCAGATGCAACAGTGAGAAGAAACCTAATTACTGAACCAAAATTGTACAGATATTTTGGACTGATAGTAATGTATTAATATATATAAAAAGTCAGAAGCAGCCAAGCTGCATTTCCTTCAGATTGTGGATTGTCTCCCTTCCAAAGATACTGGATGTTTACCTGACCAGCACTAAGAGTACTTAAATATATTTGCTGTCTGTAAATGAAATATTTGAATTGGAGGTAAAGGCTGAGGATTATGAAGCTTTTCCCTGCCAACAAAATGCCTTGGTGCTGAAGGAGCTGACTGCTTGCTGGTCTCAGGGTGCAGGTAAAGCTACTTTCTGATAATCAGAGATGATTCAGGCTCTCAGACGTTGCCTGACATTTCATTGTCTCAGGATCATGCTGAATATCCCTAGCAGGTAGGGAAAGGGGGTTCTTGTGTGATGCAAAACCGTGGTTTCTGCTCTCCATCCCAGGTACGTGCCTGTGCAGGCAGCTCGACAGGAGCTTTCCCTCTGCAGAGACCAGCTCTCTGGGGTTTGCCGAGAATAATGTTTCCACAGCCTTATTTCCAGCTTTAGGCAGGTCTGGCTTCCTTTTTCAGGGGAGACAAGAAGGTTTTCCTGCCAGGAGGGTGTTTCGCTGCTGTCCTGAGGACGGTGTGTCCCCCCAGTTAACCAGTGAAGGACCCTCGGTGGGACTGTGTGGCATTTTTGGCCCCTTCTGCCTGTCCTCTGAAAATCTGATCGAAGAAATGCTTCTGAGAAAGGTGTTTTTGATTATTTTTTTTTGTTTTTTTTGTTTGTTTGGTTGTTTGACCTGCTTCAATGTAGTAATGGATTACTGAGAAGCAGCAGTACCAGGGAATATGAATGCAATTTTCTCTTGCATGATTTGGCAGAAGATCAAAAATGTGCTTCAGTGAATAGGAACATTGTTGATTAAAATGGCATGACTGTTGATGCCATATTACAGTGGTATCTTGCAGTGTTGGTAGCTCAGATGTATCTTTTCTTGTTAACTTAAAGTTTAAACTCTCAGAAGACTGTAGGAATTTAAAAATAACCCCCAGCAACGTATGCAGACCTTGACGTATGAGCCAAACTGAGAAATAAGCTAAGAAAATGCGTATTTGCTTTTCATTCACGCTTTTTTTATCCAGCTGAAAGAGCTCTATACAGCTTTAAATGCTGTTGCATCTCATTTTTGCTTGAATATAAGCTGATGGTAATAGATTAGGTGTCAGATATCTTGTGAGGGCAACTACCTGGCAATGACATATTATTAACACTAAATGATTGCACTTGTTTCAGAACAAAAAGTAGAGTTCTACCTATTTTTAACCTAATTTTCTGAACTATTTGATTCAAACCTATACTGGGTTTTTGCCTGCGAAAGATGGGCCATCCCATAACTCATTCCCTGCCCTTATTCACCAGAGGCTCAGTGTGAGGATCTTTTATCACTGTGGGGTTTTGTTGTTGGTTTTTTTTTTTTTCCTTTTGTTTTGCCTTGGTTTATGTGGGTTTGGTTTTTTTGGTTGGTTGGTTGTGGGTTTTTTGTTTTTTGTTTTTCTTTGGTTTTTTTTTTTTTTAGGGTAGTTTAGTTTAGGAGAACTGACTACGGGAGGCAGAGATCTGGTGATTTAAAGGCTCCTTCTTCAGTTGTTCGTGCTGGAAATTTCATGGTTTTTTTTTGTTTGTTTTTCTTTGCTTGCTTCTGCTCCCACTCCACACCTCTGGGATCCATCACATTTTATGGGGATCATTGCTTTGGAAAATGGCAGGAGGTCCTGTGGCACTTTCTGCCAGCCAGCCCTGTAAGAGCTGGGGAGCTCAGCTGGGAGGAGGCCAGGGCTGGGTATAAACAGCTGCTGTAGACACCCAGAGGAGCTCCCAGAGGAGCAGTTCAGGTATGTAGGAGGGATCGGAGTTTCAGTCCAAAGGACCCACAGAGGGATCAGTGCTCCCACTCTTCCCTCCCACCCCAGTGCTTCTGAAGGATGTTTGTGCCCAGGGCTTGTACCAAGAGACTGTCCTCCCCTTGTGTATGGAGATCCTTCTACATGCATCCTTGCACAATTAACCTTGCACGGTCTTGACCCTTTTCCCTGTCTTCAGGGGGACCCCAAACAGCAAAACATTTTTGGCTTGTTTTTCTTCCTTGCACGGTGGGGACAGACCATGGCAGCACAGTCTCCTTACAGTGTTGGTTGGTGGGCAGACTTGGACTTGTCCTCTGCAGGCTGGACATCCCTGAGCTGCCAAATGACTTCTTAGAGCTGGCCGCAGCAAAGAAACGCAGCCGAAGAGGAAATGGCAGAGCTGCGGCTGGATGGATGTCTCCCAGAAGCTATAGCAAAAGAAGAAAATGAGAAAAAGGAAGGATAATTACAGAGTGGTTTGCAGTTATGACAGGGAGTTTAAATTGCCTGGTATGAAAGGAGGGATTAGACAATGGTAATTGCTCCTGACGATGGTGTCTTTTAAAATCAAAATAGACACTTTTTTTCTTCAAAATTTCTCAGGAAGTTTTTGGTGATGTTGCACTCTGCAGAATGACCTGAGCACTGCTGCAGTGTCCCGATGACAGGATTTTTTCCAAGTGCTCAGCTTTCAAAATAGTCTATAGAAAGATGTCTGTGACCTGGGCACCAGATTTAAATTAAAAAAAAAAAAAAGAAAAAAGAAAAAAAGAAATTTCAGACCCAAGTTCTTCTTCCTCCCCAGAGCAATAATTCTTCATGGCACTTGCAATCATGCTCAAGAATGTTGAATCTCTTTCTCTTATATTTGAAAGATGGAAGAAAGATTTGAAAATAGATGTGGAAGAATACTTGGTTGGCAGAAAACTTTTTATGGGAAAAAAGTTATCAAAATGCTTTCGTGTATTTTGTAAATAAAGATTCAAACAGGAGAATTTTAAGAACGGAAATGTTTTATTTACTGGCATACTGGGGACAGACGTTTTAGTGGGGCCTGTTCCAATAGGACAAGGCATACTGGTTTTAAACTAAAAGAGGGAAGGTTTAGACTAGATATAAGGAAGAAATTTGTTCTGCTGAGGGTGGTGAAACAGTGGCACAGGTTGCCCAGTGAAGTGGTAGATGCCCAATCCTTGGAAACATTCAGGGTTGGGTTGGAGGGGGCTCTGAGTAACCTCATCTAGTTGAAGATGTCCCTGCCCATGGCAGGGTTGGACTAGTTGATGTTTAAAGGTCCCTTCCAAACCCAAACTATTCTGTGTTTCTATGCTAACATTTTTGGAACAACAACATCCGGTTCTGGGCTCAGCAGAGAGGAGTGAAACATCATGGAGTCAGGGTGCTACTCATTGCCATTTAACGTTTTGTTGGAACAATGTTCAATGGAATCTTTCTTTTCTTACTGTAGTTTTGTATAGGCATTCATCTGCCCCTTCCAGTGCTTAGCATTCACATGCTGGAAGAGTAATTTAAATAGGTAATAGATACAGAGTGTGACCATTAAATCTTGTTCATAACAATGCAAACTATCGGATGGCCACAACTGCAAATATATGCCTGGCTTTGTAGGATGCCAACTCGTTGGCTGGGGACACAGAGCTCACCTTAAGGGACAATAAACATTTTATATTTAGATGTTCATTGCTGAGCCAGATGAACATTAAAAGCTGCAGTACTTCTTGGCTTTGTTGGGTTTTTTTGTGTTTTATGTAGAGGCCTTATGCAGACTGACGGCAGTCCTGGAGAGAGATCCAGCCTCGGTCGAGTGGGATACACATGCAGCTTTTAACCAGAAACGACAGCTATAAAGCAGCACTGTGTGCAATGCCTCCGAGACCTGTACCCGTGCTGGTGCTCACACTTGCATGGAGGAGGAGGTGAGCAGGATGTCTAGCAATAAGAGAACGATTACATTTGAAATTTCTGGAAGAGATGCAGGCATTTGTTTTTAAAAAGAGTTATTTCTGCCTATGTTTTTCCTCATTCCTGTCTCTTCTGCTCCTTCTGATAAGCAGTGTGGCTATGTTGTCAGAAGGATAAGCTGTGAGGTGGGTTAAATGAAAAGGTTTTCCTCTGAGGGGGAAAAAAAACAGAAGTGGCTTGGACCTGTATTTTATAGTTAAATGGATTATGGCTGTCAAAACATGCTGTAGCTAGGTGATGAGTAAGGCTGGGGCACAAACTGGAGAAGCTGTGGGTAACTGAGGAAATCTGGAGGGTGGGTTGGTTGGTTGTGGGATGTTTGCTTTTCAAGAGCTTCTTAAGAACTGGATAACTTTCAGAGTAGTGTCCAGCTGTTTTGGGGTCAAAAAAGAAGAAATGCTGAATTGCCGCAGGAGGAGTGTGGGGTTTTTGTGGGGACACCCGGAGTGGCTTGTGGGCACCTCTGGAGGTGCAGCGTTGTGGGGACACCCCCAGAGGTGCAGTGCTGTGGGCAGTGAGGTGAAGGTGTACTGGCTGCTTGTGCTTCTGTAGGAGCTGCCTGTGCCCAGGTAACAGTCACACCTTCATGTTCGTGTTGTTTTAATGCTAGCAGATTTTAATTTGTCTCCCGGTATTAGTTAGTGGATTGTCTCCCCTTCAAAGCAGTTCACTACTTCTTCCAAGTACTGAACTGAAAATTGTGACCAAATCCTGTATATGATACTTTGTGCTGGAAAGTCACTTGGAATGAAAGTAATTCTATGCTTTGGTGGTCATCTATTAAGGGAGGACTTCATGCATACTATGCTTTGGGAAATTAGTGTGCATTTATTTCTCTGTTTAATTGGATTTTTATATGAATGAGCTTTGTTAATATCATTATATCACAAATTTTGCTGGCTTGCCATAGAGATCTTCCCAAAAAGACTTAACTTCTAAATCAGATCATCCAGACCAAACACATCCTGAGCAGATGAGATGACCTGGAAGTGGTCATAGCCTCAGGTGGAGTTGCTGTTGCAATCACAATAACTTGGTTATCTTATTATGAAATTCTCCAGCTCTCTGAATTGCTGATCTCACTTCTAAGCTTTCTTGAAGTGGAACCTCTGAGTCCCCGATGTAAGAAAAGCCTCAGCAGCTTTTAGTTATCACTTTGGCAACTTCCATCAAAATTTCTGACTGAACTTCACAGCTTCCAGCTGCCTACTTGGCACCGGCTTTAGGGAGCTGAGCCAGCTCTAATGCCAGCCCCAGCAGGGTCTGTGCCTGCCCTCGGGCTGTGCTGACTGGTGTGACGCTGGTGGTGCTTCTGGCGCAGCGAAGGAGCCTTCCCACAAACACACAACCAAGGCAGGAGTCAGCTGCTACGCTCAGCTCATGCTGCTGTAAATAAACTCGAGTTTTCTGAGGGCTGGCCCCAAAGTAACAGCCTTTCCATTGCCACAGGAACATGAAAGTCAATAGTAAAGATCCGTAAAGTAACAAAAGTTGTTAGTAAAGATTTCATCCTTTGTGAAGCCCCCAAACAGTGACCTGTGTGAGGAGTACCTGCTCCAGCCTGAAGTTACTCAAGAGAAGAAAATGTGTTAGTTAGCATTTACAGGGTAACAATTTCCTGATTTATATTGATTGCACGAGCTAAAACCAAGAAGTACGAATGCTTATCTGAGAAGTACAGCAGAAAATTGAACTTAAAGGGGATTTGGGAGAATGTCTGTTGGAAGAAAAAAGTTCTGTTTTATCCGTGCAATTTTCTGAAAATAAGTGCACCCACGCTTCCCCATTCCTTGGTGCTTTATTCCCTTTTTCATTTCTACTAGTTGTGAAAACTTGAAAACTGGAAAACAGAAACTCGTTTGGTATCCTTGTTTATCCAAATCGACTTTCTAGAGGAAAGAAAAATTAAGAAGTGCCTAATGTACAAAACCAGCAGGATTTCTTCCAAACTAGAACAGGGTTTATCAGGCGTAGTGTAGGCTTGGCCATTTCAGCCCCCCAGGGTTTAACAGAGGGCTGGGATTTACCTGAACTCGAAGTTGAATGAGGAGAACTGGATCTCAGACTTAGGAAACAAGATTTGTAGTTGCCTCAATAGATACGGTGTGATTTAGCACAGGGGAGACAGAAAACACAGCAAAGGCTTGTGGCGACGTTACGCGGGAGGAAGAAGAGTGAGCTGAGAGAAAACCTATCAGATAAGAGAAATATCCAGTCATGATCTTACTGTTTGCAGTAGGGTAAACTGCAGCTACTCAGAGCAAACAGAAATGTCAGCAAGCCACGGGAGAGATGAGATTACCCAAAGGTTAGGTACAAACACGAAGCAGCTTCAGTGTATTGAAAGAAGTGGTCCTCAGACCGAACGTTAAAACATTTCTCCTCCGTCGGTTCAGTGCTAAAGGACAACTGTAAACCCAAACGATAAAGGGAATCGGAGCAATGTGCGTTTGGCTGCTTAGTGCTGACAACTGGCCCTGGCTAAGGCTGAAACGGTTCCGTGGGTATCAGCAGGCTGCTGCATTCCTGCAGTATTTGTGGTTAATGAGATTACTGGATTGTCCTGTGATTGTATTAAAAAAATGTGCTCGTATTGTATCTACAATACCAAGTTGTCTGGGCACGTCAGAGATGTGGGAAGACAAGATCAGAGTGAAGGTGTGGGGCTCGTATATGGGGGATGTATATTTCAGAGAGTTTGTGCATTTACTGCTTGCAGAGAATAGAGATGATTTATTATGGAGACCAAAAGTGCCATTAGTATGCTACATTTGAAATGTATACCCTAATCTTATTTACCATTGTCCTGTGTGAAGAATTTTAATTATTTTTTAAGGTTTAAAGGAAAAATACTCCCTGGGGGGAAAAAACCAAAAGGGTTTTTACTTTTTACCAAAAGGTAAACTGGCTTTCTCGGAAGTAGGTTTTCAACAGTAATAAAAGAGAAAATGTGGAAATGTGTCAGCAATGTTCATTTTTTACTACATTACCTTGTGGAAGCAGTATACAAGAGCTGTTAATATTTTATAGCAGAGATCTGTAACTGTGTTTGCAGTTGACTGATCTGACTGTACCATAAGAATTAAGTTGACAAACAGGCATTTCTCAAATATAGCACTGGCTTTTGTTTGTTTGTTTGTTTGTTTTCATGGCCAGTCATCAAGCTGTATCAGCCAAGCCACTGTGGTGTTACGCAGGGTTTTCTTTCCCCCACGCTGCATTTTTATGCAACACGTTGCATGTGTTGAGGTGCCTCGGAACAGAGCGAAACCTCCAGCCAAACACAGATGATGACCTTCTCTGCTGTCGAAGCAATGCTGTATAGATGCAGAACTCTTACTGCATACATAGTGGCTTAGTTCTGTTTTTTTTCTTTGTTGCTTGCCTTTTTTTGCAGTAATACTGAACCAGCTGAAAGTTCCCCACAACAAAAAGACTGCTTTTATCATCATTTTATAGAAGATGAACCAAAACTGAAAAATACTGAATACTCAGGTCCTGTTTGGTACTTGCTCAAGGCTGGGATGCTGCCACGGAGCCCAGCAAGGCTGGCTCTGGGGTGGCCAGGGGGAGCATGGGGACAGGGGTGCTCTGCTGTGGGGGCACCCTTTGGCCCTGATCTGGCAGATGGAGAGTTGGTTTCTCTGTTTGGGTTTTTGTTTTCCCAAATTATATGATCTTGGGATAGATAAATAAATAAATTCATGCAAGTAGCCTTGTTCAAGTCAGTGGGAGCAAGAAGAGAGCTCTTTTGGTGAGACTAGAACTTGTATTTGCTAAGAGTAACTATGGTGGTGTAATTATGAAACTTTATTGTTAACTGAGTGTACCATATATACATTTTGATTTTTATTATGTTAATAATTTTCACTGTTTTGAGCTGTCTTCTATGCAATTAGCTGGTTCCAAAAATTTCCCCAAACAAGCCTTTAATAATTTTAACTTTTACCTTCTTGAATCTCTATATAGGAAGAATCATGGTAAACTTTTTTTTTTTTAAAGCATTCAATCCCAAGCCTTGGGATACAGTTAATTTCTCTGGCTCTGTATCGCTTCTTTTCTAAGAGTGAGAACATTACCTGGTTTGTTTGAACAACAGCAGCTGACAACAGCACTTTGTTTCAGACGGTGTTAGACTTTTGTTTCTTGTTAACTGTTGAAGTCTGTTGAAGATGCATTTGATATGGAACACCTAATTCTGATAAGATCCTGTTCTTGCAAGGTTTAGACTATGCTGACGCAGAGGCTTTGTCACGTACATAACAAGTTATTCTGATAATAATAGAAGAAAATTACTTTGAAAGAAATGCCATGTGTACGTGCTTAGAAATACTTGTGTTAAATTGAGTCCTATTGTTATAAGTTTCAAATGTCAAAGAAAATATCACAAGCTCAGCAAAATGTGGTATATGCATATTTCCCACAGGGCTAAATAATACCATTGTGGAAACTTCAGAAAAGAGTTTTGTCTTTGGACACCTTTCTGTTGTACTGCCTTCTCTCTGTCAGTGTCAGGCCACTCTTCTCTCATAGCTGAAGATCCCGGAGATGAGAAGGTTGAGAGCACTCTGCTCTTGCGTAGCATTTTTTTTTTTGTCCTCAGTATGTGTAATGGTCTCCAGAACGAATCCTAGTGGTGTCATAATATTGCTCAGATAATAATAGACCTTGGAGTTGAGTTTTGGTCTGAAGTCATCTAGCTGTCTGAATACTCGGGATGTGGAGACAAAGGCCTACCACAAGGTAAGAAACAACAGGTTAAGGGACCTTGTTCCTGCCTTGAGTAGCTCGATCACTTCCTTCTACTTAATCCAGCTGGGGGGAGAAGAGGGATCCTTGCATGAATGAGGGTGTTGGAAAGTTTCTAATCTGCCTTAAAACCTGCTGCCTTACCTAGAGGGTCATAGAAGAAAGAAGAGTTAGGGTCTGAGAAAAGACAGTGGCAACCTGTCACGCCCAGTGTGACCTTGTAAAGGGCTATAGTGATGTCCTGTGTCTCACTTTTCCATCTCTAAAATGGGAGAAGTGGTACTTCCTTTCCTGTATTTCCAGCCTTCCTTGGTGTAGAGAGGCTAAAAACATTAGAGGGTGTGAAAGTGCTTGAATGCTAGAAAATGTGGCTTCTCTGTGAGCCGCTGATCTGTTTCTAATGTCATAGTTACAGTTAGTAGGAATTTCTTCTTGTCATATACTTCTTGCTTCTCGGGCTCTCCACAGAATCCAATACTTATCCTTGGTTAAAGTTACTGTGATTTGATGTAAAACAGTCAAACACCACTACTAGAGCGAGATAGAATGAAGGCAACTGCTGGTGACACATGCTTCAAGGACACCAAGTGCATCTTGTCGTTGAAATATAATCTAATGCTGTGACACTACTTTTCTTCAGGCTGTATTTAGTAATGGGGGACATAAGCCTTTGGCTGTCCACTTTTTCACCGTTAGAGAAATGCTGTTTTCCTTTATTTCATCTTCACATTTTGCAATGTATGTTCTGCTGTTCACTGCAGAAAATTATCAAAGGTGTGTACAAGAGAGTCTGTGTTGATATCTTGGCAGGAGACGGGGTTTTCTATCTCTCTAGGAGTAACTTGGAGCATCCAGGAGAGGCAGGGAGGTGGGTTTATATTTTCAGTGAGTGCATCCGTTTGTGTAGGGAGGAAGATCCCCTGCTGCAGTACGGTGCTGGGAGAATGAAGGCCCGTCCTGGGAGCTGGACTTCTCCTAGGGCCAGCTCTGGGCCGCTGCCAGTCATGGTTTGGGTGTTGGAGAGATGAGGAGGGACCACCTGAGCTAGGCTGTGGGTGTGCAGTGTCTCAGCGGTGTCCCCCTCGGTTTTGTGCTGGTGAGGAGGGGTGGCACCTCCCTGTGCTGCTGCAGTTGGGGTTGCTCGTGGAGGAGCGGCCCTGGGGGGAACCAGCCTGCTGCTGGCGGCAGGACGGGGCACCCCGGCCCACTGGCTGCATCCTCCATCCCGATGAACACCGTGGCCAAGATGCGTGACTCAGTTTGCACGAGGTTAAAACCGTGGTGCGTGCAGTACTCTGGTGTCATTTCTTTTCAGCACATTGGAGCAGTATATTGTGCAAATGAGTTACCAAAATATCCTGGAGCCCACTCGCAATTTCAGATGAGAATGGATTGTTTTCATCAATTTATTAGAATTTTTTTTGTTTTTCCATCCCACTGAGTCTACTTCCCCACAACTTAGTGAGGCAGGGATGTACCATCCCCCTCTGGCATAATACAGCATGGCACAGGAATATAGAACCAATTTGCGTGGCAATATGAAAACTCGATAGAATTATGAAAATACATTTATTTTTTTTCCATGCAAGTGTGTTTTATAACTCTTCTCATCTGGATTAATGCACACAACTCGCATAAATGACCCTCAACATAAAGGGAAAGTGAGAGTTGATTCCTTTAGGCATGGAATTACTCATTTTTAACTCGATACTGGTGCATCAAATTGCATGCAATTTGAGGGTTGATAAGGTATTTATGTTTTTCCTTTAGACTGTAAATGAAACAGAGTTTTCAGACACTATTAACTCCTTTAAAAAACAATTCTTTGTGAATTTTGTGCTTTTGAAGCGTGCCAGAAAATTTCTTCTCAAAACAGACACCATGTAATACTTGCTTATAGAAATCAAATGACATTGGGAATAACAATTGCAACTCACAAAGGCAGGACTTGATATTTTTCTCATCTCTCCTCGCCTATCAGTGATGATGACAACCCTTCTTTTACCCCTTGGGAGTAAAATTCATGGTGACCTTACTACACTTTTTTTTCTCTGGGCTGCCACAGAGAAAGAGAATATGTCACCTGATGGAGGTGCTTTAGAACTTCTCCAAATTTATCTACAGTCCAGATACAGGTTTTTTTCTGTTATCTCCTTTTTTCTTCAGCCACCCTCAATCCATGTTGTACTCATGCATGAATTACATACAGTTTGCAAAAATATTGACTGCTAGAGAATAGCCCTAGTTATTAAGCAGAACCGCCACGCGAGAGAGAGCTGGGATTTTTTCCCCTTCTTCTCTGTCATGTTGATAAGTTATCGATTCCAATTCCAGCTGCATAAGGTGATTTTCTGTGGGTGTTTTTCATGCATCAGACTGAGCTCATGTCCTGAGGCTGATAATTTCCTACTTTGCCATCTATCAGTGTCAGTAGCCATAAAGATACAGTTTTTGGGGCAGCTATTCACAGGGGCTGTGGTGGCAGATGTGGGGGACCATGCTGCATCCCCCAGGGCGTTTCCTTCCCTCTGCTTGAGTGGTTACAGCTGCAGAGGCCATTCCTCCCTCCTGCCTGCAAATGCCATCTGCCCTTGACTGCAGGATGTCTGCAAAGAGTTTGGTTTTGAGTCTTGTTTTGCCCACTGTGTCATTTCCTTTATTGGCAGGCTACCTCGTTCCCCTGCACCACTCCTAGCGCGGTCCTTCTCGGGATTTGACCCAGAGGGTACATATTTATTCTTCTCTCAGCATCTGCTCTTCCAATTCGATGAGGCAGAGCTTGCTGCTCATCATCAGGGCCGCACAGGGGGAAAGACTTGCCAGGGAAAGTCCTCGTGGTGCAAAGCCAGTGGGGCCGAGTGTCCTTTCCTGCTGTCTCTCAGCTTGCCGCTGCTTCTGGCACTGCAAAAGGGCAAATCCCCTTTGTGGTCCCCCATGTAAGTAAGACCCATGACCCGGGCCATGGAGAGCCCCACAAAGAAATAACCTGGGTGCTGAGCCACTTCCCAAGAGTCAGCTCCTCTCCAGGAAGAGGTGTCCTCAGCCTCCCGCTCACCTCGCTGCTGTGAGCAGTATTTTTGCTGCCAGGTAAAACCCTTTTGCCATTTTGCAGGTGTGGAGTCCAGCTGAAAGACCCCGATTCAGGGGGACCCCACACGTGGCAGTATTGGCATGCAAAGGCAGGACAGACCTTCCGTACAGCATCCTAAAGATGCGACAACAAAATACCCCAAGCAGCAGAGATGCGCTTTTGCAGCACCGGTTGGGAAAGCTGTTACCTGCAAAGGCTGTACCTACAGTGCACGTTAGGGCTGTGAGTTCTCCTGTGGTGTGTGGATGATGCCTGGGAGGTATCACTGCAATGAATACCAAAGTGCAGCATAGTCCTTGGCCTCTCAGCTGAGCTGCGGAGTACCTTGGATTCAATAAAAACCTGACACTTTTTTCACTGATGTAGTTAATATTTTTTCAATCGCACATCAACCTGCTTGTGATCAGAATCCGGCTCTTCCGAATTAGAAGCTGGACTGTTTCAGCAGCAAACTTTGTGAGGCAGCTATCCAGTTGACCTAAACCATTTTTAACGCAGTAATTTAGAGGCAAAAGGCACTTCTATATACTTTGCCATATCCTGCATCATCTGTGCTTGCTCTTCTCGTAGCTGCACTATATCATTTTAGTAGAAGTGCTATAGCTGAGGCATTTACACTCAGCTCCAAAAGCTCTTTGAATATTCTTACAAGAAAAGGTTGCTTTATAGGAAAACGGAGCACAAATTATTACCAGTCTGTAACTGACATGGAGATTTGGCACTCCATCTGGAGTGCTTCCTTTCAAGAGGTATTTCTGTAAATTCTGCCCTGTTCCTGATGAGCAGACAGTCTCTGTTGTCAGTCTCAAACTTTACACTTGTCAGACGTGATAAAGGCAAAGGAATATATACAGTGTGCGTTGGCTGATTGCACATTGTCTGGAGCTGTAGAATTTTTCTACACTGTTATTGCTTTCAGGTGATTTATTTGTGCAATTTCTTGGGGAAAGTCATCTGCAGGTTTCAAGATGCATAGTGTTATGATCTTAGGGATTTATTCTCACTGTAAATGGGGACTATCAGTGTCATCTGAGAAACTACACTGAGATAGTACGGAAAAATAGTCAAGGCCACTTTTAGAACATGGACCTCGGCAGAATGACTGCAGGTTTATATTAACATGCCTGGCATATAATGATGTGACTGGAGAGCAGTTGATAGTCTATCTAAGACGAAGTACTACTTTTGGATAAAAATTATTGAACATTAGGGGCAATGAACAGAAGGCTTTAAAGGTGTAGTGTGTAGAATTTCCCATATCTCTTGAAAATAAATGTCTCACTTTCATGCTAAGTACTGTCGTTTTCATCCTCTACAGGAAATACTTCAAGTCTCATGGAAATAAGTAGAGAAGATAATTATAGTTTCTTACTCATTTTTGCCCCCAGAGGAAGGAGACCAACTTTTCTTTTAAGACTATTCTTGCTGTAATTGAACCCGTGTAATTACTATGCAAACAATACCTACTTTTCTTATAGCTTCAGGAAATCTGCGATCTTGTTATTTGTTTGCTTGCTTGTTTTCCACTGCCTGCAAATCACTGGCTAGATAAAGTAATGATTAGCCTGGTGAACCTTTTGATGGTTTGTATGGTACATTCCTTATGGAGAGTGGTGAGGTCCTGGTTGCAGGAAAGGCTGGACAGTTAGTTGAAGATGCCAGCTTGTTGCTCTCTGGTAATTTGTTATTCCTTGGCTGTCAGAAGTAAGCACACATGGTGATGTGGTGGAACAAGTCATAGGGCTGAAGCTCTTTTCTGTTGGCTGGAGGAAACTATAAGGTATTTTCTGTATTGATTTTTTTCTTTATGCTGAAACTGCATTCATTGGTGTTGAAATATTTCCTTAAGCAAAAATTGTTGTCCAGCTTTTGTATAACGGTGAAACTCCCTATAATCAATGGACTTCTCTCCGGGCTGTTGGAAGGAAAGCACTTGTAGACATAAAACAGCAGTGCTGTGTGTGTGTGTGTGGGGAATCATTCCATTTGCAGCACATGCGTAGAGGGAAAGATGGTAAAATCACTGGGGTAAAATGGACACATTGGAAAAAGTTCATTCTTTTCTTTTTCAGTGTGCAGCCTAGGAACCTGGTGCTGTGGCAGGGGGAAACAGCTTCTCATAGTTCTCTGAAATACTGGTTTGAATTTTGTTTCTCTCTCACAAGCCTGGCTGCAAGCTCTGCCCCTGAGCTGCCCACGAGGCTGGCGTGGGGAGCTGCTCCTGTGGCTTCCCAGAGCCCGCTGTGCCCCTGACGGCTCCTTCTCAGGAACAAGCTCCACATTCAACGTGCTGCGGCAGATGACCTTCCCTCACCACTACTTTTCTTCTAAGATGGACAGCATTGCTTTTTCTTCCAGCTGACACAGCATGTTTTATTTACTGTGGGAAGCAGAAATATCAGTGTCACTTTGGGTCTGACTACCTCAAATCACATTCCCCCCTGCTTTTGTTTTATCGGCTTGTTGGTCATGGAAGTGCAACCTCCTACTGTTTTGTCTTTGCTGCTCTATAAATTACTGAATATTGCCACGTTTCACCGGTTCAGAGCCAGGCAGTTGTTGTGGTTGTAGCAAGCAGGTGTTCTCCACTTTTATATCCTTTACTTTCAACGTAGAGATTGTATTTTCTGCTGATCGTAAAAATGACAGGGCTCGTGGGATTCTCTGGATGCTGAATACGTGACTGTTTTGACCCAGGCAGTGAATTCAAATGGAAATATTCTATTTATAAAGGAATTAACTGCTGAAGTGCCAGCAGTGGAGCCCAGTTTGGGATCACGGTAAAACTGCAGAAACAGCCCACTGGAGAGCTCTGTCACTTTCTATCAAGTACCTTATACAAAATGAAGTCCAAATAACTGGCATTTAGGGTTACATAATATTTCTCTTCATTAGATCTGGCAGTATCTTTTTCAGTCCTACAGGTTTCTTAAATGCTATAAAGAAAGTGAGATGAAGAAATAGTTTTACTTTGGGAATATAGGAATACTTTAGAATTTCCTTTAGCTTTGCATTACTATATGCACAAGATCTTTCTTCTCCTTAGTGTCTCCACAGATAATTTCTCAGCTGAGGCCCTCTCATTAACCCTCTAGGAGGCCTTGAGCTCCTACTGCACTGACCAGAGCAACCTGAAGTCTTTCAAACAATGGGGAAAATAGATTGTATGCTCCGTAAGTATCTGCTAGCGTTGAGCATGTGCTTGTGAGTTCATCTTGGATATGAGGTGTCCTTCAGTTCTGTCACTGTATGTTTTCTGCACCTTATATACCCCTCTGTTTCCCCAAGATGAGAAATTATTTTTCCTGACACATTCCTGACACAGGTGTGCTGATCCCCAACTCAGCTTGTCTCTAGTGCATCGATATTTGTGAGACAAAGCAAATGCCATCCTGTACTACGTGCACTAAAGAGAGAGAGAAAGAAGCAATATTTCCATATCTGTATTACGCTCTATTAACTCAAATCTCAGCCTTCTTGACCAGCTCAAGTCCCATCTCAAATAAGGACGGGACAGTTTATAAACTGTCTCTATTGAACTTGTTTGCTGCTGACTCTAATCCTCATGTAGGGACCTAGTTTGGTCCTTTCTGACAACAGATTTGCAGAGAACTCAGAATTTCCTTTGAGTTGCTAAGTTTCAGTCTACCTGTACCATCAGAAATGTCTGTCTTTTTCACTTTAGCAACACTAACCTTAATTTTTGAGTGACTAAAAAACCCACTTCAGCACATTTTATATGCTCCTCAGCTCCTTAGGCTTCTCAGTTAGCAATTCCTTCTGTACCCTTTTCCTTAACCAGTATAATTTTGCAGGCTCCTCCTCAGAAAATATGATCTCACTATGTAATATAGCTCCTATATTTTAAAATAAACCAGCCACCCTTCAGTCCGTTTCCCTCTCCCCATTCTATCTTCTTTCATCCTAAAGCTTAATGAACTGCTTTCTGGTGTCTTACTGTAGATACTTTCTTTCCAGTTTATCCTTATTTTTGAATTGAAACACCTTCAGCAGTGATCATTCTTTGCTGGAGATCTAACTACATTTTCCTTTTTTCCTGTTATGTGCTATCTCTGGAAATTTCATAGATGGACTCGGATTCAGGGATCCATGCATACTTAGCAAATGCAAGCTAAGATTGTAGCATTCTGGACAACTCTTTGTGGAAATTCAGTTGACAAAATTCAGTGTATTGCCCTTTCCTTGCTAAAGGTCACTTTCTCTTTTTTTTTTTTCTGAGTTTTTTTTTTTTTCTCTCTCCTCCAAGCACTGGAGACAAGACCACCCACTGGCTGTCTCATGGCCCAGCCTGCAAAGTGAGTGTTGTTTCAATGTGTCTCCCCATCCTCACATCTGACTTCTAGGACATTTGTACTTCACTGTTCCCTTCTGTGCAGCAGCATCTCTGGGTCAACTAAAATTCTGACTCAGGTTTCATCACCTCATGTTTGGAGTTAGCTAGGAGAGCACTCGCACTCCATTTATATGCTGCTGCTGAGGTTCATTTCTTGCCT
This sequence comes from Gallinago undulata, assembly GCA_026546715.1. NCBI lineage: Eukaryota > Metazoa > Chordata > Aves > Charadriiformes > Scolopacidae > Gallinago > Gallinago undulata. The sequence goes on along the minus strand of JAOTQQ010000002.1, from coordinate 6,364,071 downwards.
TGTTAATTGAAGTGTTTCATCACTCTTCTTGCATCTCTCCCCTGGCTTGCTTTCCTTCCCTCTATATGCTGTCACTCTTTGCCTTTTAAGACCCTTCCAGACCTGCCCCATGAGGCTATGAAGCTGTTAACTCTTGTTTCTGCCCTGAGGATGATGCCAGCCTTTCTTGCTCTCCTGCGTGTGCTTTTCTTACGTTTCTTGCCAGGAGTGGGCAGAGTTCCTTCTGACCCCAGCAGTGCAGCTCCACTGGGTGCCTTCTAGGCTGGCCTTGGAATTCCTCTGAGCAGTAATACCTGTGGGACAGCAGGCACCCCAGCACCCTGCCTTGTTTTGGCTGGTGTCAACCTCCCCATGCTGATGTCTTCTAGGAAGCAGTATTTGAGGGGACAGAGCCCACCATGCTTTTATCACCCAAAGATGAAGCCTTGGTAGCAAAGCACTGCTCTAATGTGAAGCACTGCTCCTTGTGAAGGTTCTGGGTTATCTATATGCATATGCTCCTCCTATGCAAATTGTTTAGACTGAAAGTATCTACATTTTATAAATGTGATTCTATAAATCAAATTGTTTTCACAGATCACACTTTTCCTTTTATTGCTTCTTGTTATTTGAGGGCATATGGTAGCTTTCTGTAAAATGTCGCTTTAATTGCCTTCTGGATATACCCTATAAATTCTGACAAATGCTTTTAAAAGCAAAAACAAAGGCATATTTTTCTTCTATCAGAGCCTGCTCAAAAAACTGCCTATACCTTTTCCATGGGGCTTTGCAAAGTGGTGTTATGTCAAGAAGAATAATGCTATTTAATTTATGAACCATTAATATTTATTGTGCATGCAATCACTGGTATTTTGTGTGTGAGAGCTGGGCAGCAGCTAATAAAATTGGGAAGAGGTTATATATTTACCAAGGCTACCCAGATAATTCATCTGGGATAATTTTTGATTAATTTATTTCTTTGTGTAACAAATTTCCTGGTAGTGGCAAATGAGTTGGTTTTTTTTTAACTTATTTGCTGGCTCATAATGAATTGCTCAATAATTATTGCAAATAATTAAATTTCTTTATTATTAGGGATTTCTAAGTGTGTTGAGGAAGACTTCCTTATACTGCTATACAATTAAGCAATCAGATCTCAGTCTTATTTCTGAGTTGAGATCTGCTTATTTCTCACAAAGATCAGGACTGGAGACTCGTTATACTGTATTTTGTATAAGTACATCCAGAGACCCCAGTGTATGATGCTGCTGCCCCAACCACATGTCTGATTCCCTCGTGAAAGCAATTGGCGTTGCAAAAACTTTGTCACTGATTAGCTTTACAATGAGTCCTGCAAACTGTGTGTGGCATCCTGGCCCAAGAGAGGGCTCTGCTGCTACGACCTTTTGAAAACAATAGGATTAGTTCCAGGGCATAAATTAGATATATCTGCAGGTCTTTCCAGAACAGGTTGCCTGAAAATAACTTCTAACAGGGCTTTAAAATTCAGGTTGTGTTCGTTTCTACTGATATGTTTGCTCTTTTCTGTTCCTGATGGGGAACAATATTATTTTCTTGAATCAGGTTCTGGTTGCAATATAAGTTTTATTTCCCTAAGTATTATATGTGGTTTACTTTAGAATTAGCTGCTTCTAAGAAGGTTCCAGCCAATAAATTACTCTGGGAGATGCTTGCAGAAACATGTGAGTACGGGTGATAGACTTCCACACAGAACAGGTGGAAATTCAGACTAGTTTTGATTAATGCTTGGGTTTGGTCGTGGAGTTTGGGGTCTTTTTTTTGTGTTTTGGGTTTTCTTGGTTTTGCTTTTTTTTTTTTCTTTTTGTTTTTTCTAAATACTGCATTACTTCTGTAACAGAGCGGAGTCTGTGACTGTATGACTAAGGTGATTTCTAGAGGAATATTATGCCTAATGCTCCAATACAAATACAAATTTGATTCCCATACAAATTGGGAACCTGGAAAGCAGCAATATTGCAGCCAATTAAGAGTCACAGCTAGCAATGAGCTAGTCAGAACTGAAGCGCTGCAGTGATACGATTCTGGCTAATATTGATGTAGGAACACAGAGATAATGGAAGCTGTAGCTATGTGTCAGTATTATACAAAGGGATTAATTGTGATTGGATCTGGGGTATTATTTTGGTGAATTATTCCCAGTAAGATACTCACAGAACATTCACAGAATTCAAGATCAGTGAAGCACAACAGAGTGTTTTTCCTATTAGCTGTTTTGGGAAGATCTGATTTAGATTTGTCTTCTGGGTTCAGTGGTTGGAGTCTAGGAGGGTGGAAAGAGCTGCTCAGGCCGTGCTCCAGATGACAGGGTGGCGAGCAGGGCTGTTAGGAGGAGGGCAGGCAGAGGACTGCTCCCGTACGTCCCTCTGGCTCCTCGGGGCAGGTGTCACCTTAGACTCAGTTCTTGCACATTGGAAACCAGGCACAAATGTCTGAATGTGTATAAGGGATTTTCCCTTTTTGGGGACTCCACTTTTGAGACTCCGAATACATGATCTTGCAGAAAACTCTTCTTAAGTGCATTGGGAATTTTGCCTGAATAAGGGCAGCCAGATAGAGTCTCTTGCAGTTTGTCTTTCAGCACACTGGGACTAAAGAAGATTGAGGGGGGAAAAAAACTTCACTGCTGGCAATAGTAAACTTCCAGCCCGTGTGGCAGAGCAGGGTCCCTCACTTGCTTTTTGAAGTTGCACTGAAATGGCAGTAGTTACAGTTTTGCATGGTGTCCCTATCCATGACAGAAGTCAGAGCTTTTTAAATAGAAAATGAAGAAAAATTAAAAATATGTAATCTTTTAAGTCTTGGAAGACAAGTCAGTTCTGTTGTGGAGCTGGTAGACATTAGTTTGAATAGGGAAAGCAAACAAATATAGTTATCAGCAGCTTCCACACTAACATTTTAATGAGCTGATCTCTGTGATATGGACAAGCAGAAGCAGCATCATCATTTTATTTGTTTCCATAGAAGCACAAAGCTGTGATTTTGAGTTATGAGAAAAGATGAACATTAATAAACAGGCAGGTCAAGAAACCCCACGATACAAAGGATTTTGTTATTCCTTCAAGATTTGTCACCAGATGCTAGCCCTCCAATAAATCTTGCTTTGAGAAATAGTTTTTAAGTCTTGCTTAGATCTGACGGCAGTAAAAGTCCCTTATGAACTCTTACAAGGCAATCTCAATCCAGCTGCTGGTGTTTAGGGCTACACAAGATGAAAAGTGCTGTAAATGACAGAATCTGTCTTCTAATACATTTGACAAATGCGGGGGCTGAACCTGTGAACGATGGGAGCTTTTTTTATTGACTTGCCAAAAGCAACAGCTTTTGTTGCTTGCACAACTGAAATAAGCAGTAAAAACATGCAGTGATGCAAGATGCTGAGTAATCACATATTCTTCCAGTAAGCAGTAAATACCTTTTTGCTAACTAAATGCTATGTTCAAGAAGAACAAAACGAAGAGAAGACACAATAAACTTCAGAGTAAATCTGCCTCCTGGGTGTTCAGTGCCAGGCTGCAGTTACTGTGTGACTTTGGGTAGGCTGCCTAGCTCAGGCTCCTTGGTTTCTTCATCTGAACCAGGTGGTTCATAAGATCCTTCAGGTCATGGGATGGGGGATTATTACTCATGTGGGAGTATTTTTAGGAACTTGCTAATTACTGCAGTTTTGACAGGGTGGGCTCTCCGCTTGCTCACCGAAAAAGTTTGTCCACTTTTTCCACAAAGCATAAATAGAAGACAGATGCTTGTCATTCAGCACTAGTAGTTGTGCTGTTATGTTTGTGTGTTTATGTGTATATAGATCTCCTTTGCAAAATAAACAGCCCTTTTAATTAGTGTTTTAAGAACAGTGTTGTCCAGGTAATATAATTCACCACTACAGAAGGAGGTCAGCTTCTTGGAGAAACAATCCTCTCTGGGTTTATTGGTGTGAGATCTGTGAATCTGAAATTCCCTGAAACAGGGAAATTCTAACACCAGCTGGATTTTGTCAAGGACTTGTGACACCAAAGAGGAATATTGCAGGGCTGTAACTCACACTGCGGCTCCCAGACAGGTTGCATTGCTCAGCGGTGGCTGGATGAGCACAATCTGGATGGAGACTTGGGATCCTGTGCAGCTGCTGGGAGTGTGGGGCCACCGGCTGCACTACGTGCCCTGTACCACAAGTCCTTGAGCTGACCACGAGGGAACTTGAGAAGCAGTGGTGTGACAGCAACACCTCCAGCAGAGGACTGTGAAAATCTCTCAGGCAAACATTAATCTTTCAAGGGTACACTCTCTACTGGTATCCCAGCAGAGAAGTCCTCCTTTCTCTAGCAAAATAAATTCACTTCGAATAACTAAAATTTGTACTTAAACCTTAATAATACAATCATGGTATTTTTTTGGAAAAAACCACTTGCTCCCACACATGCCTTTCTAGCTAGAATGGGGCAATTGAAAAGATTAAATCTCATCATTTTGCAGATCTCTAAATATACTGTCTGCAGTACGTTGACGTTAGGTCAATGTATGGAAAACAGCACAAGAAGCACAAATTGCAGTGCCTCTCTTCAGCAGAAACCCATGGCCACTTAACGGGCAAAATGATCTGAATCACTGATGGGTGCGTTTAGCTCCAGCCAAAGCCCCAACTGCCTATTGCATTTCCCCCGCGAAGGTCCCAGCAATGTGCAGTCTTTGTAAGGAGTCTTTGCCCTTGGCACAGTGCAATTTTGTGTGTGTGTGTGCTAAAAGCTTGGATATAAAATGCTAGCTACACAAGTTTAACTCTTGTTCATTCCCCCCACACTTTTTCTCTTAATTCTCCCTGCCTTTAAAAAAAATCCCCTTTATTCTTTCTCCCTGCTAGTTTAGGATTTTGTACCAGCAGAGAAGAGAAGATTTTGTTGTAGTGATTGTGAAGAGTATTTTTCCATACAGGTACATCACTGAACATAATGGCACTATACAAGTGGCACTTTATTTTCTACATGACCTAGATGTTTTCCTGGTCTTTCCACTCAGTAGTTGGTTTGGGAGTCTGCAGCAGTGAGCTGGAGAAAATGGATGGTATGGTAATTTCAGCAGAGGAGGAAACTTTTGGGTAAAATCTGTAGCTTGCTCTGCTTTGGGAGGATGAAAGTCATTGCCCCGTTGCAGTACCGCACATCCATTGGGCAAAAGCAGGAACCCTTTAGCACATGGTCAGCCCTGTGTGCTCAGCTGTAGCAGCAAGTTTTGGTGCCGGGACCACCTCTGCTCGACTGTCAGGGCTGTCCCAGCTGGCTGTGAGTTCCTGGCACCATCCTGAGCCTTGGCACCAGGGCTGAAACGGGAGTGCAAAGAGCACGCATGGGCTCGGGCTGCAGTCTGTCACGTATGTCTTCTATGTCCTGTCTCTCTTCATCCCGAGTAAGAAGCAAAGAATTGCCGCTGCTGAGCATGGAAAGAGGAGTGTGTGGGGTGTGTGTGGAAAAATTCCTGAATTTTGGTCCTGCCCACAGAGGCCATGCAGTCTTGTGCTCCGTTTTCTCTTCCTCAGGTTGCAATTCATGTAGCCTCAGGGTGTGCACGTGCAAAGAAAAAGGTGAGAGAGCGGGCATGGGATATGTGGTGTTCTTCTCATGGTCCTTATAAGGCACTAAGTAAAAAAGTGAAAAGCATGATGATTTATTAATTCTGCTGCATTATAGGCATATGTGACCACAGACTTGCAAAAGACATGAAATTTGCAAAGTCAAGCTCCCAGAATACTTGTGCAACCTTGATGCTGGTCTCCGTGTGCCAGTGGTTAGGAAATGGCCTTTAACTTCACAACCACAAACTGGAGGGAAGGCAGCATCCGAGTGGCAAAAAAGAATAACAGAGGTGAGTCACAAGCTGTTTTGTGGGGCAGATAACGGAAAAAAAAATTGAGGAATGAAGGTGCAGTCAAAAGAATGAAGGAAGGGCATGTTGAGCAGTCTGCATAGTGTATGGCTGGAGATTGCAGGGACTGAGATGATGCCTTCCCGATGAAGGTTTACCTGAATGGTGCACTGGAGAGCTGGATTTGCTTAGCGCCTTTGTCAGTGTATTCTTATGGAACAAGTTTTGTGAACTTAGCACTTTCCTTATGACTGCTTGTCCCGTGATGCATCATTAGGAACCCTGGGGTCTGATTTGCAGAAGTGCTGATTTGCAGCTGCAGATGAAGTCAGTGCTAGATGTGCTTTGAACCGATAACCACGATGTTGTGTTAGCTGGTTCAAAAAGTCAGGCATGAGGCATCTCATCTGGGCACACAAAATTCCTGTGCAATATTGGCATTATTTTCTCTTTGCTTCAGTTCTTTGCCTATAAGTGCCTGTAGGGGGAGAAGTCCCCAGTCCTCAAACAAACAGCATTTCTTTTACAGTACCTCAAACATTTATGAAGTGCTAATATAATCCCGGCAGGTACTATAAAAAGCCCTAAGGAAATTGATAATTCTGTCTTCAGAGAAAAATTTGAACAGTGTGCAATAAATATGTCTTGGTGGGCAAAGAGTATAGAGCTATAGTGAGAATAGAAATAGCAGTTGGGCCAAGGTGGACTTCGCAAAGATATTAGAACAAAAGGCTGTAAAGTTGTTTGTTTAATCGTATGAAAAAGAAGTGGGCCGCTATGGAGAAAGAGCGGGGTGAGCAGTGTGAAGGTTGATGTGGTGGTCCCAGGCTAACTGGGCCCCTCACCTCAGTTTTTCAGTTAAAAGGATAATTTTGAAGGAGGAGAAAAGGGCCAAGTGAGTTGTGGAAGTGAATGCATGGAAATGTCAATAATAGACCAGATGCAGAAGCCATAAGCAAGGGGAAATTTGGCAAGTTTTAACCACAGCGCTCTGTGGGGCTGGCCATGTAAGTAAAATTTCTGGTCCTGGAGCAAGTATTTAGTGCAGAATGATTGGGGCTGATCAGGTGCTATATGGCTGTAAAATGGTAAAGAAACTGTTGGAAAGCAGAGGGAGAGGGGAAGAAGAGCGTAGCCAGCCATCGCTGGCAGAAGCACAAGTGTAGGAACGTGCTGGGAGAGTGATCCGATGGTGGGCATGATCAGCACTTGGGCACCACGAGGAGTGCTGAGACCCTGGAGTTAATTGCTGTAGCCATTCCCTGTGGCCATGCGCTTGGTTTAGATTCAAGAAGGCAAACTGGTGCTTTACTGATCCTCTGTGGAGGGGGTGGCATTTGCTTCTGGCTCTTATCTACCGAAATGTCTAATCCTCTCTGCTAGCCATTTTCCCTCACTATTGACTGCTGGCAACACTTTACAAGAGTCCATACACTGTCCTTTTAAATTGAGAAGAACGTGGGGTTTTTTATCATTTAAAAGTGTGCCTTTCAGTTTTGTTGCTTGCTTGCTCGCTTGTTTTGCATCACAGGAGGATTAACTGGAGCATTTGGCTTAACTTCTTTATGCTGTGCACTTATTTGTATCCTTCCAGCATGTCCCCTCTGATTCATATTCTTACTAAAATAAGCAGTCCCAGTTGTTCCTGTTTCCTGGCAATTTCACTGGATGAGCCATGATCTTTCGTGAAACTCCTGGGATCACTCAGATAAATAGTATTTTCCTTTATATGCAGATCACTTTCTGGAACATTATTTATGTTTATCTTTTTTGTAGAATAGGTTTTATTAATAGGTAGAGTTTCACAAAGTTATCACTTGATGATTTCAGGTGGAAAAAAAGAGGAAAAAATGGACTGATCTGGAGAAATTCAGGAGCAGTTAGCCCAGCTTCGGCCCCAGGAAAGGTTCTGGGACAAATTATTAAACAGTCAATTTATCAGCTGCTGAAGATGAAGTGATTAAAAAAACCCACCCTATGGGCTTGTGAAGAACTAATCATGTCAAACTAATCTGATTTCTTTCTTGGGCAGGATAATTGACACAGTACTTAGGGAGGATATAGAATTTGACTTCTATTTAAGCTTTTGTCTTTTTTTCTCTTGATATCTTTATATACTATATAATACGTCTAGCATGAAAATACTGCACACGATGGAGTAGAAACCACTCAAAACTAGCTGTAGTTCACTGCCAGAGTGAGCGGACATTTAAAGTGGGGCTGAACCAGACCTTTTTTATTCAGTATTTTCATCAAGGACTTGGGTAATGAACTGGAGGTTATATTGGTCCAATGCACAGAGGACATCAAGCTGTCATGCTGTATGGACAGTGATAGACAAAACTGCAAGTCAAAGGGCCTTGAAAATTTGAAAGAAAGAAGTAAATCAACAAGACCAGGTTCAGCTTTTCAAAGTCCTGTACCCAGGGAAGATAAGGGGCAAGCTGGAGTGAAAAATGGAGAACAGTATCTGCCCAAGCGTGGACAGCTGGTAAAGATCTTGGAGTGGGCAACAGCTGAATATAGGTCAGCAAGGTGATATTCTTGCAAAAACACATATTTCATTGTTTAATAAGGACATGGAAAAATGGAGGAAACTCAAGGGAGAGTTTTGAAAGCACAAAATGTAAGTTGAAAAAAGTGGGTCATATTCAATATAAAGAAGAGAAGATAGGTTAATGGTATCCCAGTTTGCAACAGGTTTTGTGCAGAGGGTGGCAGCTAATTGTTATGCTTTTGTACATGGGACAGAATAGTAAAGTGCCAGTTCAATATGGAAGAAAGCCATCCAGATTGGACATTAGGAAAATGTAATGTGAAATGTGAACAGATCCCTCAGTAGGGCTCTAGGCTCCCTCTCGAGATGTTTAAGAGAAGTCTGGCCAGATGTTTGTTAGGAACGGGAGTTAAGATACATCAAACTGCTCCATTACTACACAGGACTGGAAAATAGGGTGTCTTGAATACCAAATTGACCCTGCTTTTCTATAACTGTTCTCTGCCTTCCCCAGTAAAATAGTCTTTTTTTTTTTTTAAACCTTTTTGAATAAAATCGCTTAACAGACTGAACTTCCTATCTGGATTTGTTAATTCTATGTTAATGTCTTCCTTTCCAGAACTGTTATTTTTGTGGTGCTCTGATAGCTTTTTCTATGTTCTATCTGCAATCTTGCTCACTTGAAGTGTTTTATCTGTGGGACAGCTGTTCCAGCTAGGACAGTGAAAACGTGCTCCGAGAGATGATTTTAAACTGTTTTATCCCATATAATACCCGTTATAATTTTAAACATATGAGACCAAATCTCAATAAAGCTGGAGTGAGCAACTGGTGTAAAATATTGGCATGGGGGACGCTTTGTCGAGCGAGTGGCAGAAAACCCCATCAGACTTCACCCAAAATGAAAGAACGCACAAGGCTTTAGTTACACAGTTCTAAGGGGCTTTTGTTTTCATGTGAGTGAGTTTGAGAGGGAGAGGTTGTACTGAAATAACATGTGAGAAAAGCAAGGTACATCCCTGGAGCGTGATAGGGAGCACAAACTAGGGGGATGTGTCACTGGGTTTGTGCCGCTGAAGAAAAAGTCTGTTTTATCTGTTTGTGGTCTGAGCAATGACAGGCTCTAGTGTTTGATCCCGTGGTCATGGAAACAGAACCACATACGTTCTATGTAAGTAAACATGATTTAATCTGAAAATTTCTTGGCTCCATCATGAGATCCTCCTCCTCCTCCTAATCAAAACAACTGTCAGGATCCTGAATTTTGATAAATTGTCTGAGTTAAAAATGAGCGAATGTTACAAAACCTCAGTTTAAAAGAAATACCGCTCATACCAAGTCAGCCGATGTCATTATTCTTCCCTCATGGTGATGACAAATACTGCCTCTTTCTAAAACAGCATGCTCCAAACAAATGAGCAACCCACTGTCCTCTTCTCACTCTAATTTCCACGATCCTATATAAGTAAGGCAGAGGAGAGATGCAAACTTTCACTTGAGGATCCAACCCTTCTGTTTCACTTCTAATCTCAACCAACAAAGAACTAGAAAACTGAAATTCGTTCAATCTTGTAAGGGACTGTAACAGGGGAGCACAAAACTCAGGCAATACAAAGTTATTTAAATCTTGGAGAACTATTGGAAAGTGTTTGCTTTCAAGCTGGGTTTTGTTTTCTTATAACGAAAGAAACATTCTTATAATAGAAGAAGCAGAAAGATTTCTCTTATTGATCAGGGTTCATGTTCACTGTCTTCAACATCACAATTTACCATATTAAAAAGTAATTTTTTTTTAATAATGAAGTGAATTTATTATATATAAAGGTGGATCAGAATATACTTTTTGTTATGTTTAGTTAGAGCTGCCATTCTACTCCTCTGTCTTTTACAACTGTTTTCTTGTGGGTAGATCAGTTTTTAACGTGAACCAGCACCTTTTCTTCTACTGTGAACTATAATGGTTTTGTTGTTCAGTGAGCAATCAAATGTTGTCAGATTTTCTAACTCTGGATATATCTTGTTTCCTATATTGCAAGAGAGAATCAAAGCAGATACGGTGTTTTCAGAAGGTGATTTTAGAACTGCTGTTAACGTTTGAGCCATCTGAAGACTGCCTGTGCCCTATGTAATCTGAGCATTTCCTGAGTGAGGGGTAAAATATTTTTGTTTGTAGCAAAGGGTAAAAAAATCCAATAAGTTTTCTCTGATAGTAACACCTAGATGTAGAATAAGTCCTGACATGAGTAAAGGGATTGTTCTGTTCCTTCAGAAATAGCATGGGGAATAAAGAGAAGGAAAAGCTGACCTTTTGCCAATGATAATGCATTCATGGGTCTGTACAGCTCAATATCCAGTGCCTTTATGAAATTCTTTCATATGAGTGACACATGTCAGATGAAGCTCTTAAGGGATATCTGGCATCATATATACACCAATTACATGTTTGATTGCACAGAATATAGTATCAAACGACGCCAGCAGCTCCTGTTAATGTCAAAAGATAAAATCAAGCCCAACTCCCAAGCATATCTTACAGACTTTCTAGAGCTGTCACTCTGTGCTATCTTTGTCTTTGGTTCCTTTTGCCTCTAACATAAATATTTCTTCTGGATTCAGCCCTTGGCTTTGTATTTGCAAGTTCTATAGTCAGTGTAATATTGAAATGTAAAGCTGCGTATATGGGGCCCATATGGTGAATAAAATCTCAGGCGGCTGTGTCCAACAGCCATGTTCAGAGCTGACTTTGGCAGCTGTAACAGAAACCCAAAACACAGGCAACAGGTTCCTGGGACAGCATAAGGGTGCTATTGGTATGTTATTATTTAGCCTCATGGTCTTGTCTGTGCCAAAAGCAGGTATCAGCATCTGCATTTATATGGTCTGTCAGCAACGTCTCTATGATGAAATATTTTACTTTTCAGCAAATAGTCCACAAAGTTGCTTAAAAATATTGGAAGGGCCAGACTGATTTACTGTTATGTCCTATAATGACGGTTACTGGATGTGAGAAATTATCTTGAAACTAGAATCAAATCAAAAGACACACATACCTTCAAAAGTACTTTAGGGACTTGCTGCTGCTTCATATTGGGGGAAAGGTGTGTGCATGTATTTATGCATCCATATGTCAGAAGAGAAACCTCTATAGAGGGTTGCTTACATTTGCTTTCTATTTTGTGTTATCAGCATTTGCTAATTATTTACATTTTACGCAACTGCAGAAGCATTTGCCGTATTACACTGAGTGTGAAATACAACCAATCTCTACCAGTGAGAAGAAGACAGCATTGAGCTGGTTGGAGGAGGTGTGCCAAGCCCTTGGGCTGGAAAAATCTAGAAAAGACAGAGTACCCAGGTAGTATGTTTGCAAAAACAGATGCAATAGTGTATTTTCTATTACCAATTTTTACCCTCGCAGTTTGGTACTGGCATCTAGCTAGTGATAGTTTCTTTCTTCTTTCCAATGCTTAGAGAATTTGATGTGCCCCAGCCTTGAAAGAAAGCTTTTAAAATCAACTCTGTTATCCCACAAAGTGGTTTTTTTGGATCACTGGTTGTTGCTTTTTCCAACAGTGAAGTTTCATTCAGTCCTAATTCATGGCAAGCACCCAGACAACTTGTCTGCTGTCCTTTTTGTTTAGTAGCAGTCTGACAGCAGTATCCGCTTCCAAGACTTCAGTTAGATCGACATTCATGAGCAGAAGGTATGCATTTCACCTTCACGATGCCCTCCCCAAAATCAGCATGATGTTGTGCCATATACATAATTTATCACTTATCCCATGACAGTAAAACTACACAAGGATGTCTCTAATATTATCCAGGGTGACAAGAGAATGATTTTTTCTGTGTCACTGTTTCCATCACACTGCTTATCACCGTGCAGACACTTTGTCCATGAAAATCACCTGACCTCTTTGATAACCTTTGTCAGAACATTGACCAAATACCAAGTTAAAGGATATTTTAGAACCCACTTTTCTGCCATCCCTTATCTAAACTTTCTAATAGCTTCAGTGTAACAAATGGCAGACAACCATGTAGACAAAGATGTAGAGATGGCATTGCTCACTGGTAGCATGTGGATTTTTAAAAGCTGGGGAACCGTAGTTGTTTTGCCTGCTAATTCATTCATTAGCACCTCTACTGCGACTGCCAACAGGGCTAAATACATTCTTCATTTTTAATCCCCAGATTTGGAGGAGCAGGACATGATCTTACTTCCTCTGAGCTCAGAGGGAGAATGTTTCGTTTGCTGCTCAGGGGCAGGTCTTCTTCCAAAATAAGAAATGGGGTGAGCTCCTACACTTCGAACCATTCTCCTGACATGAATGTCATGATTTTGGTACTTGTCTCTCCTTTCTGCCACAACACCTATGTAGGGTTTTGCAATTCAGCTTTTCAGAGAAGGGGGAAATCAGTGATGCAAGTTTGGTGGGCAAAGGGAATTGGTTTCACCTAAACATATATCCCAGTCCTGGAATAGATAGGGATGTAAACAGCAGTTCTGCCTTCTGTGCTTTCTTAATCGGAGCTCACAAACCAATTCCTGTTTCCCAGGAAACTACTGGGTCACAATAATTACTTAATTATTTCTAGAAAAAGATAGTAGATACGAGTGTGAAACTCCTGAGCTCTGCCTCAGTCATTTTAAAAGGCTGCCATATGAAAAGCTAAAGAAAAACGTATTAAGGTTTTCTTTAAAGATAAAAAACTGTGTCTTTTAAACACAGCTTTTGAATGAGATTTTTTTTTTTTAAATACCAGGTAACAAACTCCATGAAAAGAGTTCGATCTGAAATATCTTCTTTTGCTTTTTCTACTAAAATAAGATTGGAGAAAATATACAATTTTTGGATAAAATGTTTTTTATTTCAGTTTTGTAGGAGTTATGAAAACATAAACACATGATAAATGTATATAAAATAAAAATTGAAATATGTGTTTCTGAAATTACTGTTTCTGAAATTATTATTAATACTTTTGACTTTTTCTACATTTTCCTTTTCCTCCTTTTTTTTCTATGGTGGATGAAATAGCTTGACAAACTACTGTGTTCTTTTATATGACTGAAATACGTAATTTTAATTGAAAGAAAGCTTACAGGTTGTTGGGTTTTTTTTGTATGTTGCTCTTTGCATGATTGAATAGAACATTGCTTTTCAATCGTAGCCGATTGAAGAAAATTAAAAAAACTACCTTCTCTTGACAGTGTCTCACATTTCGATGCCTATTATATTTCTTTATTATTATGTTGCATTGGAAATTACTATGTTTCATTGTAAGACAAAGACAAGCTAACATACTGTTTTTGTAACTGGCAAAGGTAATCATTTTTAAGTAAGTTCAACTAGAGCTATTCAGAGGTAAGAAATTTGTACTTAACTGCAAAGTAATTGGAAAAAATGATAATACAGTGATTCTTGAGAAGGGTTTGCTGAGATTGAGTCAATTATTATTAGGCAATTGCCAGAGAGTGTTTTGCAAATTGAACTACATTAAATAATTGTACTATGATTTTGTAAACCATAGTTGCAACACCAATCACAGTGTAGCAAATTACACTGCAGGAAAGTAAATATATAGTTATGCCTCTGTGGCTGTAAGGTGTCTCTGTGCTCTGACTGAGACAGTCCCACTTAGGAGCAACAGGCTTGCTATTTTGGAGTTCACACAGTTTGCCTGTATTGTCTGTGATGGAGAAGAGAAAATGCCTCTAAGGTCACTTTCATCTTGTTGCATTAAGGTAAAGGCCTGTGAAAATGGATTAAGAATGGTACTTAAATTGCAAAAGCATCACTGCAAAGTGTATTGTAAGTGAAAATGGCTTTTTGTTCATATTCCAGCTATTATGCCCATTAGACACGATATTGGTTAAAAAAAAAGTCTATCAGTGAATTGTGGTGGATACATATGAATCATTTCTTATTGTCTTTCCTGTTGCATTATGTATCATTCTACTCGGAGCATAGCATTAGCATTATTTTCTGGAAAATAACATTTTCTTCAATTCTATGACATCTTAATCAAGAAATGAAAAAATATTATTTGTATTTATGCTGGAAAATATAGGTTTATTCCTTTATATTAACTTACTGAACCTAATTTAAGTACAAATACTTTTTACAAAATTCCCCACCAGCAATATCAAATGTGTACAAAGCCAACATAGAGATTTATGGGGAAGATTTGCAATGGCATATGTCAGTTAGCATTTCCTTTTCCTTTTGAAAATCTCTTCTACTTTACTGTGGCTAGAATGACCTGTTTTAATTTAATTCATAGTTATTGTATTAAGTAGAGCACTCTGAATATTGTTAGCTGAGCACTGGCAACCTGGAGAACCAGAGGGGTTCTGGTTGGGTGTGGTTTTTTGTTTGTGTTTTTTTCTTTTAGTGATGTATCCAACACTTTTAACTACATTTTAGCTATCCTGTGAGCATAAATTGTGAGCAATTTGCTCTGGTGTGCAGTGATGGTCTGTGATGTGCTCGTGGTGCAGGGTTCCTCTTGTGGCCAACGTGAGACTGAGTTGAATTTTGGCTTGAAACCCAGAGGTCTTCTCTGCAGGGTACCCAGCAAGGTCCCCCTTCACGGGAACCGGGACCGTTTGGGGACACAGCCCACAAGAAGCTGCTGCGAGAAGTAGTGTCCTCAAACTAGGACAAGAAGGAAGCTTTCAGGGGCTGGTTCCTGGGGCTCAGAGAGGCTGAGGAGGGTGCATAATTGGGGATTTCCATGGCAACAGGCTTGGGGGAGCTGCCAAGGAAAAAAGGGGAGATGCAGGACAGAAAAAGCCTGGATGAAAGTTGTCCCCATGGTTGGGGCAGGGTCTTGCAGCCGCACATGGCCTTGGGCTGCTGACTTGACACCCTTATGGGGGCATGCAGAAAGCTGGGAGAGGGGCTTCTGGGTGGCACCTGAGAGGAAGAAGATGGCTGGAGGCCTCGGTGAATATGCAGAGCTGCAAAAGGTGTGGAAGTGCAAGTGGCTGAAGCCTGAGGAGCCAGCTGCGCCCCAGGCCAGAGGGCTGAAGACAGCTATGATGCCCCCATGGCTCTCCAGAAGCTGGTCCCCGGGGTGGCGAGCCTCTTGCGGGCACGCTTGGGTGGAAAGTTTCAGTTGTGGCCAGGGGAAAATAATTGCCCTTTAATTCAAAACTTAAATGTAAAGGATAAATCAGTACTGTGCATCACTTGGTCCTAAGTGGTGGACATTGGGTGGAGCTCCTCTTTTAATAATAGTAGGAACTGTATTAATGTGAAAGATCATTTTTTACGTGTTATTAATTATTTAATAAGGACTGATGGGAATGAACAAAAACGATTGAATTCAGTAAGTACAGAACCTACAGACTTGCCTGGAAATGCTTTAATATTTGATGCAGAGATTGTTTTTACGAGCAAACCTATGGTCGCAGCAGGTATTAACTAAAATGGTGTGCGAAAGGAATGTGATTTCTCCCTCCTCTCTCCCCCCTGTCCTCCAGCCTGGCAGATGTGCTGCTGACAGTGAGTTATATCGAGCGGCCATGGAGATCTGTGGCACAGCTCTCCCCTCTCTTCCTTTCAGACGTGGGTTGCTTTCCTCCACAGTTGCTGCGGCAATGGGTTTAGCCTCTGGGAGCAGAGTTTACCTCCGCAATTTATTTCTCTATTTCCAATTTCACACTGAAACTTCCCGAGCGCGGTTCCTGGAGAGAGGGGTGGCTTGCCCTGAGCTCACTGGTGATGGACGCCTCAGGCGGTCAGAAGAAAACGCGCTGAGAATGTGATGGAAAGCCCAGAGAGCCCATGCGCCCTGTCACTAGTTGCCCTGAATAAATCCCAGCCCACAAACCGTCTGTGGAGAGGTCACACTAGTCACTTGTGGATAGCATGGCTGTGCAGTAGAGGAAGGGGAATGAGCCTGGAGCTGGCCTGGTGAGCATGGTGGCCCTATGATGGGGGAGAGGTGGCCAGCAGATCTCTGGATGCAGATGCTCCAGAGCAGGACTCTAAGCCTGTTTTGGGTGTGTGAAAGGTAGGAAAGGAAACCCCATCTCTTTTGGGCTGGCTGATTTCAGTGTGTCCTGCAGCACTACAGGGCACGTAGGAGTGTATGCAGCGGCCATTTTCCCACAGAGCGGCCATTTTCCTGCAGAGCACCATCTGTGGTGGCCATTTTCCTGAGGCGGCCATTTCCTGCAGAGCTCCATTTGTGGTGGCCATTTTCCCGAGGCAGGTATTTGCCTGAGGTGGCATGTGGCACACCACCCCCTGTGGTGGCCATGTGTCCCAGGTGGCCATTTGTCAGAGGCTCCTCATGTGCAGTGGCATTGAGGTGGCTGTTTGCCTGAGGTGGCCCATATGCAGTGTCCATTTTCCTGAGGTGGCTGGTGTGCTGGTTTTAATCCCGGGGGGGACAGCCTGTCCTGTAGGCTGTGGCTTGGGAGTAGCAAGAGGAGGACAGTGCTGCTAACATTGGAGAGCAAGAATTGGTGACAGCCAAGAAACGAGTGTGCCAACCAGGGGCAGTTCCGTGCCACTCTCTGGCCTGTTGTACACAGAAGACAGGGCAGCCCTCAAGGGAATGGCGGTCAGGAAGCACTGGCATGAAGGGACTGAACTCGTATCCTCCTGGGGCAAGCATTAAGCTTCATGAAGGAGGGCTGGGTTGGTGGCTTTATCTAATTCCAGTTTGCCTCACTTAGTGGATTTTTTTGGTGCTTGTTTGTTTGTTTGTTTTTGGTTTTTTTTTTGTGTCTTGTTAGAGTTATTCTGCAGGATTTAAGAGCCATGGTAACAGGCATTTTCTCCCTTAAGGTGTAATCAAGGCAGCTTTTTATATTTTTTATTTGTCCCCTGGTCTGATTGCTAAAACATTTTCTATGCATCCTTCTAATTTTTTTTCAATATCCTTAGAGCATGAGAATAAGTCCACGTGCAATACTTTGTTATGGATCTCAGCAGTGCCTCAGAGATGAGCAAAACAACTTCATGAGCTCGTTACTGCTCTTGCAACCAAAGATCACACTGAGACTTGGCACTCATACAGTCTCTGTAGGTGTGGATGACAGTCTTTATTCAGAGGTTTATAACTCTAAATTGGGGTGCACTACAACTTTATTACTTTTTTTTTTTTTTGGTGTAGACTCAGCTTAATGAGTATCTGGGTTCATTCTGAATGAGTATTCTCATCTTCATTGTTTATCATTCTGATAGCGTTTACCACTAGCTGTATTTGCAGGGATGTAATATTTACTTCCAGACTGTAAACACTGTATTGTCAATGGGACTGACTTCTGTTGAGTCATGATTACCTCTAACAAATGTTTTTTCTGTTTCTTTTCTTTTGTTTTCAACACTTATTTAGTCAGTTTTTAATTCATTAACACTACATACTTTAGGGCTTTAATAATAATAAGGAGTCTTTGACTCTACAGGAGCTGCTTGTGGAAAATAGGCTACAAATACATTTGGAGCAGCTGTTTTGCTTGAGAATTAAACCTTGTGGAGTAATGTAAGTAAAAAAGACTTTAAAAATTTTCAGTCCTTCAGTGTTTTCAGATACCTATGCAGGTTAATGTTGGCATCTTTTCTAAGTGTACTGTGCATGTAGTTCATGGAAATCTGCATGACATTTTTGCCATCTTCACAGGTGTGGGCCTTTTGGTCAAATTTTTATTGAGAGCTTGGGGGTAAGAGCAGTATGTGGCACCAGCTTGACCTGTATTTACTGAATACATTACCCCTTCAAAATGTGACAAGTTTGCATTTTTAATGGGCGCTGTTTGACTGCATTGCTATTTCATTCCTCAAGACAATGTAAAATTAGAATGTAAATTTGGTTTTCTTTGCAAATATTCCTTTTTCCTGCCCATTAAGCACCCGAGGGCTCCAACTGACCTGAATTTGCATTTTACTTTCTTGCTTTTTTCATTCTCATAAGTCTTTTCTGTACAAGTTTTGAAAAAATTGAGAACTGCTTTTATGAAATCAGTTAACTAGTTGCAGATACATAAGTCCATATATACAAAAAAAATCCCTAAACAAACAAACCCCACATACTGTAATGTGCAACACAAAGGAATTCAAGTATGGGAGGCTGATAGCATGGTTGCAAGATAACTTTTCCTCTTGCCTGCAATATTTATTTGATGTTAAGGTAAAATAACATGAATTCTTAGTCTACTGTCCCTTTTGTTCCCTTGCCAATTAGTGGAGACTTAATGCTTCAGAAAAAAAAGAGAGTATGAAAAGTGAGTACGTACAGGCAAAACAAGGGCCAATGTCAGAGTAGTAATGACTTTGTGTCCATTGCATGTGATTTATTAACTATGATTTGTTTATTGCCTGTGGAATTTTTTCCCCGGTTGTATTTGGCTTATTTTTCTCTGTGCAGTGGTAAGTAGGTAAAATGCTACCATTGAAGTTCAGTTGCCTACTGAATACTTTCTTCTGAGACGAAAGCATGCTTCAGCTGTGTAGCTATCAAAGAACCATGTGATCCCATCCTCATTGTGCAGAGGAAAACATGTATTTCAATTTCTTTTGATGTGTTTATCCACGGTATGGATAACTTCTATGGAAATTAGATTGTTCATGGGCACACTTAAAGCTCCAGCACCAGTATAGTGCAAAACAAAATTATAAGTGGGAAAAGGAATTAGCATGCAAGTTGGTCTTCTCTAATGTTTAGAGATGGAATAGTTTTTCCTTCTTTGTTATAAAAGTCTTCCGCTAGAAAACCAAAATCGTACAGAGAATGTGCATTAATTCTGTCAGTGGCAAGAAGTTTTCAGCTTATAATACTACAAGTAAATACAAGAAATGAGCACTTCCAAGCCCTATAAAAGCTTCTTTTCCTTTATCGTGAAGTCTCTAATTGTGATATGTAGGAGCAAATATTTAGCCTGAAATATAGTAATATGCATTTCTGATGTATCAGATGTGAATGAGAGAAGAATAAGACATTCAGGTAAACACTAGCATTTACTTTAGCACAAAATCAGCCACAGGAGATTAAACATAATCCTTGATTCTACAGAGCTCAAACTGCCATGTTTCTTACCTAGCACAGCACTTAAGCACATACTTATCTCTGAGCATTTGCATAGTTGTGCTGAGATCTGAGAGGAATATTCATGAACTTAAAAGCAGAGCAATGACAGAAATGCTTTGTTAATTCAACAATAGAATGCTTTTAACTTTGCAGGATCAAGCCTTTTTTCCTTTTTGTGTCTTTTTAAAAAATATTTTTTTATTTATCTATTATAATGTAGACTTTGCCGATCTTTAATGGGACTCTATTTTTATGTGTCTATTTTATTGGATTAAAAACAAAAAAGATGATGACTTTCCTTTCTAGAGAAAAATTAACAATTTCCCACATGTATTGTTACATGACTTTTCAGGCAGAGAGGAGCACCAGGGGAATTGTTAGTGTGCACGTTAACTCTAAAACCTGCTTACAACCACTGAATTTTTTTAATGCGTTTTAGTCTAATCCTGCTATGCATTTTTTGACGACGCTGTACACACAGTTGTGTCTCAGCAACTGCCTGACAGGGTCATGCCTTTTTTGCACCCACCAGCCAAACCATATTTCCCTCGCATGTGCTTAATGTAGCATATGGTTTATGTTTCCTTGGGGTTTCTTTATTAGCTAATGAAGGAAGGTAGTGGTACTTTCGTGCATATGCAATTCAGAAGGTTTAAATTCTGTCTTTTTTTGAAGTCAAAGCATAGAATATTGTGTTTAGTAGTCTCTTCCTGTATAGCTGCAGGTCTGCTCTTTTTGATTTATTTTTTTTTAACAAGTCACTGAAAATTGAAATAGGCTGTAGTGAGCCAGACTATAAAATATATATGGACATTTATTGATAGCAGTCCCTGTGCTCTACTCAGTCACAAAGATAATAGAAATGCTTCACAACATAACCTGAAGATTTTTTTCTGATCCTTTGCCATTTAGGAATTGCCCAGCCTCTGTGGTAGTTGTTCATTTATCTTTCCCATTTTTCTGTAAGTTTTGTATTACGGGGTTTTTTTTTGTACATAACATAGTACCCTTTATGTGTATAATGGAGATTTTTGACAGTTTCATATATATTGAAATCTTTCTGTGAGGAAATGATTTAGTATAATGGGGTTTTATGTTGTTTGGATCAAAATTGAGCATATTCTTTGATCTACTTTGTAACCAGCCCCATGGAAAGAATTCTACCCAAAATGTCAGAAAACTATGTTATAAATGCTGTATTTTCTTACTACTTTCATTTTCACCACTGATTTTTCACTGGAAGGGGAAGCTAAAGAATTGTATTACTTACAGCATCTCTGTGGTGGGTGACATTTAGCTTTGTCTAAGGGAGTTGTGCAAGATTTACCAAATAGGGAGAGTAAATACAGGAAGGAAACTCCAGGTGGGTCAATGTGCTGTTACCCAAACCAGTGCTGGGCTGAGCTGACTTCACAACTCTGGTGGTCTGGATTGTGCAGTGAGAACAACGTAAGCATAAGGTTGTGTCTGTGCTGGGTCAGACTGACCTCTTTGGGGCCACATGTAGCTTTATAAGGTCCTGCTACTCTTCAGGCAAGATTAGAGCATAGTGTCAAAAAAGCTATTTTTTTCTACAAAGTACTATCACAAATGCTTTTGGTCTGTGCTTTTACTTTCTAATATATTGCCTACAATCTGAAAAGGATCCAGAAGAAAAAAGCAAGATCTTCCTTGAGGATGTTCATGGTAGTACAATGTACCACTCTAGTAAAGGACAAAAATAATAGAAGGTTTGATTTTTGCCACTGTGGTTTTACTGCTTGTTAGTTTTAAAGTCTGCAAAAGGCCTTAAGTGTCTGACTATTTGGCCCTTTGCTGTACAGTTCCTGTACTTCACATAGCAACCTGGAAAGGATCAGGAAAAAGGGACTAATTTCAGCAAGTAAATAACAGAATAAATTGGATGAAAAAACAGTCTCTTGTTTTCTTTCTTTTAGCTTTTCCAGTGGTCTTCAGAGGGTGAAGCAGTTGCTGAGGAGGACTGGGCAGTGAAACAAGGGGGTTTGTTTGATTGGTTGGGTTTTTTTTTTGGTTTTCGTTTGGGGTTTTTTGTTGTTTGTTTTTTTTTTTGTGTGTGTGTGGTTTTTTTGTTGTCATTTTGGTTTTTGGTGTTTTTTTTTGCTCTGCCTCCGCAAATGTAGGTGTTACTTTTCCACTTGAGATCTTTCATTTTCCTCTTAGCCATCAGGAGTGCTTGTTATTTTTGCCACTAAACTGCTTTATTTCAGGTAAAAAAATCAAGAGCTTATTTAGTCCTTTCCAGGCAGCTGGTATTGAAGAAGCAAAATTGTTTATTGGTATTGCTGGAGCACTGAGTAAAGGGGAATTACACTAGGATTTGTGCATAATTAGAGATCTGTGAAGGGACAGGACCTTGAGGAACCTGGGAGCAGTCATATTTTCTTGACCTAACGAACAACTGTGTACTTGAGACTGGCTACCAGCATGGTAGCTAAAGTATGTTCTTAGTGGCAGCATGAAACAAATGCTGCAGTGAAATAAACTTGGAACAGAAACACACTGCTGACAGCAGTGTGCAAGTCTGCTGTGACTTTTTAAATGTGCATGTAATACTTGGAAGCAGTTGATTGTAAATGCAGGAATATACTTTGTTTGGGGTTTAAATTGTGATGTGCCTCCCCCTCCCCAGCATGCCAACTCTGGTTCTGCAGCCATGCACCTCTGCCAAGTCCTGCGCTGGGAGCAGTGTCTACCTCTGCCAGCTGAGGACTGGGGGCTAAGAGAGGGTAGCAGCCTGATGGAGCAAACAGGGGAGGACAGCAGTGATTCAGCAAAGGGACATAAGCCCTGGCCAAGGGTTTTGTAACAGAGTTGAGTTTAAAACTGGGTCATCTCCCTCCATCTGACTCTCTTCTTTGTCTTTTAAACTGTGTTCACAGTCTCTGACACTTGTCACTCTGTGACTAGTCAAAACATAGCCATTAGAGGTGAGTGCTTTTAAATGGGGGAAAGAACGGATCATTTTAGAATCATTTGGGAGATAAATTCTGCCGTTTAAATTTAGCAGCACTAAGAACCAATAACTAGCTTCTTGAGAGGAGTGGTAACTTTTGGAAACTAAACCAGCTAATCCTTATGGACTGTGGCACACATTCTCTAATATCGATGATATTGATGTAAGCGCCTTGAACACTTAAGAGCTGATTTGAGCACGTAACACACAAACCAAACAAAAAAGCTGTAGCATGAACAAGCTGGGTGATGGAGTAATATAGTACAAAGTTATTCTTGGCTTCCCAGATGTCCTAAAAATTTTGCTTGTGTTAATGCTTTGTGGTCAGCAATGTGGATGTGCCAGAAAAATATTTCTAAGGCATGCCATATTACCATGTCGGCTTTATGTACTTTGCACTTGTATTTACTTTTTCTCCCCCAAGGTGAGATAGCTTTATTCCCCAATCTTGTCAGTGCTTAAATATATACTTAATTCTATGCAAAGATCTAATCACATGTCTGTTTGCAGTGCCAGAGCTTTAATACCTTTCAGCTTTCTCATGCACTGATGCTACCCTCGGTGCTTCACAGACTTAAAGGCATCCTATGGTGAGTTAATCTCTTTCTGCCTTGGCTCTTAGTTACTCGAGTAAAAGGGGAAAGAGATTTGTTCAACTGAGATTAAATGAGAGGATGACAACACGAGAAAGAGAGAAAAGAGAAGAACAAGAAAGGCATTTCAGACAGTAGGAAAACTATACATAAGGTCACACTTGCCATCATAAAAAAAATGTCTACAAAAGATTCAGTATTTTGTGGTCAGGCAGAGAATTGGGAGGGCAAGACAATGTGATGGAGGAAGAAGAGAAAGCAACATCTAGCATTGGAGATACAGGGGAGAATTATGAAATACTAATCCACTGATAGTCTGATGTGTGAATCTGATCTGACTTACTGTCTTTAGAAGAAAACTGGGTCTGATGCTGGTTATTTTGGTATGATAAAGGAGTAAGCTTAAAGGAGAGAGTGAAATCTCTCTCCTTTCCTACTTTTCCTCCTGAAACACTGGTATATCAATGTGATCTCAATATGCTTGTGGGTTTTTCTTGGAGCCCTTTGCTTTATATACTATAACCTAAGAAATAGTTTTCTTGTCAGGCGTGGCATATAGCAAAATGTAAACATTTAGACCTTTGATTTTATTGCACTACATTAACAACTTAGAAATGGTGCAGTGAAAAACAGTGAGTGGGGTTGGGCTTAGAGATATTGCCAAAGCATTCCTAATGCTTAATAATATAATAGAATACGCTTAATAATATAATAATAATATATAACATAATTCCATCATGTTGGTTTACTCCTGCCTAGGGAACTTGGTTGAACATGAGGTATACTCTTCCTTTGTCTGTAACAAGGATTTGGGATTATGTCTCTAAGAGTCAATCTAGATCAGAGGATGTGACCCAAAAACTTGTCAGACTTGCTTTTAATGGTAAAAGAATTCCATTTCATGTTGTCGACTTTTCATTACTCTTTGTGTCAAAAAATTGTTCACTTCGAATCTCCCATGTTCTTGAGCTGAATTAAATTGGCTGAGTTCTGGTTTGATGTAGTATTTGCTCTCTGTTTGTTAGATGGACCCACACTGTTGTCATCTTTTATCTTCTGAAGGAAGTTAAAGCAGAAAAATAAGTGAATGTACTTTTTGATAATGAGAGAGAGGAAAGTGTACATCACATGACAACAGAAAGCAATCACAGGAAAGCACAATTTCTCCCTGCTTCAAGAAAGAAACCTCAAAAAAATACGAGGAATGTTGTCATTAGAGGTAGAATCATTTCTAATCTTACTTTGTCTGTCATCTTCCACTGCAGAGCTTTCATCAGTGGTCTTCCTTATCCTGTCTTATTTCAAAAACAAGAATTAACATATAATAAATTAAATAATATATTATTATATGTTGAAATGAATTGTTGGGTCAGACACTCAGATGTAAACACTGCCTGGCTTTGAGGAAAATAATTCAGTTATGTCTCTTGGAAGATCAACGGCCAAAGAAGCAATCTTTTGGTTAGCATGTTCATGATGTCTCAGTAGGACAGTCTCACTTCACTAAGGCTGACAAATTGATCTTGACTTATTGAAGGAAGGTTCAGATGCAATGATAGCTGGGAAGTGATAGGAAGTTAAGAGAACATGACCTATGGAGGAAGGCTGAAGGCATGGGATTTGTTTCTGCTAAAAAGGACTAGCAGATGAGGGAGATTGAGGGGACAGGGTTTGGGGTTATGCTTATCAATACACAAGTCGTTGTTGAAAACAGAATAATAAATGCTGTATTACTGCTAGGTTAAGCAGCAATGCATTGAACTTCTGATGCTATTTAGTTTGTTTATAGGCATAATGTCCTAATTTTAATGGTGGATTTGAAAGGGTAGAAGATAGCTGGGGAAGCTGTATGAGCCTTTAAGGGGTTTTTAGGAGCATGTCAGCCGAGTGTTTGGTGATGTCAACTTAGTTGATACTGCATCACTGAGGGAGTCTCCAGAAGTCATTTTCAGCCCATGTTTCTAGGATTCAGATTATATGTATGACACAAAGAGTGGAAAAGTATGAATTGTGTGAAAAACAATTCTGACTCTTGGGAAAACTGTGATTTAATGCCCTTCTCCTCTCCCTCCATGGTATGAGAGCCCATGCCTATCTATAATGGGAGCCTTTCTACTTGTATTATAGAAGACATCCCCCTGAATTAAAGTTTCAGTTGAGGATGTTCTGTTCCTCCTGCTTTTAGCCCTTTACATGCTTAGGCGGGAGAGCTCCTTAAATATGTAGAGATTTTGAGTATCTCAAGCCTCACCTCATGTCTCTTCAAGGTGATGAAGGATCAAAAGAAGAGGTGCCTGATGCAGGCACCACACCAAAACAAAGTTTGCCATACTTTGGCTGACAAATACATGCCAAAACTGCCTTTATATTTGCTTCATTCAGAGAGTGCTTGCCCCTTAGTGGTTCAGTGACTAGCTATGAAAAGTCACGAAAGTATTTTCTTTTTCTTATTCAAAAAACAGGAGACTTTCACCAAGCTGTCCCCTGAAGACTTGTGGAAACCTAAAGTCTAAGGGGGCTAGCTGGGATTTCCAATTAAGTGTGTCAAGACATAAAAAGTTCCCTGCTTCTCTGAGAAATTAGACTTCTCTGACTTCAAATATTTAAGTCCACCTTTACTGTCACGGCATCAGTCTTAAATTTGTCCTTCTAGTTTTTAGAAGAACATTCTCCCATTTCCCTGAAAGACAGAACCTGTCTTATGAGATTTCCATGCATAACTTCAAGCAATTTACATAGAAATGTCAAGGTAAAGCTTGCAATTGCTTTATCTTGAGGGCTCACATATGGTAAACAAAATACAATAGGAGTTGTGCAGTAAAATATGAGTATTCATGAGCTCAAGTAAGGATTTTCTATCTCACTAGTAGAAGTAAAAAGCTTTGTTTAAATTAATAATTTTATTAATGATTACCTGGCATAAAATGGCAGCAATAGAATGCGGTGAGAATTGAAGATAACTTAGTTGGCCTGTTGTAAAGCAAATTAATATTAACAATCTGTCTACTTTTCCATGTAATTAAGCAACAATGATCAAAGCTCAGTGCTTTTCTTGGAGATTAATGATGACTTTGAAAATTAATGGTGTGAGGTAAAAGCAGGGACCATTAGCTGTAGCAAATTGTTAAGAATCCAGAAAACACATTGGGCTGAGTCATTCAATTTGTTTTATGATTATTCAAATACATCTTTTTCCTCTATTTATTAGAAAACAAATTGATATTCATAGATGCTAAATAGTGTAAGATGTAACATTTTCATAGTAAGCAGCCAAATAAAGAGTAGGCTCAGGTTCCAGCCAGGGTCGACTCTGAGAAGGACCATAATGACTGTCTGGCACCAGTAGGTAAAGTTTCTACTTCTCACTCTTTTCACCACATGGATTCCAGGATTCATTCCTTGTACTTAGTCATGTTGCTCTCGCTCATGAAATTACTCTCCTACTAGGTATCCAAAACCAAACTAGCATATGTTGTTTGAAAGATGAAGTCTTATACGTTGCTACCTTAGTGCCCAGTAAAGCAAACACATCAGCACTGTCACTCTACTTCTGCACAATGGGAGATTTTTTTTTCTTTATAAGAGTTACCCTTCATTATTAATGTTTTTAGATCAAATAGTGCACAGCAAAAATTTCAGCAGAAACTGGCTACCTGAGTCTGTGCTCCCAGGGAGCTGCAATAGAATTTACTAGATCTAAAAATTGTGGTCCTCTGGCTCTGAGTTGAACCTGGCACTCACTGCAGTCAGCAGCATAACTGCTATTGGGTTCTCTGGTGCAAAATCAAGATGAAAGGTCTTCCTTTTTACTTTCTTACAATAGCACAATTCAACAGTAATTTAGTTGAAATCAATGGAATTACATCTCTGAGAGGTGGCTCAAATCTAAGCTATTGCTAATTCATGCTACTCTCATTCTACTACACTTCACTATGGGAATGCGCCTGTTTCAATTAAGACATGCTATGAGAGGAATCTGTTCCACTAAGGTTTTTGAAATGGAAATAGTTATTGACATTTTAAAACTGTTTCTTAAGTGTTTTACTTAAGTTTTAACTGTGGGAGGTAGATAAACACCCTCTGCTACTTAGTTTGTTGCTTAGATAGTAACTAGAGAGGGCTATTTGACAACATTTGCACTAACCTCCTTTTTAGACATTCCTTTGCACCGACTGCAAGAGAGTTTTAATAACTCGGTGATAGCCAGATAGGAACAATGTCTTCAGACAGCTATACTGTGAAAAGCAGAACTATCCCTAATACTAAAAGGTCTGGTTTTCACCTAAAAATACTGAACTCTTCTATACCTCACTTACTTCTCCTGTGCGTAGACAGATTTGTTTGTAAATGCTTGAGAAATTAAAGAGAAGCCTGTTTATCCTTTTTTTTTTTTAAAGCTATGATTCTATTTGAAGAATAAATCAATAAACTCATTCAGAATGCTTTCCTGCATAACATAGCAAAGCATGTTGCAAAGCCAGATGGGTGGATTAGAGAGTAGAGGGGTTTGAGTTGTTTGTTTTTCTTCCTGAAATTCTTCATTGCAATTTCTGTTTCTTTATATTTTGGTTGGAGATTGAGACAATGGAAACAATCTGCAACTTACTGAAGACCAGCCAAGAAACCAATACTTCTTGTTTCGGTAAATGTTCCTTTTTTTCTTATCTTTAAATATATCAGTGGAACAGAACACAGGTTTTGGCAATACCAAAAGCAAGATAGTTCGAAAGTAATCTTTTCCTGCAGCAGATTGCATGGTATACAGTGAGATCCTGCAGACATCTCTGAATATGAATAGTTAGATATGAAAATGCTAGAAGCCTTAGAACAAAGGCCAGTCTTCTCTTTGATTGCAGTTTGGAAGCCTCATTAACAATCACATAAAATTATATGCTATGTGGATTTGGTTTGTTGTACAGCTTTCTAGTATGTCAATTTTTGCATGTACTCTGTTGTGGCAGCTAGTCCCGACAATGTTCCTTTAAGATTTATTCTTTGTGGGTTTTTTAATGCAGCATAAAGCAATTGCTGAGAGGTTTAATAAGTGTGTGCTGGAACTGTCTGAAATTACAGAAGTAAGCAGTAGCATTTTGCTTCAGGTTCACAATCCATTTGTAAAAGCCTACACGCTGTCATCCTGCACTTTCTAACAGGAATGGAAAGCTGAGCCAAATGAGGAACTGTTTTGTGGTGCTGAAAAGGCAGAAGTTCCCGTCTTCACTATTTCTCAAAGGTTTTCGACAGTGGCCTCTCATAGACATCAACCATGTCTCTTAAACCCCAGGGTGGATAACGTCAGGGCCTATCAGTTTGTAGGGGTCAAGCTCCTGTAATAGTTCACACACTGACTCTTCTTTCACTGATGGTGGGTCTGTGTTTGCATCAACCTGGCTTGTTGTCCCCAAAGCTTGGGGCCCAACAGTGCTGGTAAAGCAGAGGTGAAGAAAGTGTTGCCTTTTCAGCATCATTCATGACTAATTCACCTCTCCTCCTTAACAGTGGGCCAGTATTTTTTTTCTGTTTTGGCTTGTTATTTACATACCTGAAGAACCCTTGTAGTTTTTGGCATGTCTGGCCAGTTTCCATTTAAGCTGAGCTTTTGCTTTTCTAACTGCTTCTCTGCATGCCCTGGCAATGCCTTTGTAGTTCTCAACAGGTACTCATCCACTTTTCCATCTCTGGTATGCTTCTCTTTTGATTTTGAGCAGACTCAGAAGCTCACAGTTAAGCTAAGGGTGTCTCTTGCTGCACCTACTTCCCTTACCTTTAAAGGGGATGAACTGATTTTGTGTTTCCAGGAGAACATTCCTGAAAAACTCCCAGCACTCGTAGCTTCTTTATCCTCCATCAAAGCTTCCTATGGAATCCCTCCCAGCTGAGCTCTGAGTGTGCTGAAGTTTGGTCTTCTGAAATCTAAAACCTTTGTCTTGGTACCAACCTTCAAGATGCTCAGCAGGATCTCAAACTCCATAATATTGTGGTGACTGCAACCAAGGCTATCACTACCCAAGATATTACAAGACAGGTTTTTTCTTGGTTTGTGGGTAGCAAGTCCAGCAGGGCCTTGTTCCTGGTTGGCACATCTAACATTTTGTGAGAGGGCATATTTTCCCTTCACCACCTCAACTGTCATCTTTCAGCTCTTCTTGGAGTCAAATCGGAGATCCCTGCTTCTCCTGTAAAACAGCATGACATGTTCCCTTTTAGACTCTTCTCAGCTGAGTGGAAAAGCAATACGAGTGCTACGGTGCCCCTAAACTACTGTTTTGCAATTGTTGAACAGTAAGGCGAGAGAAAGAATTGGTATTTGGTTGTCAGAAACTTCAGGATGTGTGCAGCTCATTGCTGAGAATGAATAGGATATCAGTGAAATCTGTGATTTAAGTACAGTTGAGATAATGTCTTCACTGCTGTGGTACCCACTCTGTTATATGATGGTAAGACACATTTCATTTTGAAATTTGTAATTTTCTAGTGCTGTCGGTAATACAACTGCTCACTGAGACATTCACTATGTTGGGAAACGGAGACAAATGTGCTTCATTCCTCATTCATTATCTTGCAATGAAATATAAAGACGAATTTATCCAGCTACTTCAAACAAAATAGCTCTCTCTTGTTGAATCTCAGAATTCTTTTCCCACCGTTAAGTTTTACTGCAGCAGTTTCCACACCAGGAACTTCATTTAAGTTACTAAGCAGTTCTGGTTTTCCTCATTTAAAAAAAAAAAAAAAAAAAGAAAAAAAGGAAAAAACAGGAAAAAAAAGGTGGCTAATACTTTTCTTGTTACTCACCGTAAGTGAAATGAATGTTAGATGACAGTATTATGACTGGTGTGAGGGTCTAGGCTGCTAGGAATCTATGCTGTTATTTTAACACCTACTAAAGCTATAGAAACCCCGATTAAAACTATAGAAAAGAAGTATTAGAAGATGAACAGCATATCCATAGTAAGTGTAGCAGTTGTTCTTCATTTCAGCCCTCTACATTTCTACAATCTCCTCTCTGAATTAAGAGAAGAATAGAATTAAAATTTTTTTAATTAGTTTTTGAATGAGGAATGGCTAAGGTCTTTCCAAAAGCCTCATTAAGCTTAAAGCAAATGGTTGAAAATTCTATAGATGAATGTTACATAAGTTGATATTTTTGGAGGAGTTTGAAAATTAGGGTGCCATCTCAGACCAGCATGTAAATTTGAAAATTAAGCCCTTTTTGTTTCTCATTTATTTTGCTCTTTGCCAGATATGTCCTGTTGCTCTTAAAAGAGTTTTTGCTGTATTTATTGATTTGACTCAGGTTAAGATCAGCTTCCCATTTAGGAATGTCAGGCTCCCAAACTTTAGGAAAAAAGCAGTTTATACCAGTTGCTCATTTGTGTTGTTACAGCAAATATTAACAAACACTCTAATTTGGTAATTGGGTGTTCAGTTTGTTGTGGGTTTTTTTTTTTTTTTTTTTTTTAATAAATTCAGTTTATCCTTACAAGTAATCCTATTAGTAATCAGTTTCCCTTCACCCTTCATGGGGAATTGGACACAGCCACAGGGAATTGGACATCTTTGAGTCATCTGGGTATCTCAGAGTTATCCGTCTGCTGGGCGCTCACTTGTCACCGTTTGACTCCAGCCTCCCTACCTGGAACCTGAATGACTTTAAAAGAAAATGTAGATGTTGGAAATAAAATATGCCATTTGTTTCAGATGGTTCTGTGCTCAGGAGAGGCTGCTGCTAGTGGCCAACTTAGACCAGATGGGGATGCAGCCTGGAGAGGGAAAAGGTGATACCCGGAGTCCCAGTGCTGGCTGCCTGGGTCTGATGCCATGTGCTGGGATTTGGATCCTCTGATTATTGCAGATCACTACAGAGTGTAACTATCTGCTTTACTGCCTGGAATAGCACTTCAAACTCGCTGTTATCTGTGACTTTTTCCAGAATTTCAAACCCAACTTCTGAATGTTATTTTAAATGTTGATTTTTGTGATTGGGAAATGCCCTGGCATCCCTTTTGACCCTTTATACCCCAGCAGTAAAATGCAATATTGCTGACTGCATTTGCCTCACTTGAGTTGTTTACAGTTGCTTGGGTATGCTACACTGAACTCAAAGCTGAACTTGCTGTGTAGTCTGTTGCCACAAACTCAAAGAAACAAGGTCAAGTCTGGGGGAATGCCATGGCAATCAACATGTTACTCAGGGAGGAATATCAGACAGATTTATGGCTGCATTGGAAGAAAAACTTTAGGGCAAGGCAGAAGAGATTATGCCAGTGGTCTGAAAGGAAACCCTGTCATGGACAGAAATGGCATTAATAGGCTACTGCTAGAGAGCTGTCAGGACAAAACCAAAGCCAATTCCTTCTTTCACCATGTGTAAGATCACCACCTTGTGCACAACCTTCTGGGGCATTAAAAGTAGCTGATGTCATTGGTGCTGTTGGCTGTGGAAGCGTCCCAGCTTTGCTCTGTCGGAGCAGGGTGTTTGCTTCTTGGGTCTGCTCTGCGTATGTGGCCCCCAGGCTGCCAAGGCGTTTGAAGAAATAGTTGCCACATGGGATGTTTGAGTAAGAGTTGACAGCAAGGGAAAGGATAGCTTTGCAAAGGCCTTGAAAGTGAAAACAAGTAGCATATGTTTGTGCTAGAGAAGTGGGAACAAACAGAGGAAAAGTGTGATGTGAGTCAGTGACAGGTGAGGAAAAGATTCTGCGTATCAAACAAGGAAGAGGATGTCTCTAATACACAGATGAATATTGAATGAGAGCTTGGTTGAGGATTTTGATGATGTGATCTTGCAAGTTGATATCTTTGAGATGTTATGCAGGAAGAATTTGCAACGTTTAGATGTAGTCAGAGTGCAAAGATGAAATAGGATGTTTAATTTTTTTGCAAGTTCTCAGTCAGAACTCTACCTTTAAAGCTTCTTTAAATAACACCCCACAGAGATTTCCTGGTCTGACTTTTGCTGAAAGGTGAACTACCCTCTCCTGCTGCCATGCCTGGTTCCTTTGACACTGCTGCTGGGTTTTATGCAGTATCACCACAGTTTGCTCTCAGGCTGCACCAGAAAGAACTAAACTCTGAATGAGTTTCCTGTATCCTTAAGGAGAATCAAGGTTCATAGCAGGAAACTACAGCTAGATGAGTCATTTTTCTCTATAAACAGGCCACCTATCTGATGATAAAAAGGGGTTGTGTGTCTTTGGTCAGAGTATTCAGGGCTCTGCAAAAGCTCTGAGAGAAGATGTCACAGTGCAGCATTTTTTTGCTGCTGAAATTAATCCTTCTATTTTCATCTTAAAAAGCAGCATATACTTTGCATATGTCCTTTGTTCCTTTTTTCAGGAGAGAAGGGGAAGGAGTATGGGTTGATTGATCATGTGATCATGTTGATTAATCTGAGTGACTATAGGGGAGAATGTCTGTCTTGGTTCTAGAGTCAAGAACAACCACAATTTCTTCACCCTGGAGACCAAAAATCCTCCTTTTAATAATAAACCATTGGCAAAGCCACAAGACTGCAGCCTTTTTTCTCTTCGCTGCTTGTAAACCAGCAAACTGTGTGTGTTGGGGAAGGAGCATGTGGGAAGATGTGTATTGATGCTACTCTTGCAGCTACCAATGAAGCAGAGTAAGTCAGTTGAGGATCTGCTACAATAGGCTGGCCATATGGAGTCTGGAGAAAATACTGCCCATTTAGAAACTTTTTTTACTACACAATTTGCAAATGTTATGTTCTTGCTGAAGGGCAAGTGAAATGGCCCTTGTTTTTTAGAAAATAGGAGGAGGATGCACACATCACTGTTCACTTTATTAACTAAATTAAACTTCTTTCCTGAATAGCTGACTGTGCCTGCAGTAAAGTTTGCTGAACAGCACACTCTTCAGCAATTATTCAGCACCTACTTTTGTCCAAAAGAAATGTTTTCTATAGAAGAGGGAAGAAGTTATTCCTTGACTGTTTTAATTCAGTTCCTCTGCCAAATTTTGTTTTGGGATCTGCACAAGCAAGTTTTTGATGGCCGAGAAGATAAATGAGAGATAGCTATGCTGATATAGGCAGGTTTTGGTAAGGCCATGCGTCAGTGTCAGCTGTTGATAGCTTCCAGGGGTCAGAGATGGGCAAATCTCGGCTCTTCATTGAATGTGACAGTTACAGGTAAGCTGTATTTCTGCAGGCAATATCATCACCTGCTGTTCTTCCTACTTCAGTGTATTCCTTTTTGTCTTGTGAAGTGTAGGTGCCCATAACTACTGATCTTTTCTTTAAATTTTCTTTTTTTTTTTTTCAGTTGAGAGTTTTCTTCCATTTGCCTTGTTTTCAAGACCATATACTTTGAAAACGTTTTCCTCAATGAATTAAATTTTGTGAGCTGGAGGGATTGTTGGCATAAAAGTCTACTAATGTGTGAAGTTTATTGTGATCTCTGATTGTGAACTTTGAATAGTGTTCATCAGGTCAGAAATCACTAAGTATATTGACTCTGTCTTAAGGAAACAAAGACGCTGAAGTAGAAACCTTTCTTAATAATCAGAAGGCACAACCATGGCACATTGCCTTTTTTTATTGTGGCTGTGAATCTAAACTGATCAGCAGTTGAAATGAGACCCTTGTTCCCTTCTGTTGAAAGCTTCAGTCGATTCTATATACTGACCTTTTTACTGCACAAGCCAGCTTTGTGATTTCCCTGGTTACTTATCTCTCTTTTCAGGTGATTCTTTTTCCTTATTTTTTTTTTTTGATTCCTCTTCCCTACCCCACATCCACACCTCACAACACCAGAGGCCATAAGCTCAATGGAGACACTGAGGCAAATATTGATGTGCTGCTAGAAGTGCAGTATATGGTCCTGAAGCTTTTCACCCTCTTCTTGCTTGGATAACTCTTAAATAACTTCAGAAAATTAATTTAACTCGAGGTGTAGTCCTGAAGCATTACAGCATGAAGTCATTAGTCATGACCAGAATCCTGGCATCCTTCTCTCATGCTGCAGACAATAAAGCTGCTTCTTGCTTAGAGAACTGCAAGCTGCACTGACACCGTCAAAAACTGTGTTTGTGCAACAAGAGGCAATGTACCATTTCTTTATTCCTTGCAAGGGCCCAAGAAAACTGGTAAGACCCTTCTGTGGCACCTATCTCTGCTTTCTTAGGAGAGATTTTATAGTTTTTGTTGCTCTAGAATGCTGCCAAAACATATTTCATGCCCTCCTCTGGACAAAACATGTATATGAGTGTCTTAATGTTGCCTCTGAAATAACAGGTGCAGGGGTCACAATGGCCTTGTGAACATGGTGGTACAGTACGTCTTTCAGGAACACTGTCAACCCATGTTGTGGAGGAGACAGCTCCAGTGAGTGCAGAGATCCCGTACAGGGACATGTGCTATTTAAACCCTGGACTGCAGTGCACAGGCCAAGTGCTGAGGAGTGCCTTCTTATTGCCTGCAGTGTGTCTTAGAGCTTTCCTGAGCCTTCCTGTCCCTTGTTGACCCCAGGTCTTGCCTCTTTGCAATTTTTTGCATTTTTATTTTCTTTCCTTCCCTGTATGGATCTTGGAGTTGCTTATATCACGTGGGTCTATAAACCTGCTTATGGCTTTTAAGTGCTTTGACTTTCTGCTATTGCCCAGTTCCCGAGGCTGGCTTCTGCAGCCACTAGCTATGCTGTGTCACAGGAGAGGTCGGTGTTTTGAGAATCCGTTTGCAGAACAGATGCTCCTTCTCCTGTATAGATAAATCAATATGTTTGCCTTTTTTTGAAAATGGGAGTTTTAAGTGTATTACCCTTAGGTGTGCTACAGCTATTACCTTATTTCCTGCTGAAGTACTGTAATGAAGAATAGAGTTGTTATCATGCTTATTTTGACGAACCAGGAAAATGATAGATCTCAATTAATGATGTCTTATACTAGTTCCTTTTCTCCCCAGAGCCGTTATAATGGCCTAACGCCATAGAGTAACTTAAAAGAAGCTGGAAGCTGCTTGAGGCTGCCAGAGCAGCATAAAAGAGATGTGAAAAGACTAAAGAATTAGTTTACTATATGCTTTACTTATATAATCTCATCTTGACCCCTTTTTCTTTACATCAATTTAGTCCATATCCAGTCAAGTGCAGCATTTCTGAAGTGCAAGCTTCAGTTGCTAAGGTAAGAATAAGAGACTGTAGGCATCCAGGCTGAAAGCTAAGTATTGCTTTTATGATGTTGCGAATGAAAAACATATGAGAGGGGAACTGAAAGACGGGAAGAGTTTATGTTGAATACTGAGTTCTCACCTGAAGCTGATGCTCCCTTGGGATAATGGGCTCAGTTAGGGGCTATGTCAGAAGTTTTGTCAGAAGTTGCTAAGAATCCAACAGAGTATCTGGTCTTCAATGTTTTTTCTGAAGGCAAAATAAACAGTTAAAACTATAACCCGATGGTCTTCCCTCAAAACATTACTGTGTACTTCTTTTTCCAGTATCAGCAAAATAGATGCTTAGGAAGAGGCATGGGCCACATACAGGACCTTTCAGAGTGAGGAGGGGCAGAATACCATAAATTACACAGCTGATGGCTTTGTCATTGTTTCAAGTTACAATCTGTGTTTATGAAACAGCTACTATGAGCTCGATTATGGAATCATTGGTAAATCCACAAAAGCTTATTTTTCTAATGCCCTAAGGGTGAAAATTAAATACCTAAAGTCTATTTGCCATAGTGTGGTGGTAGTTCTTTTGTCCCCTGTCTTCTGTTAGCTCTACCTAAAAATTCCATTGCTAAGAAAAGAAATGTACAAGCATTTTTCATATGATACCTTTCCGGCTTGGCCCTGGGCTCATAGTTTACTGACCTTTTGTAACTAATTAGGAATACATAGATTGATTCATGTATGTTTCACTAGAAGTAAAACATGTGCTAAGTATATCACAGGTATCATAATATCTGGTCATGTGTGTCTTTTTAGAAATTCAAGAAGCTAACGCTGTAGATAAATGCTAAGTGAGATTTTGAAAATCATGTTGGATATAACTCCTGTTTGAAAACAGTTCTGAAAACCCCATTAGCATTTATCTGTCTCTTTCACAGTTACTCACTGTTTAAAACGTGCCCTTATGGGCTGTCATTTATACTTGAAAATTACCTGACCACATGCAGGGTTAGCACTGTAGAAGGGGATAATTACAGGTGATACAAAGATTATCAGAGGCTTTCTGAAATCAAGTTTTATTGGAGGACTTCATTTTTGATTATTTTGTTACACTGTTAGTTAAGAATCTCCAGAAGAAAAATTACTCCTGATGTAAGATTAATTGCTGTAGAGCTTCATACTTTCACCTACTTCTGGACTGCACCTTTACAAGGGACAAACCCTAATGCTATTGACTTCAATGGAGTCAGAGTTTAATCCTTGCTACAGGGAGCAGCTCAGTAAGAATATCCTTGGCAACTAGTGTGTGCTGTTGCAGACTGACATTTATTAATTCGAAAACATCAGAGCTCTAATAATAGAAAACTTAGCTTTAATTTTCAATTCTGACCCTTTATGTTATGCGTACATGGATACACCATCTTCTGGGAGTGTTTATGGGGTGTAATTTAATAATGATAGCTTTTTCAACCTATGGATTATACAATAGCTAAATTAAAATCATAGCATTGAGGTGAAGTTCTCTTTTGCTGTAATTAACTGAAATGATTGTACAGTATTTACAATTCCTTTTTTTTCCCCACATAATACTGGTGGTATATAGAGCTTTGTTTATCAATTTCAGTTCTATATTATTCACGTGCTGAGAGAAATGCATAATTTAATAATATATTCTCTTATGCTCTCTTTTCCGATTTCCTGACTTAATCCCCATGAAACCCTATTAGTTGTGCTCTCAATGAATATTTATCTCACATTCACTTTATTTTGGACTTTGTCCTACTGACAGTGGTTCCTGTAGAAGCATGTTAAAACCAGGATATGACAAATGAGGTGCTGTATTTTTCACTTAGGTACCTGGAGTTAAAATACTGACTCCATAGCTGCATAGCAAGATTAGATCTGCATTCTGTAGCACTGCAAAAGTACTTAAGTACTTCTGAAGTCAAAAGTGGTCCGATCTTCCTGCAAAAGGCCTGTGGCAACCTCCAGTCAAGAGTCACAAATGTCACTAGATTAATGAAAACTGAGCCTGGAATAATGTTGATCATCAAATTCTGAATTTGACCACTTGTAATAATCAAGCCATCTCTTGCTCCTGCTTTCTGTATGTGTGGGACTACAGGATTATGGGTGTAAGATGTAAAGATATATGAGTCACAAAAGATGCATCAGGGGATGTTTAGATGGGACATTAGGAAAAATTTCTTCACGGACAGGTTTATCAATCATTGGAACAGGCTGCCCAGGGAAGTGATTGAGTCACCTTCCCTAGAGGTATTCAACAGACATGTAGACGTGGTGCTGAGGGACATGATTTAGTGGTGGACTTGGCAGTGCTAGGTTAATGGTTGAACTCGATGATTGTAAAGATCTTTTCCAACCTAAATAATTCTATGGTTCTATGAGAAGAAGCCTGAAATAATGTAACTCACAGGCTTTTCTTGGCCATGTTTCTTAGCATCCCATGTTCTGGGAGTGATTTGTTCTCTTCCCAAGTATGCTCTTTTGGGAGACTCTAAGTGTGACAGGGATAAATTCATGGAGAAGCTATTTTGAAGGTGTATGGCATTCTGAGGGTCTTTTGGGTACTTTTGAAGAGAAGCTGGATCTGGGATTACTGTTATCTAAAACAAACGCTGGTTTTCTCCAGGATCTCACGTAAGACTTGCGCCATGCACCGGCAGAGGTTATGGGGAATGGCATGTGTCACTCCTGTTGCTGTTAACACACCCATTCATTATTTTGTGAAGCAAAGTGTAAATTTAAAATGTCAAGGCTGTAGTCTAAAATGTCTTTGGCTTTGATTTCTGCAGTTTTCACACATGGCATCTCTCTAATACTGTTATTGCACAGA
The DNA here is from genome assembly GCA_026546715.1 of Gallinago undulata. Classification (NCBI taxonomy): domain Eukaryota; kingdom Metazoa; phylum Chordata; class Aves; order Charadriiformes; family Scolopacidae; genus Gallinago; species Gallinago undulata. The sequence continues at coordinate 6,326,112 of JAOTQQ010000002.1, read as the reverse complement.
ATCATGTTTAAAAATGCTTCAGTGCTCTCTTCTGAATCAGTAATATGAAAGAAATAAAATACAAAACTGACATTTTCTGACTGTACAGGGACAGTTGGAAGCTGTGAGCTTGCTTGCATGTCTCATAAGGGTGGAGGTGACAAAGTGGCATGCTTCCATTTCAGTCATCTCAAGCCTTAATATAGTCCAGTGGTCATCATTACAGTGTGTTTTCCTCTTTTTAGACTTTGATTTTTTTCTGTAATGGCCATACCATTTACATCAGGGTAAAGGTTACTTCATGGCTTTTGCATTTTTAGCTTGTTTTCATTGTTTGCTTTTCTGTGGTGCACAGATGTAAAACATCAATGTACAAATTATGCACAATAGTTTGATGAAAACTTGATCCTGGAACTCACACTCTTTGACCTCTGGTCTCTTTCCTAAGTCTACTAATATTCACCTGGGGCCAGAGTGATAACCCTGCTCTTTGAAAAGGAGAGTAGGAAAAAGCTGAACTGAGGTGTTGATTAATATGGAGCCATCTGTATCAGGTTCACTTTCAGAAACCTTTCCTAACAGTGGGTTGAATAGGGGGTTGCTAGCAGCTCGGGGAGTCAACTGTTACAGTTCTCTTCTTTTGCCCAGGCAGGAGCTCTGAGATCTTTCACTCACCCAACATGGAGGGAATATGTTTTTAAACAAGATTCTGGGAGTACATTGACTTTCAGTTGAGAATGAAGGTGATAAATGCCTTCCTTACTTATTTCAATTTTATTGCACAGAAAAATGCTTTATGCTTGAGTTTTCTGGCACCGGTTCCTGTGGCTTTTGAGAAAAGGTAATAACTCATTCTAGAGCTTATTTAATGCTGATGAAACTGCTGGATTTTAAAGAAACTTCCCATTGTCAGGTTGTTCTACGATGGTCTATTGTAGGGTTGTGCATTGATCTGAAGGACACTGGCTGCTTTTGGCTGCAGGTGTTTGAATTAAACTCCATATTGTCCTCAAGTAATAGTAGGTGAAAATTTGATTATCCGTTTTAGAATAATAAACTAGGGCTGAGATCTTGGATGTCTTTAAATGAATGTGTGGCTTGTCATTAACTTCATTGTGGACATGATATCTTCATTTTACCTGGGGTTATTTGGCGTAGTCACATTAAGATGAAAAACAAAGTTTTATGTAATTAAAGTAACTTTGAGTGCTGAGAGATGGTTCCTCCTGTCATAGGGTGATACAAAATGGATTTCTGTTGTTTCAAGCTAAGCAAGTTCAATTTTGACTAAATCCCTTAAGTACTCTTATGGGGCTTGTTCCAAGTTTGCTCTGACTAGTGATTTTTCTCATCTTCAGTGCTAAATGATGTAAAAATTGGTATTTATTTTATTGTGCCTATTTGCATAATCTAAGGAAACAGCTGACAATATTTGACAAAGATATATAGGGATTTTTTTTTCTTTATGAATAATTTAAATTCCTTAATCAAAGCACTGGGAATTTTTCTTCATGTAGGTAAATCAGTTTCTCAAGGAAGAATGGTACCACTTGGGTACCATGCCATCATTAAAGTGTTCTTCAGTCCTGCCATTTAAATTTGGAAGGAAATCCATTCCCTAAAGGAAGAAAAAGGACAGGACTGATAGCCAAAAAGTCAGGGTGAATTAGTCACCAGAAAAATATTTTATTCATGGAATTAATAAATAAGGGAGAACTGCAAAAGACGTGCTGCTGGGTTTTGTCACAAAAATGAAATAAAAGGAATTGCAAACCTGGCTTCTTGACAAAACGTCAATTCTAGTTTAAACAACGTGTATTTTCACATTGAATGCAAAAACTTCTAATCAATTTTGTTCTCTTTTGAATTTGTTTGTGTCTTCGGTGGGTATTTTTAGATCTGAAGGCTTCCTTTATCAGAATACCCATAGAGAGCTATGCTCCTTGCAGGAAGTTTGGCCTACAGAATCCTTTTCATTTGAAGCTGGTTTTGTGCCACCTTTCCCAGCTCGCTGGAGCAGCCTCTGGACCAGTAGGGTCCCAAACAAATAGGAATTTGGGCGGAAGGGAGCCTTAGAGAGTCAGGCAGCCTTACTTCTCCCCCTCCTTTATTAAATTTACTACTATTACTACTTGTAGTGATGGAATTTGTGTGTTTTGGCTTTAGAAGCTGGACTGGCAGAAGAAAAGTCTGCAGTTTTAAACAAACCTCAGCTTTGAATGTAGCAGTTTGCTTTTTGCTTGTTCATTTTTTTTTTCTTTGCCTAATAAGCATCTCTCTAGATATTGCACATATTTAATCATTGTCTCTGTAGCCTGATCAAGCTTGTTGTGAGAAATAGTTGAAGGGAAAAAGAACAAAAAGATCTTTTCTTTCTCTGTAGAAACATATAGAGAAAACACTCCTTTTTTAATTTCCTTTTTCCTGTTAAAGTAAACCAAAAACTTTAACCATTAAAATCAGTAAAGATTTTGTTATGAGTGCTTTAAAAGCAGTTCACTAAGACAGGGGACTTCTAGGAACCTGTGAAGTGTCACTTTTAGACTGAGATACGCAGGGGCTCAAGCAGTAAGAATGAACAGTTGCACTCACAGATAGTATGGAAATGGGGACAATTTGTTCCCCTACTGCTTCGGGAGAACTCTTTGAGAAGATCAGAGGATCTGGTAGCATTCATTCAATTGTCCAAACTCTTACTTCCCTTTCATGTGAGACAGGAGTAACTCTGTTACCTAATTCCTGTCATGTAAAGTCATTTTCAGCAAGAGAAGAATCAGACCTAGAGTCTATAAAACATGAAAGATCTCTAGGTTCAAAGACTTGTACTGGAAGGAAGCTCTAATACTTTTCAGTAACATCCCTGACCTTCTTTATTTTTCATTATGCCACAGAATGGGTCTTGGATATTTTTTCCTTCAATACACGTACCATAACTTTGTCAGCATAAAAATAGTTTAGAAATGACGTATGTGGTATGCATAATGATAAAATAAAGTTCATTCTGTGCTTACTTCAAAGATTTGAAATGAGAAAAATTATATTTTATAATTACAGTTTTAACCACTAGACAATGGCACCAGCATAGCATATGAGCTCCTAACTATATTACTGTGAATCAACTTCAGTTGAATTTAACAATGTAATCTCTGCTGTTGTTTCGTAAATACATCAGGCAGTGAATCTGCTCTGCTCTGTGTTTGCTGAGCATCTACCCAGGCTCCAGCCTGGCTTGAGTTTCTTCTTGTATCAGTTTGACCTGATGTAATTACAGCATCTTCAAAAGACTGTCTCCTCATTTTACATGAACAGGATGTGAATTAGACCTAAAAACATCATTCAGGATAGACAGAATCTGAATTTAGGACCACTGTATAATTAACACTGAATCAGTTTTGCTGTCTGAAAAGGTGCAGATCTGTTGTAATGAGGTTCTGTCGGTGGTATCTCACTGTGGTAAGTACCACTGATCTGGGTAGGGACTGAGCACGTGGCCAGTGTCTCTGAGCTTGGATCATGCATCTGACTGGCTTTCAGCTGTGAAATCTGAGACTAAGGATTCTCTGACTATAGGACTAGCAGTTTAGATTTATGCACCACCAAGATGCAGGAGCTCTAATTATTTTTGCTTCATACATGTGATGTTGTCGTGGTTTAGTCTCAGATGGCAATAAAAGAGTCACGCGGCCACTCTCTCAACACCCCCCACAGCTGTGGGGAGTATTGGAAGAAAAAGGCAAAACTCGTATGTTTTGCAAAAAACTCGGATGTTTTACAAAAGCAGTTTTAACAGTACAGCAAAGGGAACAGGAAAAAAACATCATGACCACCACTGACAGAGGAATGTAAAAACACAATTATGGTACCATTGCTCACTGATGGGACCCAGAATGCTGCGACTTCCTGCCCCCTCCCCAGGCCTCCTGGCTACAGACTGGGCATGGCTCCCATGAGATGGAATACCAGTGTGCCCCAGAGCCTGGGGAAAATTAACCCTATCCAGTTGGGACCAGGATAGATGTCAAACACTGAATTAGGAGTTAGGAGCTCAGCAGATTGGGGTGTGTGTTGGTTTTTTGTCATTGTTGGAGTTTTTCTTGTTTGTTTGTTTTTTGCTCACTTTTTCCCCTTTCAGAGTCCAGGGAAATTTCAGGTCTGTGGGAAAGAACACAGTCCTTCATCTGATCTTCCTCTATTCTTACACCCCTTATGCAATGGCTTTGAAGTCAAGACCTCCCCCACCTCTGCTTCCTTCTATCAAGTCCACCTCTTACAAGGATGGAGCAACTTAATTTGGTCTGGAAGAGCACTGCTCGCTTAGCTGAGGCCCTGGAGCTCTTCTCAAAGTGACAAGACTGCAATAGGCCTATCTAGCTCTGTCTTCCTCATGCTCCCAGTTCGTTCAAAGGCAAGAGAGCTTTCTGGCAGAAATCTCAATATTGAAGCAGTTGGGAGTTATTTTGGGTCAGTGGCCCACAATTCTTTACTTGCAAAACCACATTTTTTTGCCATTTTTCTAATAGCTCCTGCCACGTAACAGGTGATCCAGTCCTTTCGGCTTAAGTTGTAAAGCTGGTAACTGGACTCTTATGTACTCCCTGTACTTCCTAATGTTATGTGGAAAAGCTTGGTAAACAGGACCTGGATTTTCTTCCTTTCTCATGGCTTTTCTTGAGGCAACTTGCTTTCCCTACTATTAAATTGATGACTAATTATGTGCTCCTCTTGTTATCATTAAACTGATAAATGACAGACACTACGAGAGTGACAAGTGTCTCCAATGTTTATCCTGCCCAGATGCTACATCCCAAATTTGGGGGTTTTTTTCCACTGCACCTGGGAGATGTGGAGAGAGAGAGAGAGAAGCACAGGGTAGGCGTGAGTAGTGGCAATGTTGCAGCATGTGCTGATAATAATAAAGATTTCCTTCTATTTACCCCAGCTGCATCAAAAGAAAAGCCAAGAGGATTTGTACACCACTGGAGGAGCCTGTGGCCCTTCCTTTGAGCTCTCTTATGCCTTCCTCTTACCAGTTTCAGAGAGCTGGTGATTAGAGAGAGTCTCTTAGGGATGAGCTTTGAGTTGCATTGGTTGTTGACCCATTTGCCAGATTTCCTTCTGCCTTCCCTAGCTTGGTGACAGAAAAGGCTGGTGGATGTGTGTGCATTCAGAATTTAAGGCTTCTTAAGATGCCAGTGAACAGGTGGTAGTATGTGGCTTTTATTGTTCTGAGATTTGGCTTTTGAGCAAAAAGTTCATTATGAAGTACCTCAAATGTCTTAATTTTCAGTATTCTCGAGCTTACATTCCTCAAAAAAATGGCCAAATCTATTTTTTCAATGCTGTCAAATGCTTCCCAACTACTAACCAAGGCAATCTCTTCTTACAGGTTAAACCTGTGTTTATACTGCAAAGGTGTGAAATAGAGGCAGAACATAACTTGCAAGTCTATATACTGTGTCTCAGAGAAAATACTTATGTTTGAATTACAAATACTACAAAAAATACAGGTTTTTGATAGAAAGGCATCTGCAACTTCAGCAACGGGGGAAGAAATGTTATTCCATAACCATAAATGCAGAATAACATTCCTTTTGAAAGATACCCTTCCAGGCAACCTCCACTGCTATTGGTTTTCTACAGATCTGTGCTTCCAAAGTGGTGAAACAGAGCTCCTGATTCCTCTACTGTAAATCACTTTATCCATGCATAAGTAAGGTGAAAAATCAGTTTAATAAAGTGAATGTAATAACTGAGTTTGAGCTGTATGTTATCTGGGAAAGTTACTGAGATTCTTTTCTCTTGATTTGCATATAAGAGTCATTGTCTGAAGATCATATGTCTGTTTTCAGTCTTAGAAGTCCTAATTAGATTAAGCTGGGCTTCATGCCTTATTTTTCCTATTATTATTTCATATAGATCAAACTTGAGAAATATTCCTGCCAAAATTTTTAAGTTACTTACTTTAAATTCTGGAAAGAATACTTTATTGAGAATAATTTTCCAAAATTTTAAGTTAGCATATTCTTTACTTTAAGAAGCAGTTGAACTCAACCAGTTACCTTTTTGGTTGGTATATATCCCACTTGGAGTGTTCCCTTCAGTGTTTGGCCTGCTGATATGGGCTCAGCTGAGTAAAGAAGAACCATTTTAATTAATGTTCTTTGAGGGTGTGGTTTTGTGTTTGCTTATCACTAATTTATTAGTACTATTAATGATTTGGTGGCAGCAGCTGCAGGTAGGGTGGATGGAAGGGGATTATGCCTGTTTCACCCCTCCTGCTTCTGGAATGAAATAGCTACTTTTCACAGTAGTGGACAAGTAGTAGCAGAGAAGAGTGTTGAAGAGGACAAAGAGTTCTCTGCCCATGCAAGACCTGCTTGGACACAGTCTCTTAATAAGTTTGTATGTGTGAGAGATATTAACAGCTGTTCTAGAAAGAAATTTTCTATGTGTAAACCAGAATAACATGAAACAAATCATACTGTATTCCATAGAAAGTTTTCAATAGAAACAATTTTTGTTAGAAATGCAGTTTTGAAACCTGATTGCTGAAATGTCTTTTTAATGCAAATACCATGTCACTTAAAATGTTCAGGAAAAATCGAGCCATCAAATTTTACTTATCAGTTTCATCTAGATCTAGTAATTATTTAATCTTTTAAGTAGTACAACAGCATATAAAATGTTCGGCAACTAAAATAGAAATGATGGTTTATCCAGTAGGAATGTTCACAGTTTTAGTCACTCTGCTACTGTACCAGTTCACATTGTGAGCATTTTTGGAAATGCCACAGAATTATTAGCCTAGTATGGAAGTGTTCATAGATGTTCAAGTTAGGAAGGCAAAAAAAAAATTCCAAACATTAGGGAAGACCAGGCCTTGCTCAGTAAACCATGAAACCAAACACACATTTACTTCTGCAGTGCTGCCTTCCTCTGCTATTAAATGCCCCATTTTCAAATCCAAGTAGGATGGGAAGTGCCAGACTTAGATGAGCACAACATGTCTTTGTTTTCATGTCACTGCATCTTGTGGTTCAGATCTTCAAAGTCCAGCATCATTGTTGCTTACAAGGTGGCCTTTTTGGCAGCAAGGGAAATGTCATCAAGTGACATCAACTAAGCTTATAGGAAGTGCAAAAGCACTTTAACAAAAGCAAATACTTTGTATGTGCCATTCCCTTTTTGCCCAAACTTAAATTAAGTGTGCATTTCAGATGGTTGGTACTTTATGCGTCTCACATTATTACATAGAAGGGGAAGCTAAGTTAGTCCATTACAATGATTCATATTCTGTCTGAGGAACACAAACATTTTCTGATGAGACTGGGGACTGAAGCATATTAATGCAGTTGAAACTTTCCAGCTCCCAAAATAGACAGAAAAAAATTGTCACAAGGAATAAAACTAGAATGGCTAATATAGCTATCTGTACAAATACAGTACAAAGGCAAGTGATCTGCATCCACATTGTCTGGCACTGTCTTCTGTCTGGTTTTTATCAGCTGAGCTGGGCAAGATGTGTATGAGCAGAAGGTGCTGCTTCTTGGTGATGTGCTTCTTTGGGTAATCAGATCCTGGTGACAGGAAGAGGGGTTATGATGTCAGTGGTTGCGTCCACTGAATGCCAAGTAAAAAGGATTTTTAATTCTTGTGGTCATTAGAAGATCCTCTTACACCTTTGTGAGAATTAACAGAAAGTAATGATGATGTTTGGGGCAAGTTCCAGGACTATATACACCTGGTTAGAGAAGTGGGTAGGGGAAATTCAGCTCTGTCTTAACAGCTCACCTGCAAACATGTGCTTTCCCATACCGCACTCTGCTGCCGCAGCTGCACAACCCTTCTACCATCAGATCAGGGCACTGTCCACCCCGAATAGTTTAATGGCATTTCCTCTTTAAATAATAGTAATTAGTTCAGGTTTCCCAGGAGTCTCAGAGGAATACAATCATGCATTTTTTTTCTGGCGTTGTTGTTTACTTTTTCTCTGAGACTGCTGTGCTCTGTAGATGTGCCTAGTGAGAAGGCTCTTGCAATGCATCAGGGAGACAGATGTATTTCATTTGTGATTTCAGTGATTTCCATATATGAGAGGATCCTTAGAGATGTCTATGCATGAAATGAATGCAGCTGTTCAGGTTGTTGCCTAAAAGAACAAGCATACGGAAATTAAATATGCCACTAAGATGTTCTCATTTTCTGCCTATTCTCACTGATGTAAGTTTCCATCTGTCTGCCCAGCCCTGAACCTTCACTGTCATTTACCACAAATACCTCTCCTCCACCTTCTGCCAAATACTTGCTCTTTCCACATTCTGATCGATCCCTACAAACTGCAGGCTATCTGTAAGGAAACCCTGAGCCATCACTCCCTCCCACACCAGCCTGTAGCTTACTCTCCGGCTCTGCAAACTTGCTAGGTGAGGGTGAGGATCTGAATCCAAGTGGAGAAAGACAGTAAGTTGCCTTGGGCAACACTCTGGTGTCTGCATCTCCCCACTTTTATGGGTTGTCTCATATCCAAGCTTAAGATATTTCAGGCAATTGTATAAAGATACCCCAAGATTTTTAGATTTTTTTCATGCCCATTTGGTGGAGTGGTAAAGTTCGGAGGCTAGCTAATTTGAATCCCTTGAAAAAAAAATCCTTCTCTTTTATGTATTGCTGATGTATTTTGCAATGCCATTGCCTGAGAGGTCTAGAGAAACAGAATTGGCGCAGTGCAGGAAATGTGAATATCTGGGTGGCTTGACCTGTGGCCAAGAGATTTCTGTTGGCAAATTTAATATATTTTTCTGAAGTGACCAGAGAATCTGGCCTGTCATGTTTTTGTGAAGTACTTTGGGGTTAAAAGTACCCTATACATTTTTTTGTCAAGTACTGTGCCTTGAATCCTCAAAGGGTGTCTGAAAGCACCCCAAAGCCAGCATGAGCTCAGAAAATGACTTTCACCTGTGTGCTCCTATGTCCTGTGACTAGTTTTTGGGTCAGACTGTGCCATACCCAAGCAGGTACAAGATGCATATCTGTGATGAAAGGGTTGAAGATTTCTTTGTGATGCCATGCCCCGTGCGTTTCTGCTAACATGTAAACATACATAACTGAATTTGTTGCTCTGACAGAGGAGGGTGCAGCAGTAGAAGGACATAGCAAGAATCCCTCTAGTCCTCTGTCTGTCTCCTCCTGTATGGGGGACAACCCAAGGTTGCTCTGTCAAAGAGCCAGGCAAATGCTTCTCCAGTACAGCCAGCAGCTCCAGGTGGGACTGAGTGCTGTTGTTATATGCAGTCATTGTAATAACCAGAGTCATAATACAGGTGTGCTTTGCAGCAAGTGCTGTCACTGAGACTTTGTGCCAGTGATGTTCAGCTGGAAACGTGTAAATTTTTGTATCTGTGTGAATTTTATGCCTTCTTTTCATACATCTGGCTGCTGGAGAGCGGATGGCAGTTTGGCTTGGGCTTTGGCGTGTCTCAGAGAGGCAGTTCCTTTTGTTCTTTTGCAGAGGCAACACCAGTGGTACTAAGACATCGTGTTTGGATTTCTGTGCTCGATTTTGCCCATGTCCCTTCTCATATATCTAGGAATTCATTATGATTTAACCTTGAACCTAAAAATTTTTTTCTAGCTCAAAGGCTCAAATACTTCTAACTGAAAAATCTTTCACTTTCAATTCATCTGAGGAAGAACTAAAACAATCCCACAATTTCACTTTTCTTTGCTAAATAATGGGTATAAATCAGTTAATGCAGATGGGTTTCTCTCAACAAGGGACAGCAATGCTCTAGAGGGCAGGCTTTGCCTTTATTAGAAAAAAGCATTTCCAGCTAAAGCCCAAATTCAGTCAGCCCAAATAACATTTCAACTACTTAGCTTTCTTTTTATTCATAAATCAGACAAATCAATAATTGTTTGAAATGTGAAGGTTTTAATTTGCTGGCATTACATGAGAAGTAAAGGCAGCATTAAATTAAAGATGTTACTGTGATGAGGTCATGATGTCTCTGTGAATATGCAAGTCGCCTTTTCAGTGGTGTTGGCTTTTCTTTCCCACTGGTTATAAGTAGGTTTTGTGTTGAAAATTAGAAAAGGTCAACATCTAGAAATCCAGTTATTTTAAGGTTTCTTGATGAGCTGGTTGCAGTTTCAGAGAATGCAACATTTTAAGAGCACATGTCGCTCCTCCATAAAAACAGTTGTAAAGAATTTGCTGGGAGGTCTCTGCTGGTCTGCTCAGCGGTGGTATTTGTCACCTGGTCTTAACTGGTGGTGAAAAATTCTGAGGTGAAATACATTATCTTATCCTACAAGGTCTGGGTTAGTGTTAGTATGGCTGTGCACTTACACACTGACAGATAGCTGGGAGGATAAACAACTCGCTTTAATTATAGGTGTTTGTAATGAAAATGAAATGGTGTAACTATGCTGTGATCAGCGGAGCTGGTAAAATCTACCTTTCCTGAAGATCTGCTGAGGTGTGCTGTGGGTATGAGCCTGGTGTTGCAACCTGTGTGTAATATGCAGATGGACTCGCCGATTACTGAGCAGCCTGTTGGTGTGGTGCAGAACAGCATTTCTCTTCCTGGCTTGTGAAGCTGCCAATCCACTTTTGGTCAGCTCTGTGCTCAGCTGAGATGTGCCAACAGGCACTCAGTTGCCAAAATGAGTATCTTGAGTGAGTGATGCTGGAGAAGGGAGTCTGTAAGAAGGTGAAAGGAAGCTGGCTTTTATTCAGTGTTTTATGAGTCTCTTTATTTTTATTTCCTACAAATAAAGGCTAAGGGAAAAAAAAAACAACAAAAAACAACCAAAGATAAAAAGGGTAAGGAAGAGCTCTAGATTGTTTAATAAAATCCTGTCTTCCTTGTCTTTTCTCCTGGGCTGGTCCATAAGGGTAGAGAAAAAACTAATCTTTGTGTGTGTGTGGCTGTGTGTTTCAACTGAGTGAGGAGGTTGAGATCTGTAAAAAGGTGAGAGACAGTGTATAATTTAAACATCAGTTTGAAATGGCTGTCTCCTAATTATGTGTGTTTATATAGCAATTTTACTTTTCTCTCTCTGTTTTATTTTTTGTTTCTTTTTCTCTTTTTCCTCAGACCTTTACAGCTCACCTTTTAAGGCATTCACAGTTTTTGGACACAGGGTGAAATGATTAATAGCCTGTATTGATTTTTTAAAATGAGGAGATACAGTACCATGAAGCAGAGAACAGCAGACTTAAATTTTCCATTATGTTTTCACTCCTGGAGAGAGTGCTTGGAAATGACTATTTCTATTGGAATGTCAGTGAGTTTCTGAATATTAACAATCTTTTCTTATGTTTCTTTTAAGGCTGATAAATGGTTCCATTTACATTTTTTTTTCTCCTGCTAAATTCTTGATTCTGTTAGGAAGTTATCATATTAAATGAGATTTTAAAACAAAGTTGCAGAAATGGATTAGTTGTCTGTCTGTCTGTACATGATTACCAAATGAACTCAACCTTAAAATGGTGGAGCAATGGGGCATGCAGACAGAAAAGATAATTTTTAAGGGATCTGTGAAATTTAGAAAGCCAATTACTATTCTGCCATTGGAGAATTTTTCACTAAACATGTCCTAGTAAAAGTTTAAATGCCTATTAATTAACGTTTAACTGCTTCTTAATGGCAGTGAAGTCTAGTGACAGTATGACTTCCACATGAAAATCAGTCTGACGTTGGCTCTGTGGAATGGGGAGATACATCACTGTTAATATGGTAGCCCATTTATTACCCTCGTGTCTTAATTCAGCTGCATTCAAGGGCAGTGAAGTGAGATTATCATAATCAGTTTGGGTAGGAATTTAAATTAGAGGTATGTCAACATGGTGGCTGTGCACCAGTCTGAAGGTCAGGGAGAAAGGCAAGAGGAGCTTCAGGGAATGGGAGCTGTGTGAAACTGCTGACTGGCTGCTCTCAGCCACAAGCTGCTGTGGGCAAACCCCGACCCTGCACTAGGGAGATGCTTCTTACTTCATCGGGTGCCATTGACGTTGAGGGCAGGCATGAGGCACTTAAAAGACCTTCCACTGAAATCCCTTTTACAGTTCTATGTGGAGCCAAACCGTGTTCTAGATTTTTCTCCACCTGACCTGTCTTTGTTGGAATTAAGGTTGCCAGTGAACCCCTAAGGATATTTAAGGCTTCAGATCTTATTAACAACCAAAATTCCTGTCTTTCTGCCAGTCCATCTTGTCCACAGCTTTCCAAACAAAATCTCTTTTGCTGATAAGGGGGAACTTTGTCTCTGGGGGGCTTGAGTGTCACTGACAGGAACAGGGGAGCAGAGCAGCAATGTTCTCAGCTGTCACCTGGATTCCAATAGACCATGTTGCCCTGAGACTACAGGAGCAAATGTAAGCCAATCAGACCTCCAACAGCCACGTCTTTTTTCGGAGGCAAACTTAGTGGGCCAAGCAGTGCACTCACATGTATGTAAAGATGGTATGTCCTGTCAATGGGAACAGTGTTCTTCAGTGCTGCAGTAATTTATAGAACAGTTTCTGCCCTCTGTATGATTCAGGAAGGAATTTGGTCAGTACAATATTTTAAAAATAACCTGTGAAATAAGCGGGGTTATTGGCTGGGCTTTTTTCTTGCCTCAGGTATTTTAACTTATAAACTAGCATGTTATTTCAGAGGTATTTTGGCCTAGTCGGAATGATTTTCCACTCCTGGCCTGACATCTGTAATTTCCAGTTATTTTTATTTCTAAGCTGCTGAGATAAGAGAAGGACCAGAAAGAACCAAGATCTTCCTCTCCTCAGGTGTGGGTGGAGGAAGAGTACTAAAACGTCCAAATAATGATCTCCTTGCAAAATCCTATCTTGTTCTGCCTTAGCCTTGAAATTCCCACAAAGTTCAGGATCAATGAGCCTATTCCTTCTTGCCTGTGTGGGACAAGACATCACCAGCTTCTGTTTGCACCAGGCCACCTACCATGGACACACATGCAGAGGCACAGGAATGGAGGAGAAGCCTTGGCAGGATGGGAAACTTGGAAATGCCCATGCCCGTTTCTGCCAGGAAGACTGAAAATTTCAAGATAAGGCAGAAGTATAAATACAGCTTTCCCTTTCTTGACTTAAAACTGGACTCAGTGTGAAAGGGTAGTCTTACAGACATTGACCTGTTCCTTTACAGCGAGCTTTGAATCAAAGGCTCTGAAACCCTGGAAAAGGTGTGCAAGTTTCCAGGGGGTCTCAGTGCTGTGCCTGCACATTCTACCATCTGCTTTTATTTTGCTGTCCCACTGGTTTCTGAGTGCCGTAGTTACAGTTGCTTAATATTATATGAATGACTTGCAGTTTGAGAGGTAAAGCCTGTGTTTTGCATGGAACTTTGTCCCTTAGCAGAAACTGGGACCTTGCATGTTCATGTTTCCAATCTTGGTTCTGGTCTCTTCTCCATTTCTCTTAATCACCTTCTACTCCTGTGGCATGAAGAAGAAACCTCACACCAAGAGCATGGGTGAGTCATCTTACTACAATGACACCCCCTGTTTAGAAATGCCCACAGGGACTGCATCCTGATCAGTTGTCATATCAACTGACAAAAATAGTCAAGAATAAGACTTCTTTCAGATTTCCTCTACTTTTTTCTTGTGGGCTCTGACTGTTAAATAACAGTGTGAGAACGAGTACCTCTATATAAAATTGAATTTGACTGCAAGAGATGAATTCTTCATGTAAATGATTGTGGAACTGTATCGAGCACCTTTGATTCAAAGCACTATGCATGGATGCTTGAAATATGACCAGTAATTAATTCAGTGAAAGAGAAAGTTGAGAATTTCAGTATTACTAGTGTAGTGTTCTGAAAAAGATGTTCAGAAGATGAAGCTTAACAGTCTGTGAAACCTTTTCCTTTTAACTTTTCAAAAGGTTGCCCTTAAACCTTTACTTCTGTGATAGGCAAAGTGGTTTGGATTGAATTAAAGTGGACCTGATTTTTCCTTCCAAACATGAAATAAACACAATCTAGCTTTTTCCTCACTGCTACATTTCCCCCCTCATTATAATATGCATGTTAGTTTTGGTCTCATGTGAGACTTTTCTTCACTCTGATTAATTTACCTTTATTCAGTATTGTCAAAGAGAAAATGTTTAGAATTCAAAAGCCAGTCCAGAATAATTGTAACAGTACCTACAAATTGAAAAGTTAAGTACAATGAATAATAAATTTGTGTTCCCTGCTGTTTTACCTGTGATATTTTAGAATGTGTTTCTTCTGGCATGTGCAGGTTCTACACATGTGAACTTTAGTAAAAACTCAAATCCTCATGCAATCTCCCAACTCTAGTACTGGGGCTTTACCATGGACTTTATTATACTGAATTTTCTTTTTAAGTTGCAAAAATGTACAATGCTGTCAATAGTCCACAAAACTTCCTGGCTATCTGGGACTACATACATGTGAGAAGTATGTTCTCATTAGAGAACTGTGGTTTGGCTTATTCTGGAAAATGAAAAGAAGAAATTACAGGAAGCAATTGAGAGAAATTACTTGGTTTTCAGATGAAGGAAACGGGGAGACACAGCAGTAAGTGTTGGAAAATAAATAATTTGTTTAAATGCTTCTTGGCACAGATCTTTTGCACATCAGTAGTTGGGAAAGAGAAGTAATGGGCAGATTCTGATCCAGATGCTTTGGGCTTTTCTGTAAGGCAGAATAATAAGCATAGTCCTGTAAGTGTTTGGCTAAAATGATAAGGTGTCTCCTTTGCTCTGCTTAAACTGTCCTGTGTATCAGTGAAGGAAAATAGTAAATGTTAAGGGGAGGTTTAATCTCTTGAGGAAGGTGTAATAAGGGTCAGAGAGCAGATGCTGAAGTCAAATTCAGAGAAGAAATTACACAAACATGTTACAATTGTCTTTGTAGCAGTGGAGCTGGAGGAAGCACTGGGACAAAGCAGTAGTTGGAGGGCTAGCTGCCTGATGAAGCCAGGCTGCCCTGCTGCGAGCTGAAGCACAAGCAGTGAGCTCAGAACAGGTGATGTCCTGGGAGCTGAGAAGGCAGTGGGGTACAGGTGTGACTGCTGTTCAGCCAAAAACAACAGGGCTGCTCTAATCAGTTGTGAGACATAGGCTCTCGTCTCAGTCAACTGGAGAGTGGGCTGTAATTAACTGCAATAAATATTTATTTGTTTGGGCCAGTTTAGGAAGAAGGGGAAAATGATTGGAAATATCATCTAATTGGATTATATCTTCACATTTAAGACTGTAAGAAATATTCTGTTGGGCTAAAATTAAGCTATTTTTTAGTCCTATCACGGACTGCATTGATGTAATACCACAAGTATGTTGGAGCTGAGCACTAGGGTAGTCAATCTAGCTGTACTGTAAAGCCATCAGTGCAGTGCTTATAGAAATGGTAAGTCTCTGATATTTTGTAAGTTATTAACAAATACCAGAATGGAAATTGAAGATCAGTCTTAATAAAAGAACTCATTATGCAATTTACATCAAGACTGTTTTAATATGCAGTTTTAATATAATACTTAATCCTTAAAAGTGCATAATTAGATTTACATAGTCACATCACTGCAATTAGATGTTGGTATTTAAAGGGCACACTTCCTGTTTCACATGCTTTTAATCACTCTTCTCAAGTTTGCTTTTTCAAATTGCAGAGTTAAGGTAAACATGCTCATTTTGTTTTTCCCCCCTAGGCATGTAAATGTTTTTTCCTTGGGAATGAAATTGATATATTTAGTTTGCCTTGCGCTAATCTGTAAAATAGCTAAATAAAGAGGTAATCCCATTCAGCACTGAAGACTTTGAAACCTTTAAAACAGTGAGGAGGTAAACAATTTTCTTCAAGTGTTGAAATGTTCTGGCAATGTCAACACTCTGAATACAGCTTAAGCTTCCTTTCTTCCCAGCTGTGTGTCTTTGTTTCCTAAAGCCAAAGGCTTTATTACAGTCTCTACTGGGTAAAGATCATGGACTGCTGTGCTGGCTTTGACAGGGGCAGAGTTAAATTGCTTCAGAGTAGCCAGTATGGACCTATGATTTAGATTTGCGTTGAAAACCGTGTTCATAGAATGGTTAGAGTGGGAAGGAACTCCCACTAGGCCAGGTTGCTCAAAGCCCCATCCGGCCTGGCCTTGAATGCTTCTAGGGATGGGTCATCTACAGTTTCTCTGGGCAACCTGTTCCAGTGTCTCACCACTCTCACAGGAAAGAATTTCTTCCTAATATCTAATCTAAATCTCCCCTCTCTAAGATCATTACCCCTCTTCTTATTGCTACACTCCCTGATAAAGAGTTCCTCTCCATCTCTCCTGTAGGCCCCCTTCAGGTACCGGAAGGCTGTTATAAGGTCTCCTCGGAGCTTTCTCTTCTCCAGGCTGAACAACCCCAGTTCTCTCAGGCTGTCTTCATAGGAGAGGTGCTTCAGCCCTCTGATCATCTTTGTGGCCCTCTGCTGGACCCATTCCAACAGGTCCATGTCATTCTTGTGTTGAGGACTCCAGAGCTGGTCACAATACCACAGGTGGGGTCTCATGAGAGCAGAATAGAGGGGCAGAATCACCTCTCTTGACCTGCTGACTGCACTTCTTTTGACGCAGCCCAGGATGCAGTTAGCTTTCTGGGCTGCCAGCACACACTGTCGGCTCACATCAAGCTTCTCATCCATGAGCACTCCCAAGTTCTTCTCCTGAGGGCTGCTCTCCAGCCATTCTGTGCCCAACCTGTATTTGTTCCTGGGATTGCCATGTTCCAGGTGGAGGACCTTGCACTTGGCTTGGTTGAACTTCATGAGGTTTTGCACAAGGCTGCCTCTTGTGTTGACTATATAGGGATGTTTTCCTTTTTGCTGAGTTATGCTTACACAGAATTAAGGCCTTTTCTACTTATCATACCACCCACCAGTGAGTAGGCTAGGGGGAGCACAAGAAACTGGGAGGGGACAGAGCTGGGACAGCTGACCCCAACTGGCCAAAGGGCTATCTGTACCATGTGACATTGTGCTCACTACAAAAAGCTGGAGGAAGAAGGAAAGGGGGATGCTCGGTGTGATGGTATTTGTCTTCCTAAGTAACCATTATGTGTGATTGAGCCCTGCTTTCCTGGAGATGGCTGAACATCTGCCTGCCCATGGGAAACAGTGAATCAATTTCTTGTTTTGCTTTGGTTGTGCGTGCGGCTTTTGCTCTACCTGTGAAGCTGTCTTTATCTCAACCCACAAGTTTTCTCACTTTTACTCTTCTGATTCTTTCCCCCATCCCCCCAGGGGCACGGAGTGAGCAAGTGCCTCTGTGGTGCTTAGTTGGCAGCTGGGGTTAAACTATGACAGCTGCAAACTGCCTCGTCAGCTTCTGACCCTGCACAGACTTATCCAGCCCCTTTGTTCAGACTTACAAGAGGTTCTGTGAAAGGTATTTGCAAAGTCAGTAGGGAATACTTCCAAAATCAGAGAAGTATGCCTGTGATTTTTTATAAATCTGTGGTGCTTCGTATCTACAGGCATTGTGGCTGTCACAACAGCCTTGGCCTGGCTTTGGTGCACAAACCCGCAGGTTTGAAGGAAGATTCTTTTGAGCTAACTCCATCTGCTTCAGTCTTCTGCAAGGAGACTGAATCCACCCACTGCCCTTGATGTTTTGCACTTCCCTCTGCCTCCCCAGAATACTCTTTTTTTTCCTGAAGACACCATAGAGCGTACACTGTATGTCTTCATGCAGAAACGTATCTGAAGTTCTGCTGATACTGAATGGAAACTGCATTTGGTAAAAGCTTATTATTTTGCACTTCAAGTAGCCTATTTTAATAGGTGTATTTAGGAGGGTTGCTGCTCCAGAGCTCTGAACCTTTTTAGATTATGTAAAGACTTTAAAAAATAGTAAGGAAAGAAGTTAAACTGGTGACAAGGATGAGATTAATAATTCAGAACATGAAAATGAAAGATGAAAATCAGACAGGCAATAAGTTAATGCTTATGTTCTGCTGACCATACACGTTTTAGTATGAACTGCTTTCTCATCACCTGGCTGAAATGTTAATGACTACAGTACCCCTGTGGTACAGCTGCCCTTCTCTCACACAGGCAACCACTGTTTTATCTGTCTCTTTAGAAGCATATAGCAAATGGTATTTGTTTTGTGTGAGACAGTAGAGAAAACAGCTTTTTTTTTTTTTCTTTGCTTCTTTTCTTTCATTCTGGCCCTCCTTTCTGATCTCCTGAGGTAACCTCTGGTTCCCTGTGTTTAAAAGGATGTTGGCCTTTCTTTGTTGCTGTTGCCTCCCTTCCTTTTTCCTATCCATTTCTCCTTTTTCATTTTCGCTTTAATTAATTTTTCTTTTTGTCCTGTATTTCTTTTTTTTTGGTTTATCTCTTCTCTTTTTGCCTTTTGCCTTTTTCCATTTTTATTTTTTATTTTTCCTTTTCCCCCCCATTTCTTTTTTTATCTTTTTCCTTTTTTTTCATCTCCTCTTTATTTTTTTTTATTTTCTTTTTCTTTTCCCTTTTTCTCTCTAGTAGGTGGTGCACAGTCTTTGTCCAGGTGGGTACTGGGTAGTCTGTTGTGGAGAGACTAAAAGGTCCTTCCATGCATGCATCTGTACTAGGATTGAAGCACAAGCCCGTGGCCAATGGATAGAGAACAGGAGGCTGAATCAGCTGCTGGTGAGCTGGGTCCTGCAGAGGGCCGTAGAGTGGGCAGCCTGGTTAAAGTCACTCTACAGACCCTAGCTGTGCTCTCAAATGTTGGTAGGGATAATGATGTTTCTGTTGTGATCCTGAGCAATGCAGGTCCAACTTCCCCTACCCCAGACCTGCAGCAACAGTCACAAATTCTACAGTTAAAATTATACAGAGCTGTTGTTTCAGCTCACAGCGTGCTTCTGCATGTGTGTAAAGCTAACCATAGAGAGAAAGCAATTCAGAAGAATTTTTTCTGTTGTTGCTTACTTAGCTAGGGAGTCACCTTTTTCCTCTTTTGAAATCTTTTGCTGCTATGTGCCAAGTGAGATGCTCTTCTCACCAAAAAGAAGGTACCTACAGGAAAATGAAAAGACAAGTTTAGAAAGAACTAGTACTGCTGTAGGAAATCTATGATTTACCTTAATTATATTTATTTGTGGCCACAGATAAAAGGCTGGCCTATAGTATCTTTTACAGTTATCAGTGCTCCTGCAACCCCAGTCTTGCCCCAAACCAGGGTAAGAATTGGGGTAATGGACATTTTCCTGCCAGATAGGAAGGGAGTACTGTGAATGTAAATGTAGAGGGAACAGCTCTGATTTATTCACTCCCACATATGCTGCCTAAATGTTGCATCCCATGGGCTGAGACCAGAATCTGTAATGTTGTTTGAACACTGATTGATTTGGCAAAGGGGAAAGGCCAGGACTTAAGGCTTTTTTTTGCAAAGCTCCAGAGGCCAAAGTGTGTTTCAGGGAGGGAGTGGTAGGGGAGAAGGCGGCAATGTGGTCTAAACTGCATTTTACAGCAACATCAGTGAATGAAATTGTAATTGCTGTGGGACAGCTTGGCTGTCACTTCTTGAAGACCATGAGGATGAGTTACTTCCTACCAAACTAAGCACCTTAGTGCTTCTTCCATGGCTTTGTCCCTTTTCCTTAAAAGCAGTGAAGAGAAAAGTATATTTCACAGTTGACAGAGCACCAGTTTTTGCTTTAGGTTGAGTATTATTTCACAGCACACGCTGACACTGTGCTCTTAGCTTTTTATACATGCTGAGTTTTGAATACAGTATTCCATCTTTTTTTGACTAACATCAAAGATGTAGCCAAAATCAATATTTGTATAACATACCAATAGGAGTCCACTGAAACGGTGCTGGTTATATAGGTACTTTGGATGTGAACAGTTTGGAATCACCAAATAGCATGTAAGGTAGAGAATTGCAATTGAAAATTAAACATGCAATTGAAAATTAAAAATGGGAAGTGTTACATTCAACAGAAACATGACTGTTTCAACCCCTCATTAAACTTCATACGTCTGAAGTACAATGAAAAAGAGAGGGATCAAGAAAATGTTACTGGTGTTTCCAGTATCACATTTCATAAACTGCCTTTCTTGACATGGTCAACATATGATGAGTCTGGTCAGATTAAGGGCAATGAGTTTGATGCACCTGATTCAAGTCATAATGAACTTCTGTTGTGGTTTAGGCCAAATGTGACAGCAACAGATACTTTCCCCTGACATTCTCGCTCTGGGAGAAAAAGGGAAAGAGATAAAGAGATTTATGAGTTTAGGATGAACTAAACTACTTTAATGAAATAGTAATATTAAAATTTAAAAGGAAATGATGACGTAGATGCAATATATACAAAACTGTATCAAGCTCCCAGGATGATGTCACCAGCAGGCATGGGAAGTCTCAGACTGGACTCAGCAATGGAAAGGAACTGGATTCCAGCACTGGAGTTAGGAACGCACGGATTGGGATCAAGGGCAGATGACCAGACAGGGTCCTCTTCAGACGTTGGCCTCTGAAGAAAGAGGCTGACCCTTTGATTCCTCAACTTTTATGCTGAGCATGGGGCAGATGGGATGGAATACCCCTGTTGGTCAGGTTTGGGTCCCCTGTCCTGTCTGCTCCTCCCCACAGGTGGGACCCCTCTATGATTTTCCATTCCCGACCATCCAATGGGGCAAAAATGAAATTAGCTGACCTTGGTTGTTATAGCAATAAGTATAACAAGAGCTTCTCTGCATACCATTCCTTTGCTGTTTTTTGGTGTTATCTTTGTTGTTAATTGGTGTTATCACTCTTGAGAATGAACAGTTTTCTGCACAATATGCTGTTAATTTCAGGGAGTTAGAAGAGACCTAGCTAAAAAGTAAAATTACTGAACAGAAAGTTGGTTCTGTTTTACCTCAAACTGGGACAACTTCATATTCTACATTACGGTGGTATGAAAAGTTTGATACATTTGGCAGCTTTCTATTCACAAAAGGTTTCCATGGTGTAACAGGCAGAGCACAATGTCAGCAGCGCAAACACCCTAACTACTATCTGGCTCTTCCACTAATGAGAAATAACTGCCCATTTTTGGACCAATAACCTAGCATGGAGTTAACATTGATGCCTTAGCTTACTTTTAACCACTGACAGCATGAGTAGCTAATTTATTCCTGATAGTTCTTGTTATTGCAAAGCATCTTCTAAGTGTAGCTTTACCTGACTGCTTTTGCTGCTGATGGATGGAAATCTGTATTCCTTATTTCTCTCCATTGGCTTGGTGTCAGACTGATCAGGACCTTTAAAGTGGCTATCACCACTGCAGAGGAATGCCAAAATGCAAAGACAGGAGATATCAGTCATCATCACAAGTCAAATTCATTAAAAAGGAGGAACTATTTTAAGTAAAGACTTCCATGCCAAAAGGGCAATAACAGGTAAAAGTGTTCATGTAATTTATTCAAAAAATTTTCTGATAACTGTCAAGTTATTCAACAGTTTTCTCTCGTTATCATTTACTTCATGTACCTTGACTTGGCAAAGCCTTTAGGAAGACATTTAATCAGAAGTATGCAAATAGTCCTTCTTGCTTCAACAGGAAATCGGCACTTAGGAATAGCAAATCTTAAATATTTTCGTAAATGTTAAGACATATTGGTACTAGTTATATATGATGAGTTATGCAGTATTATTTTTTTTTCTGTGGTGCAGCTGGAGAAATTTTCTGCAGGTTTTCAAATATTCCCTAAGCAGGGCTGTGCAAGTAATTCTAGACAAGCTGCTACTGGGTGACCTGAACCAAAAATATTTCTGGTTCCATATCAAAACATAAATCCTAGGAAGTGAGGAAAAAACCACTTTTTGATTGAATAAAGCTTTTTTGAATCACTAAATGTTTTTTTTAATTGAATATGCTAAACCTGGCCCCAAAATAATACTTTAAAATAAAAACCAAAATGCTTCACTTAAAAAATTTCATAATATAAATTTTTTTCTGACATGCCTAATGCATGATGCAAGTTTGCAAAGGTTTTAATTTCTCCAAACTGCCTTCCACAGAGAATGAACTATTTATAAGAAAAAATAATTTGGCTTTCCTTCTATCATGATTTCTTCAACAGAGTGGCTCAAATGTTGCAAATACTTAGCAAGTGCTGCATATAATCTTTGTTTCCTATCCATCGTGATAGAAACAGGGCTTTTCTCTAAGTAGGCGGTTATAAGGTTGCCACGCTAACTCTAGTCATATGTACTGTAGAGTAATATGTTACTTATACAGCATTTTTCCTTTCCATAAATTGAAGACTTTGCAAAAGAGGCTAAAGGCTTAAATTCAGATAGACTAATTTCTGCCTCAGTTTTTGTACATCATGTTTCCTACTGATTGGCTGGAGGTATTCAGAAAGCTTTGCCAGGAAAAATATTTTACAAAGGAATTTAGGGGAAAATTAGACCATCTGAATCTAGGTTTAGAGTGTTTTGATCTCCATGTTACAAACAGGTTAACTAAAACACATGTAATGAAACAGCTTGCCCTAAGTCAGGTTGTCTGGGCTCCTCTCTGTTTCCTCCGTACCTGTATTTGTTGCAGCAGACTGGTGAAATACAGTCACTTCTCTGTTTGTGCCTACTTCTTTATGTTTAGTAGCAGACAGCATGTAGGCCTTCAGAGCTGTATATGCTGCAGGCCATTCCATTTTAGATATTACAGTGATCATATTTTTGATTGTGGAACCGTGGCAGTATTTTGAAATCATATGTGTGCCTTGTCTTTCTTTGTAACCATCTAGGTTTGGGACAGCTGGAGACAAAGGATATGGAAAAAGGCCACTGTGACATAGATCCTTACTGGTACTGACTGTACAAAAGGAAAGACACCTAGAAGGTAAGAAAAGCCTTTTTAAATTTTTTAACTTCACTGATGTAAAGACTAATGAGGTGATTTTAATTTATTTGGCTACCAGCAATGGTATTTAAATGAAGCACATAATTTGTTAAATACTAACAAATATGCTTCAGGCTGTAAAGCTAATGTAATTTTTTGCTTCACTGGTAGCCTTGGAGGCATTTGATTTCCCCTTGCCCAAACTTCAGCTTCATCTGTAAGCAGGCCATACCGGCAGATTTATCAAGCTTATTTGTTTGTCACATTTTAAAATACAGCATTTTAATATCTTCTTTAGCCTATTGGACCCTTCCTTGAGTCCCTTCCAAAGCCCTTGATGTCTGTCCATGTGCCATTTCAAACGTGTGTCTGTGCAGGAACGCGGAGTGAGCCTTGCTGTCTGCTCAGCTCTTGTTCCATTCAATGTGTTTCACTTGTATATGATTCTGCTGCTCCTTTTGTTTCTCTCACTGTGTTCAGCTTAGGCAGTGGAGGAATTTCTGACTGAACACTGAAACCTCCTCTAATCATTTTGTCAAACAGAAGGCTATAGATTTTGGGGCCTTATCACAGCTTTCATTGTGAGTACTTATATGAATCCTGCATCTAAATTTTCCTCATCTTTTCTTGGCCTTGACTCTGTAATTTGTGAGACTGAGGAGGCAGCATGGAGTCCTTTGGAAGCTTTACAGAACTAAATGCTCACGCTATGGCACATTTACTACCTTGCTCACAGAAGAACATGGGATATTAGCATACATAATGGGTTCCATGTATAATTTATTATTTCAGAGTATTTTTGGGGGAGGGAGGAAAGGGAGTATTGTTTGGTTATTTTCCAGACAGAATGATATATGAAGCTCCAGAGAGCTATTTTAACCCTCTGATACACATAAAACTGGACTAAGAGGAATGATCAACTTGCTTTTTTGGGGGTGAGAATTCTTTTGATATGAAGCCACATAAATATGGGGGTCTTTTATAATTACTGTAGTTGCAGAGATCTTGATGGACATTTTTAATACATCAAAATAAATTGCTATTAGAGGGAAAAATGAAATACTTTTCAGCTATAGAACACTGAAATGAGTGTGCATCGGTGGAGGTATTGGGAATGGTTGTTAGGGAGCAAGACCAGTCTTAAAAGACCAAAGAAATGTTGACTGTAATAATTGTGTTCAGTAAAAAATATAGAGACACTGCAAAATTTCAAGTAATATACAGAATTAATACAATGTGCTGGCAGGAACATTTTGCCAGGAAAAAGGGAAAATATTATTTTATTCTAGATAGGGGGAGGAAAAGCATTATTTGACTCACAAATCTTCTGGAAGAACACTTGTGTTCTCTGTCAAATATATGCAAATTAAACAGTATTTTAAATCTTTTCACTGTTTTCTGCTGGATGGAACATGTCTCAAGGGCAATCGAAGGAACGAGAACATTTGATAAACACACATGGCTCTGGGCAGAGCTCAGTGCCTCCCCACAGAGCCATGATGCCAGTGGGCTTTCTGCTGTGCCACACATCTTTTTCCTTCCCCTTTGGACTTTGAATCAAATCCACTTGAAATCAGCTGGGTTCTTTCTGTAGACTTTAAGGAGCTGTGGATCTAGCACTGTGGAGGAAGTGCAGGTCAGGAAGTACTGATCTTATCTTCATTTCCTTTTGCTTTTCTTTTTTCTTACTTGCCTTTATTTCAGAAAGGAATGTGCTATATTCCATCTGTTCTCAAGCAGTCCTGGGCCATGAGCCACCGGAGCCTGGCACTGTGTCTTTGGGCTGTCAGAAACGGAAGGAGCACAGTTGTTCTTCTGTTCTCCTGGCTCCCTTAATGTCTGGCTCCTTCCAGCAGATCTTTTCCTTTCTCATTATATGATGCAGTGGAAGAAAGTATCTGGCATCTTAAAAATATTAGTTTTATGGTAATCTGGTCTTCAGCTGTGAGATGAACAGCAGATTGCCTACATGGTATCTCTACCCACACACAATGTGTGTGCATATAAATTTATACTATATCATTAACTGTTAATTTATTTTTCAGAATTTGAAAATGACTAATGTCCCCATGCTGCCACAGGGGTAACTGCTATTGCTTAGCTCTTTTTTTCATCTGATGGAGGGTCAAAAGACTGCCTGGAATCACATTGCTGAAAACTTGATCAATTTCAGAGGCAAAATAAAATTCTTCCCTCTGCATGCAGTGCTGGGCGTTTTTCCAGGCATATTCCTGTTCTTCCTGTTGTCCAGCTTTCATGCCCTTTCTCCTCGCTTCCCTTAACTTTCTGATAACTGAGCATGGAAGACCCTAATAGTGCTTGCAAAGGGTCAGGGCAGGCTAGAGCAGCATTGATTTAGGGGTTAGATACTCTGATGAGGGGAAACTTGCGGCATAGCCATGCTTTTCCAAAGGATAGTGCAACAAGGTTGGATTTCACTTGTCAAAGTAAGCAACAGTGCTGTTCTGGAAACACCATCTTTCTCTCTTCCAGAAAAACCTCTCTTTTGCTGATTTGCAATGTCTAGATTTATGATGACCTTCCTGTAGCACAGAAATTTTGCTTCAGGAAGATTTTTGCAGAACAAAATTCTTGTAATCCTTTCCTTTGGTAGGGGAAAATGCATTTTATAGTTAAACATTTTCTGGAGATGGAGTCTCAGACACTCTTCCCACCTCTTCTCCTTTCCTTCACAAAAAAAGATGATTCCTAAGTGATACAAGAAGATGCATTTTGCAAAGCAAGTTTACAGTTAGTAGTTAATATATTTATGAGATAAGCAGTATCACTGAAAAGTCTCCCTCCCATTCCTTATCCCAAAGAAAAAGGAACAAAACCCCACCTTATACAAAGGGCTTAAAGCTTCTGATACAAGATACAGTAGATGTAGTCTGAAAGTTTTAAAGAAGATAAGCCAGATAATGTCAAGTTAATCACGTACAAAATATTGTTTGTGTGTGATCTTCCCTGGTGGCTGCTACTCCTTATGCTGTTTTCTAGTATTTGAGCCCTTGCCACTGCTCAGAGGGGAGTTGTGGGAGGCAACCAGCACTAGCACTGGTAGCTCATGAGGGTGCCCAGGCAGGTACTGCATGCTGTGAGCTGCTGAGGACCCTGGGTAACAGCTGGATAAACCTAATGAATCTAAAATTTATGCTGAATTTAGGTCTGCAAGAAGACCAGGAAGTGCACTTATGTCTGGTATGGGACCACTGATGGTTTTTGTTACCTGTGAACTCTCTGAATGGTTTTATATATCCTGCCAAAGGGGAAAAAAGTGTGAGTCTGGTGTTTAGCTGAACAGTGAAAGAAGTCCAACTGGAAAAATCCCCAACTACCCATTTTCTGCTATTATGTGTGCTGGAAGTTTACCTCACAGGTAGCTGATAACTTACATGGTAACTCTAGGATGTTGCAGGTTTCCATGGTGGCAGACTATCAAGAAAATTGTCGACTGACATTTTCCACCCCT
Organism: Gallinago undulata; assembly: GCA_026546715.1. NCBI lineage: Eukaryota > Metazoa > Chordata > Aves > Charadriiformes > Scolopacidae > Gallinago > Gallinago undulata. The sequence goes on along the minus strand of JAOTQQ010000002.1, from coordinate 6,299,812 downwards.
GTAGTTCTGTAGCTCCTTGAAATAGAGGAGTTTGCTCACAAATTGCGTCTTGAGCTAGAGGCTGGGAAAGCTCGAAAATAGGCTGTCTACACAAGCAACTTGCTGTTTCTGCCCAGAGATATGGAAGGACAGAGGGTAAAGTAGGGCTGCCATACTAGGTTTGTGCCAAAGAAGTTTTATGCTGAAGACAGATCTACCACCAAGTTCTTTGCACTTGGTTTTTCCCTTACATGTCTACAGAGCGAGACTGTGGAAACACTAGCAAAACCAATATTTTTGCACCAGAGCCATCTTAATGTGAAACTCCTCATTAGGAAAGAGGATATTGGGCAAAAACCATAAAGATATTTATTTTTTGTCTGGTGTCTGGTGTCTGGTGTCAACAGAGCAGAAGTAATATTTTCAGATATGATATATTGAAACCTCATGGGGGATAACACCAGAAAGAGTCATTGATTAATCATGCAATAACAGGGAAGAAAGTACACATAATTCCTAGGTATACTTAATTTCATAAGAAGGGCTATGTTCTTCCATGGAACTCTAATTAAAAGTTTTTGAAGCATCCATATTAGAAGACGCTGGCTTTGGAGTAATAAGGTGGTTGATGACATGAAAAAAAACTCTGAAAGAACTGGTATTCTCTCTTGTCAAAAAGAAGAGTTACATCAGTGTTCTCAATAGGTTCACAAGCTAGAAACAGGTACAAAAAGCATATAGACCTGGTTCTGCTGCCTGCATCTGATGGTCATGCTTGCATCTGCTTAGAGCAGGTTCAGTTGAGGAACTCCCTTGCCATCCCCTTATACACTCATGCTGAGAGTCTGTCTAGATTTAAATCTGAATAAAGCAATGGGCTATGAGGAGAAGCAAACACAATGGGTTTATTACTCAGTGCAAATTAAATATACTAATTCAAAGTCTTAGTCTGTAGCCACAGTGGGATTGAAGCCCACTTGGCTAGAGAGGTAGGGTCACCAGTTCTCACTTGTAAAAGCTTGTTTGTTAAAGGCTGTGCTTTGCCACGCTTCCTTAGCGATTTCAGTGTAGCCACCTCTGCTGTCATTGTCAGAAAAGAGGGGTGATGTAGATGTATTATTTAGGTCCCTGCAGTGCTCGGAGCCAGACCCTTCAGAAGAAGAAAATCTGTGTAGAATTATGAAAAACTATTGCCAACCCCTATTGGGTAGTGACTGAAATAGGTATTGCAGCCAGAAGCACATCTGTCCCTTAGAATCTCTCTTGCTGCAGTTTAATGTAACTGTAGATGGCCTCAGGTGCATAGCCAACCCTCTTTGAATGCCAGCTCACACCGAACATCTAACATCTTACTGGGATTAAAACATTTAAAGAATGGCATTATTAGTTATGAGTTTGGAGGTGGAGTTTTACTTTTGGACTATATGCATAACTACACATGTATTTAATTTGGATTACCTTTTATCACATCCTTTTAAGGTATCTGCCAGTAGGTAGTTTAGGACATGGATGTGATAAAGTAATCAAAGAAAAATGTAGCATGCTGAATTTAAATAGAAACTTCTGCATAAGAGTATTGAATTTGCCTTATGAATTACACATAGAACTGCATGTCATTTAGTAAATAAAATGGTATACTTTTTATGTGATTTTTCATGGTTGGTCCATTAATGGCAATAGGAACAGCAGTGTAAGAGATTTTAATAACAGTAAGGGCTTACTTTTTCCCCTGGCCATAGAGTCCGTTACCCTTTAAGTGCATTCCTTTGTTCTAGCCTTCTCTTTTCCCCCTTACACTCATGTACACTGCTGGAACAAGATTCAAAATACTCTAGAGATTAATTGACCAAACCTTTTTTAAAAAAAAAAAATAGCTATTTTTTAAAAGAGCTATCATGTAAAAATGTTTTTACCTCTGTCAGCTCTCTTAACAGACAATATAATACAACATATTTTCATTCTTGTAGCTGATTTGGGCTGTCATATATGTTAAGCCTTTCAGTAAATCAACTTCAATATTTAATACTTTACCTTACTATCTGCAAGCAAAAGGCCTTTCTTTTATTTTAATGTCAATATATCTGGCTTACACAGGCCTTTTAAATGATTCACAGTATATCTTAACAAGCCTGTTGAACAGAAAATAATAATAATAATACTAACAATAAAACAAACACAGTTTTCATTGATAGAGATTACCAGCTGTTTTCATTGAAAATGATGAAACAACGAATGGCTATGAAAGATTTAAAACAAAAGGATTGCCTAGTTATCTGTATGCATATGAAATTGTACTATCAGGTTTGCAGATGAAGCAAACAAAACTGCCATTTTCTGCTCATGTGGAATTATGTGGGTATTGCAATTTACTTTCTGTTGTTTTAGTAGGGGCTGAATTAGAGCCATCTGCAGTTCTCCTATATAAGCACGAGAGAGATTGCAAGAGCTCTGTTTTCACATCCCTTTGATACAATAATGGAATTCTATGATAGAAAAAGTAGCAAAAAGAATGATTCTGGGAGAAAAGAGAAGATTGATTGGGGAAGTTGGATAACACTTGGATAAGCAATTTTAAATTCTGGATTTTCAGTAATAGAAGAAGTGCTCAGAACTTAAGAAAACCCATCTGAGCTGAGGTTTTCATTCAAAAGGTTTGAGGAAAAAAATATTTTAGTAGGTATCTGCAATAGAAGGAGAGGAAATGGAAGGCCCAGTTATCTAAACTGAAAAAAAAAAAAAAGAAATAGATTGTGCAGCAATATTGATTAGTTCCCTAAAGAAGCTCTGCCATTTTTTAACTTGCACTGTGCATTTAAATGGGTGAAGGAGTACAAATGAAGTTAGGTTTTGTATCTATGTGAGTGTGTGCATGCACTTTAAATGCAGTTGTACCATTCAGTTAAGCCTGATCGTTTAATTTTAATTCCCAGATTATGGCTTTTTATGTTTAGGAAAGAGAATACAATTCTAAGCATAAGAATGAGATGGCTCTGATGCAAATAGCTTTTTGAAACACTTTCCTTTGGTTTTCTTCTTTTAAAAATTTTATTTTTAAAGATAAGAAAGAATTTTCTGTGCTTGTAAGCCATGAAGAGGAATTCCGCCACAGGGGGGTGTTTGCTGTTACAAAATACCCGTGTTACAGAGCCCAGAATACAGTGTTCAGCCACTGCCTTATTCCTGCCCTAGGGAGAGTGGGGAGATAAGATCCTGCAAAGAGGTCTTGCTTTGAGAGAGTGTATCCAATTCTGCATCCCCCTAGCCATGCAAACATATTTATAGGTGCAAAACTCCATTTTCATTGGGGCTGGGAAAGTGACATAATACACCCATTTTAATCGAACATATTTTTATTTGTACATCTAAAGCCCAGCTATTATATAGGGTGTGCAAAACAGCCCCAGACACATAGTCTGAGAAGAAGGATGGAGATGGTATGGTGAAGGCAGCTACAAGCCATTTTTATACCCTCTTGGACCATTGGCACCTGGTAAAACCAACTGGCCAAAGAGATCTCCTTAAGCTATGGCAGCTCAGCCAACAGACAGCGTGGCTTCCTGCTCACGCCCTCAAATGGCAACCTGGGAGTGGGCTTCCTCCTCACCAGCCCTACTGGAGGGGAGAGGGGTAGCTCAGGGACTCCAGGCTGATTTAAAGCTTTCCTGAAGTTCTGATGCTGTTATATGGTAACAGCATGAAATGTTATGAAACAACAGCTCCACTTGGGATTTAATTCTAGAGGTATCTTCTTTACATAGATGCTTTGCTCCACTTGCCCGGAATAAATGACAGACAGAAGGGATTAATGTCTATTTACCATAGATGGTTCTCACAGCAACAGGCAGAATAGCTACAGCATGGTGACAATGTTTCTCAAGACCAAGTTGAGGGATAGATTGAAAGGCAAAATAAGAAACCTGCATAATCAGAAGTATTGATAGAAACTGGCAGGATTCACTGGTAGGCTTCCGTCTGTGTAGGATGTGATAAAATTGCATTTTTAAATCAGCAAGATATTCTCATGTAATGAATATCCATATTTTTTCTACTCCTGTAGTTTAGCTCTGTTATTCAGGATGATCTCAGACAACACACCTGCCAGAAATTATTCTAGAATATGGGAGGCTGTCATGACATACACCTAGTTTAACTAGGAATAATTCAGAGGAGATGATGTCCCAGTGCATTCCCGTGTGTCATGAGATGTTTGTCATTTTCTCTTTTAATGCAGATGCCAACAGAGTACAGACCTGGAGATAAGTGTTTTAAATAGGGCATCCAATAGGTCTGAACCAAAGAGTTCCATAAATATTCAAGCAAACACTACTTCCCTTGAAACCTGTGGTTAAATTTGCTAAACCCTGTAGCTTCAACAAAACTGTACAGACGGGCTCAGGATGAACCTTGTGATTTTAAGTCTTCAGATCGTCTATTGCCATTTGGTAAAATCTGCAAATTGCTTAGTTTAATAACAAAGCATAATAAACTGTGAAGAAAATAGGATTGATTTGACAATATTTGTCCATATTTAGTTAAGCCAGAGGAAAGAAAAAATGGGTTTGAGAGAAAGAGAAGGAAGGATAAACAAAGAAGAAGAGATAAGAAGGGCACACCGTAACTGCAAATATTTAAATGCCTACAGAAAACCAAAAATGAATTACTTGTCCATTTCTGAAGTGAATATAGGAAGAAATTATATCTTTGGGTTCAAGCAAAGATGATTTACATTAGCTGTTAGGAAGAATTTTCAAAGTGCAACTTTCTAAAGTATCTAAAATCCACAACTGTTTCATTCCTGTCCCGGAGAGAGGAGAGTGGGGAGAAACATCTGCCAAAAATGATCTCTATCTTTGCATGATCTCCTTGTCTATTGTTCCCCTGCCACAGGATTTTCCTTGGAAGGATATGATATGACTCGTCAAGTGAATATTCAATTAGAGCGAAGGGGTTTACCTAGTCCCTGATTGATCTGCAATATATATTTATATCCTTGCTATTATTTAGTTTACTCAGTGGAAGAGCTACACCTGTATTTTCCATTGCTCTATAAATGTAGACGAGAAACCGTTTTGTTGATACATTTAAATAACTTAAGCAGCAGAAGAAATTCAGCTCAGAGCACATTGCCACATCTAACAGCTAAATCGGATTTTTGTAAGGAAATATGATTGAACTGATGCAGCATCTTGCTGTTTTTCTGGAAATGTGCAAAAATAGAAGTTGAGGTAAGAAAGGGGAGAAGAAAAACAAACTAGATGGAAGTATTCAGATTGTTTCCAGTATTTGAGCTCAAATTCTCTTTAAGTACAGACTACTGAGCGTACATCAGTGGAGTTTTTAACTTTAGTAATTAATTATCTGTGGATGTGCCAGTCAAGGCACAAGGAGTTGTAGGAATTGTAATGTTAATTATAAGCTCTCATCTTGCAAAGAATTGCATGTGCTGAACTTCACTTAACATGCAAACATCTACTGCATATTTGAAGGTGGTAGATCTCAGGCCAGATCTGAACAGCATTGTAGAGCATAGAATATATTGCTAGGGATAATCAAATGGAGAGATGATACTCAGTCTCAATTCACAAATGTCTTAAGACTCTTAGATGTGGAAGTGTTCATCTAACGGAATAAAAACCTGGCTATAGTCTCTACTTCAAACAAACTAGCAAATCAGTAAGACTGTTTCTATCATGAGCATTTTATTCTTAGTATACGGATGTATAGGACTCTTTAAATTAGTTTGACTTAGGTAGTTTTAAATCATAGTTAAAAAAAACTGTTTTCTTTTTGACAATGAAAAAGTGAAAGCAAGTCTATACACTGAGAATGCATAAGAGTTAGTGGAAAGGAAATGTGCTACAGATACCTCTTTGTTTGAAAATCATTATGTTCTCTTTTTGGAAGAGTGCTTTCCTGGCTTTCTCTATTAGCGATATCTAGGTCTTTCCTGGTAGTGTATCCATCAAAGGAGGCCTGGACTGGTGCCAGAAGCACGGTGCGTTCTGTATGCTTATCTAGTGCTTCCATCACAAGTAATATGTCTCATCACGTTTGGAAATCAGACCTGTCCACATGCAAACCCCAGTTTTCTGAACTGACTTAAGAAAATGGGACAGCTCCATTTTCAGGCTTTCTGTTGAAGTAGGTTGATTCATAGGCATTTTCAAGATGTCTAGTTATTTTTTTTTTTTTTTCTCTATTTTTTACTTTTACCTTTTGAAGTTACACTGCAGGAATGGTTTGCAATTGAACTTGCTTGCTGTATTTGAGGAGCATTATCTTTGCTAATTCATAACATTCCCAGAAATTCATGAGAAATATCTTCATATTTGTGTGGGATAGCATTGTACAAATACTAATTGTTTTCACAAAACTATAATGTCCTACAGGCATTGCTGTTAAGTATTCAGTGATGACAGATCTGTAACATGTTAATGGTTTGCAGTTACAACATCTACCTACATTGGAATTATTTTCCTGTTCATTATTTTAAACTTAAACTCTTGAAAGTTTAAGGCTTGTTCTAGCAGGGAAGCAGCAAGGGAGTGGAGATGTTCCCATCTATGATAACAGGTTGACTAGAGTAAATGAATCTTGAAATCAGACTCTAAATAACTCATGAAAAATATCAACCAAGAAAAGCCCAATATAGTAAAATAATCCTTTCCAGCAGTCATACCCCAAATGTTGCTCTTATGTCCTTCTGCTGTAGTGCTTTTGTGCTATTTGCATTGCTCGTTGTTCTCACCTCTTTGGAGAGTAAAATCTGAGACTGGAAGACTAATTATGAATTACCAAAGTGTTCAAATCACACAACAAACACAACAGGAAATAAGCACAAGGGACCACAAAATATTCTCAGATTGTTTTTTTTATGATAGTAATGTGGATAAAATGATTTATGATGGTACATTGTCAACGATGTACACCAATAGTCAATTCCAGTGCTTTTTTAGCCTTTGAACTCCAGCACTTGGAGCTCTTCCTTACTCTAAGACTTTCATGCTTGCCTTACAGAGCTGAGGGTGACTAAGGGATTGGTTCAGATGGTTCTGTAAATAGCTTTACATGCTAGGACACAGAAAGGACTCTATGCATTTATAGAAAGGCAGATCCTCCCCTTGGTGATGAGCAACTCTGAAACCTGATGGAAGGAAATAAGGGTGATTAGTACAAGACAACAGACTGGATGTCTCTTCCCTGGAGGTGTTCAAGGCCAGGCTGGATGAGGCTTTGAGCAACCTGGTCTAGTGGGGGGTGTCCTTGCCCAGGGCAGGGGCGCTTGAACTTGGTAATCTTTAAGGTCCCTTCCAACCTGAACCATTCCATGATTCTATGAAATGAAGAGTTGTAATGTTTTCATTTACCCCACAGCTCATTCAACATCTGTGTTGTGGCGGCACAGTTCCTCCAGCCTCCCTCTGGCCCTCAGCTCACCCCTCCCTGAGCACCAGCGGCTCCAGTTGCCCACATGCAGTTCTTGATGATGCCTTGTGAGTCATCCCAGTGGATGGATTTTGCTCAGCTGCTCAGGTCCGTCAGTGCTGGGCTTTCTCAAGCTCTCAGCCCCAGCAGTAGTGGGACAACACAGGTGAAGGGCAAACTCCTGCCTTTCTGGTAGCTGCATGTCTGTGTTACAAAATGAGGTGAACTAGCAGGCCTTTCCCCTCTCAGCCATGCTGGCTAGTTCTTCCTTCCTTCTGTGCTGAGATGCGGTTCATGCTTGCTCCCGAAAATCTGAGGAATTGGGGTATCACAAGCCCTGCTTCGCAGGATTGGTTAATGCCTTGGGGTAACTAGGCACCACTTGTGGAGCTGAACTCAGGTTTTCTGCAGTGATTTTAACTTGCTTCTAACACAGTAAGGTATTTTTGCAGTCAGATAATAATTTAGATGTGGATGGAACACATTAATCACTCTGGTTTTAGGATTGTGTGGGTGGGAAGATTATTCCTGAGAATTTTAGAAGGAAGTGATAGTTATAACATCAATGCCGACTTATTTTTGTCCTGGTTGCATCTCTTCCAAGTGTTTCTGTGAGAGAGCCAGATTGTTTGAGGGCATGTGAGCCTTTTCTGGGGGCGTGTGTTTGTTTTTTGGTGTGATGTCTAGACTCTAGATCCTGCAAAAAAGAGCCTTCTACATTTGGATTGGATTTGGCCACTTAAGTGCTGTTAGGCCACTTAGAAAGTAAACAGAAGCATTTTTAAAGGTCTTTTAAAAATGCTTTGAGCTGAGAAATCATTGTGGTGTGTATTGAGAGGAAATTGCCAAATAGATTCTTCATGTGATATACTTTACAACAGGCAAGGTAGCCTCAATAAATACAGCCAATTAAATCTGAAATTGGTCTTGGGTTTGGTCTGCTAAAGACTCTGAGGCTGGCTTTAGGTAGCAGTTCAGACCCATAGTAGTGTCTTCTTAAATTATGTGCCCATAACTCACGTTTATTAAATTAAATGTGAAAGGCACTTAGAAGCCACACCAAACTTTATTACCTGTTTTATATTAGCCACACTTCTACAGTATTAAAATAATTGATTCTCTTGTCTGGGTTAATATTGTCCTAGTTTAGAGAAAATAGAATAAATTATCTATTAAAAAACAAAGCAGACGTTGAAGAAAATTATCCTTCAGATAAATAAATATGTAATCTGTGAAAACTATTTGAAGTGCTTAAGTAGAAGAAAAGTACCTAATCCACAAGAAAACAAATAGTGTGGAAAACATTTGAAGATAGATAGAACATTAAAGATGCAAATGGAAATGTTGATTTTGTATGATACAAATTTAACCATAAATGCAAAGGTGGATCAAGCTAGGCTAATAATAACAGCCATTTCCACATAATTACTTACAGAGCTCAACTGAAGAGGGGCTGGGACTCTTCAGCAGAGGCTGCTGGAACTACTATTAAATAATTTTTCTCCAGTTAAAGAACATGATTATTTTCTTGTGGGTATGAGAAAGAAAGTGGATTTTCTATTTCTGAAAGACAATATATATGCTCTTATTCATGTTCCAGCCTGCACTTTTAAACACTTTAAAGAGATACAGTGTTGCTTGGAAGGTTTTAGAAAAGCAAATGCAGTTCCGAATTCCAGTTGCTTATAAAAAGAGTAAAGAAAAAAATTGATCTGAAAAAAATATTTATTTTACAGTGACATCAAGACATTTCTGGCAGATAAAATGACTATTTCAAGATAATAAGACAGGGCTAGACAAAATGTGTTGAAAATCATGCTGATAGCATAAGCTTTCAATTGGCAATATTTTTTGAGAACTTTTAGAAGTGTGAGTGGTAAAAGAAATACAAAAATATTTCGATGTCATCTACCTGGACTTATGCAAAGCATTTGACACTGTCTCACATGACATCTTGGTCTCAAAATGGGAAAGGAATGGATTTGATGGATGGACCACTTGGTGGATAAGGAGCTGGCTGGGTAGCTGCACTTAAAGGGTTGTGGTCAATGGCTCAATGTCCAAGTGGAAGCCAGTGATGAATGGTGTTCCTCAGGGATCAGTATGGGGACCATTCTCTGATTCTATATATGACTAAAAAAAAAATACCTTAAATCTACAACTGCATAAATAGGATAAATGTTGGCAATACAAAGGAGTCTTAAAGATTTAAGTACCTAAATGAAACAAATATAAGAATCATAGAGTGCTTTTGCAAACCTGTGCAAGGAGGATCACTAGTACAGTACAGGACAAAAAGGCTAAAGCAAAATAGAGCAATGATGTGGAGAATCTGTAAACACTGTGACTGTTTATTGAAGAAGTAAAGATGTTTTAGAAGTCCCTTACAGAAAATAAAATTATTTGTTTCCTTGAAGCATTTTTTATTAAATGCTTTGAAATCCACGAGACCTTCAAAAATACGAAAGAAGTGGGTTGGAACTCGATGATCTTTAAGGTCCCTTTCCAACCCAAATGATTCTATGATTCTAAGTAGGGAAAAACACAGGCACTTTGGAAAGTTGGGGGACTTAGGAATCAAAGTTGCAAAACTTGCAAAGTGCTGTTATTTATTATTCATGGATGATAACTCAGCTGCTTTTATAGATGATTGTGATCAACTCTTGATAAATACCACAATGATCCAGACATGTAAGTGAAGAAAATTATTTGAGGAGGATAACTGACCTTTCTGTTGAGTAGGTCAGTGAGTAGCTGAGTTTAAATTGGCAGCTTGCTTGAGTTTATGTACAGTGAAATGCCAAAGCAGTAATGTGGATATCTGCTAGGACTGGATACAGTCCTAGAACTTTGTCCATAAGATCACATAGCCTTTACGGTATATATAAAGTATATGAATAGCACGTGTACATATATATATGTATACACACACACCTACATAGAGTATATATTTAGTCTCTATGTACTATAAAGTATATATAGAATAACTTACCTATTTAAGTTATTACTTTGTTTCTGTTGCATCTGAAGAACTGTGAAACCTAATCAAATATGCTTATATTTGTTAGATAGATAGCTCACTTTTGCTATCTAGATCATATTTCAGCAACATGAAAATGAAAACTTCTATGTATTTTAATGGTGTTATAGCAGCAGATTTAACTACATCATCTCTATTCAGTCTTTCCCAAGAATATCTTTCAAGGATCGCCTCTGCTCTCACGGACTTCAGAATATCACTTGCAATTCTGTGATTTTTAGGGAGTTTACCGATGTATTTTTCTCAAGAACGACCATTGTGTTCCTGTGAGAGGTTTTGCTTTCGGAGCTGTGTCCAGGCAAATGACAGAAGTGTTACGGAATGGTATCCTCATAATAGTGTATTATTTAATTATTTGTATGAAGGTAGCATGGAGAGAGGAACCAAGGTTATACCTTCATCTAAGCTTTGGGCTTTGTATTTCCCTCGCAAGTCTGTCACGCCTAACTGATACTCCAACCTCTGGCTAAGCTACGATTCACTTGGTTTCCTCACAGAGCCAAACTCTTCCTTCTTCTCAAAATGGCAGATTTTCATCTAGCCTAGTGTCCTGTGTATTACAAAGATACATAGAACTTCCTACCAGGAAATTCTCTTCTCCAATATCAAAGGTGTTGTTAGTTTGATGGAGTTTTTAATGTGAAAGGCATTGCCTGGTTTTCTGTGGATTATCAGTGAGCTGCTGCAGGTACATAAGTTCCTTTGAACCCTCTGAGCAAATAATCCCATCATAATCAAATGAAAGCAATAGATTCTACTCTATAATGGGCATGTTCCATGGTTGTTGCACAAAGAGGTTAAAAATACAAAGAATAGTTTCTATTTTTGAGTTACTTTCTTCCCCTTTCCTTGCTGGCACACTGTATATCTTTTGATAAACCTGTATAGCCTAGCACAGATGCTAGCAGATTTTCATGTGCTTTCTCTTCCATCTTGATGGAAAAGTCCTGTATTGATTTAAAGATCTGTCAGTGGAGGGAAAGAGAGTCCTTTCTCAAGAAAGAACCAGCTAGGACATACATCATTGCCGTGCATCCTGTGCTCAACCATGCCAAAACACTGAGCAATAGTGGGACTTAAAAACACATCAAATAAAGTTCAACATATTCTAAAATAAAATCAGATAAGGATCCACCATCAGTGGTGTCATGTTTAGACACTTACTTTGGGTATTTCTGAAAGCTTATTCTAAAACTAGTTGTCTTAGCAGGAGCTTCTTAAAAATAAAGCATTTATTTGGAAAACCTATTAGCTGAGTTGAGGCTTTAAGCTTTTAAAAATCCCCTTATCCTTTGAGTTTGATAAGCCATGAAATCATGTGTAAGTCACCAGTTAAACTTGTCTGGTTTGGTTTTGGTTTGGTTGGTTGGTTGGTTTTTTTCATGGGTAAAAGATCATGTTTAATCTCCTTCAAGCCCAAACAAATGAACAGGTGCTATTAATGGATGTAATTTTGCTGAAGGCTTTTAGCTACCAATTCCATCTTCCTTTGGTTGCTTCTCTACAATATAACACATGCATAGTGCTTCCTTATTGCTGTTATCCCATTTTCATGTGCTTTGTGCCCCACAGAAAAAATCACATAGTTTTGTATCAATTTGTATAGTCTTAATGAGAGAGTTGTAATAAGTAGCAAATCTTCTGGAGAGTCTTTTGAGTTTTTACTGTAGTCGTTAAAAATAGAGATACTCAATAAATTGCATAGAATTGCAAAAGGTGCCTTATTCAGGCCATATTTATTTTCAAAACTGCTCAGTCTCATTCCATGAGTGTTAAGTTGAATGGATGAAGGATTTTAGAAACTGTATAGGAAGAGGTTGACATATATGCTGTTTTTTTAGTGAATGGAAGTTGTTACTATTGCCTGAATTGACACAAAGCCAAGGGTGTATGAGGAAGGTAGTAAATGCAAAACTTCCTTCTCCCCCAAGAAAGGCTGGAATTGGTTTAGTGTGATGTGACATTTCAGTAGAATTTGGCAGCAGTTTGTTTCCCATTCCTCATTTAGACACATTTAAAGCTGTAAGATCTTGATTTTCAGTTCTTTGTGGCTGATTGAAAGCTCTCAGACATGCAATACTGCTGCCTTAACTCCAGGAGAACACAGATCTCCACAGTCACTTCTTGATAGGGAGAAAAGTGATTCTCAAATGTGTTTTGCATATTCTGAAAAAAATCTTTGGAGGCAAATTTGCAAATTAATCTGTCATAAATGCCATCTTATTTATAAATTGTATAACTGAAAATGTGATAAGACAGTTACGGTATTTAACATATTATGGTTGAAAGGTTGCACGGTAACTCCTGTTCTGTACTTGAAGTAGCACTCTAAATCGAGGTTATTCCTCCATGATCAAGCAGTTCAAGTTAATTAATCTGATGAACTATCAACAAATTAACTTCTCTTGTGTCTCTGTCTTTTTATAGGAGACAAAGAGACATCTTCCTGAAATAAAAACTCTACTTACCAAGAATATGGCTTGAAGCCAAATTGATGGAGACAATGCATCAGAAATGTGTTGATGCTCAAGTTATGTATTCAACAGAATCTTGAAAACAATATTAATGTACTATTGAATATTGGAATATAAAAATATTTTAAGTGGTACACATTTCATCTTCGGCCAAACAATCCAATATTCAGTGCAGGGTGAAATTCTGGTCCTTGATTTTCATGTAAGCAAGTTTTGATAGCTTCCAATGGGCAAAGTGTCTGGGAGACTAAATAAAGGAATGCAGCTGGATAAATCCAGAAGCAGCTATTCCCAGACCTACCTGCCAAGGTAGGAAGAATCAATAATTGCAAGCTAGTTTTGTCGAAAAGGCAGCTGGTCTCTGCCTCAGTGTTTTACTGTACTGGATTATTTTCTTTGGACAGTCTAACACAAACAATATCTTCTGCTTTCTGATATCAAAACCCAATTCATTTCTTTCAGCAAGAGCTTGAGCCACTGTATTCCATATGTTTGTCATCCCTACGATTCACTTCTGTAATTCATTCACCCTGCCCAGGCTTACTTAAGCTCAGAATGAAGCCATAATTCACAAATAGTGTGGTAAACCACATCCTCAGGCAGTGGCAGCATAGAAAGCCTATTATACAGGTGCTTTATCACATCTGCTATACTGAGTTCTGAGAGGAAAAAACAATTCCTGTGATAGATTAAGTCTATCCCAATAAGGGCTTCATAAATCAGTGCTACCAAAAGCAGGAGTGGCTCTGAATGTCTGCTGATATCCAGGAGAGGCTGTAGTCTGGCAGACAATTTAAGAAGAAAGAGAAATGCCCTTAATGGAACTGAGAGAAAAGACCAATCAAGTGTAGGAAAATGGCTATAGTAACCTCTCATTGCTGTAGGATTCACTCACTCGTTACTTCATCGTCCCATTCCTCCAACAGCAAAAGCAAAAGGAAACCCAGAGCATGTTCAGAGAAGTTTAAGATTCAACTGAGACTCACTGACTTTGGGGAGAAGTCTCAAATCACTGTGAACCAGTTAAAGACACGTAGGAGGAAGGACATGATAAATTTTGTTAGACAATTATCAGAGTATTTTTGAACTTGGGGGTGAGGTTTTGATGAAGGTTTGGTAGTATTATTCCTTCATTGGAATTGTTTTACCCAGTTTAATGAGTAAGTGTATCACTCAATTCATACCTGCAGCAGGAAGGATGTGCGTCCCTAGTCTTTATTATTTTAGGGCAAAAATTGTAGCTGAGTGTGTGAATGACGCGCTAACTTTTCAGACAAGGTTAGTGGCAGATTATCTGCCAAGATTCTGACAAGTAAGCAACTTCCAGTAGGACAGGTAAATCAATCTTCCAGAAGGCTATGATGATATAAGACCTATGCATGAGTGAGAACAGGAACATTAGAAAGCAGTGAGGATATGCTGAGTTCTTGGGGTTGTGGGGGGGATGCCACTAATGTCTCAGTTTTGAGTATTCCCTTCTCTGAGACCTGGCCCACTTTTTTGGATGCTTGAGATGCGTTCAGAATTAAAAGGTATAATAGAGGATTCTCAATAATACTCTGTCCTCTGGGACAGGTTATGCAACTGGATGCTATTCTAACTCTACTGAACAATTTATTTTCAGTAGGAAAGAAATATATGTGCTGCACTGTCAACACGTATTTTCATCTAAATCATGTACATGTTAGATAATACTGTAGGAATAACCCTTTGGATTTTCCCTGCATTGATCAATAATGGATAGATGAACTTTTCTGGGCCTTATTTAGCAGAGTAAACATAAAGCTAACAAGTAACTTAAAGATAAGAAAATCAGACAATGCTGGATTATGTGAGCTCAAACATATCTCAACGAAGCTTCTATGCCCTGTTGGCAGTCACAGTTCTAATCCCAGATGGCTGCTGCTTTGAAGTGGTAATTTATTTCCTCTATTTTCTTCTTGCCTGAGAGATGCCAGTGACTTCTATCATGCCATCCCCATCAAAAGTGCAACATTGGTGTTTTGTTTCTCAACTACCTGTCCGTGTAGAATGGAGTACAGTTTGATGTGACACACCTCATGCAGTTATAACACATTGGTAATCTGTAGAGAAGTAATGTGTAAATGTAAGTATTCATAATCAGTGGCACAAAGTCCATGTGGAGGCTGGTCATGAGTGGTGTATCCAAGGGTTGATGTTGATGCCAATATTGTTTAACGTCTTCATTAATAACAAAAATGGTGGGATGGAGATTGGCCTAAGCAAGTTTGCAGACATTGACTGGAAGGAGTGTCTGATGCACCAGCTAGGCATGCTGCTATTCAGAGGGATGTGAGTAGGTTGGAGAAATGGACTGATAAGAACCTCCTGAAGTTCAACAAAGGGAAAAGCCAAGTCCTGCACCTGGGGAGGAATAACCCAGTAAGTCCCAGTACAAGCTGTAGTTCTAATGGCTGGGAAATTACTTTGCAGAAAAGGACGTGGGAGACAGCAATGGGCCCTGGCAGCAAAGAAGCCAAACAGCCTCCTGGGCTGCATTAGCAGGAGAATAGCCATCAGGCTGAGAGAGGTCATTTTTCTCCCTGCATAGCCTTGGTGAGATCAAATCTGGAGTGCTGCATCTTATGCTAGGCCCCCCAGTACAAGAGACACGTGAGCATGCTGGAAGGAGTCCAACAAAGAGGCACAAAGATGATTAAGAGATTGGAACATTGATCATATGAGGAGAGGCTGTGAGGGCAGGGATTGTTCAGCCTGAAGAGGAGGAGAAGGCTCAGGTGGATCTTATCAATGTGTACCATTACCTGAAGGGAGGGTGAGAAGAGGAAGGAGCCAGACTGTTCTCACTGGTGCCCAGTGACAGGGCAAGAGGCAATGGGCACAAACTGAAATGCAGGAAAATCCATTTAAACATCAGAAAAGTTGTCTTATCATGAGAGTGGTCAAACATTGTGACAGGTTGCCCAGAGAGGCTGTGGGATCTCCATCTTAGAGATATTAGAAATCTCAGTGGACACAGCCCTGAGCAACCTGTGGATCGCCTTGCTTGCAGTGGGGTCATGGTGTCAAATGTGATGACTTTCAGAAGTCTCTTCCAGTCTCAATGATTCTGTGACCTGGGTATAACCAGAAAAATCCTCACTGTAAGCGCCACCTCACAGAACTTATGCTTTTATAATAAGATTAATGCCACAGCAGATATTGTAGAGTCTTGCTTTTCTGGAATAACCCACCTAGTCAGTTGCTTCCTTTCAGAAAGCATCCTGCTGAAATGCGTGGTGGTCACAGGGAGCCTACCATGGCAGGAGTGGCTGTTTTATCTGTGAGTAGTCCTGTTGCTCTCATAATTATGCTACTATCCAAGATGGCTCTAACCTAGTGTCTTGAGGTGTCTTCCCCTACTTGATATTCACGGACAGGTTATTCATAATTCACAGGATGTCGGTTTTTAAAGAACTTGACGACCTGTCAGATTTGTCCCTTGAGATGGTAGATATCTAACATTCTCTCTCCCTCCTAAACATAAATTATTTGTAAATGATGTTTTGGAAAGGAGTGATAATGACCAATGAAATTATATTTAGCGTTTGTTGCTTGCTGCAAAATTGAAAAATCAACATTGTAATTATTACAGAACACACACTCCCCTTCCCAGTTTTTTATCCGTGCTGTTTATTGATGTTTATCCAAAAGCCTGTTTTAAAAAATGAAAATATATTCAAGGGCCACCTCCCTGCTCCTTGGGTGTCTCTCTGTATCCAGTGTTAATATAGTTAGTATAGTCAAACATACAC
Organism: Gallinago undulata; assembly: GCA_026546715.1. Classification (NCBI taxonomy): domain Eukaryota; kingdom Metazoa; phylum Chordata; class Aves; order Charadriiformes; family Scolopacidae; genus Gallinago; species Gallinago undulata. The sequence goes on along the minus strand of JAOTQQ010000002.1, from coordinate 6,283,118 downwards.
AAATGTTCATTCTTTTCTCCAGACTACCTGTGTATTAGATGATCTGAATTCACTGGTGAATAACTTACAAATTTGGTTTGATACCGAGGTCTCCTCTTGTACATCTTGAATATGGTATTAAGTTGCAGATGAGAACCTGGCTGGATTTTCAAAAGTAAGATTTTGAATCCTGAGGTACAGAAAGCCTTAGAGGACTCTGTCCAAAATTGGTTGCTCATAGGACATGTGGGAGGACTCCCAAGCTCTAGCATGTTCTGTGTGTTTGTTAAACTATGCTTCCAAAAGGCCAATTTTTGAGGAACTTGCAATATAAAATACTGTTGGCACAAACTGTAATCTGGGACATCATTTGGCTTCTATTTCCCATAAAGTGAGAAGACTATCATTAGTAACGAGCATTTGTCTTTTAAAAAAAGTAATTTACTTTATGGTGGAAGGGTGTCATGGATATTATTCATATATCAAAATTATTCAGATTGTGCCTTCAAATATGAAAACGTCTTTGATATGACAAGTTATAGAGATCTTCCCTCTTTAAGAATGAGCTTTAGTTGCTGAGAAATTCTGGCTGAAACAAACGAAAGAATCCAGTAATACAGACTGGGCGAGGACCTACATCCTCTCATCCCCTAGCCCCTGGTCTGGACGAGGAGAAGTGGGAATCTTTTAACAAGCTCCAATAGTGTTTTTGCTGTGCAGACATTTGTCTGTATTTACAGTGAATTCAGGGCTTCCACCGCTGGTCCAAATAAACTGCTTCCCCCAAGAGCTGACTCTAGGCAGAACTAGGGGGGACGTAGCCCTGCAGCCTGCCTCATCTCTCAGCCCTAAAACAATATAGGGGAGGGAAGAAACGACCCTACAGTTGTCAGGCCCACTGTTCTGGGGCCTGTGTCCTTCCTGGCTCCTCTAGTTTTGGGGCCTTCTGGCCATGCTCCAGGAGCGTTGCAGAGATGCCAATGGGCAGCCTGCTCACTGCAGTCAGGCCATGCCCATGCAGTGGTCCCATGTGGTGAGGAGGTCTCATCCCCGTGGCGTGGCCTGGGCTGGTGGGAATTCACAGTTGCTGTTTGGTTCCTCTTTGACATATGCAAACTGTAAATGACCCTGGAGCAGGTACTCTTGCCATGCCCATGCACGTGTCTAATATCTGGCTACTGCAGGTAGTTAGAGTCATGGCATATTCATGCTTTTCACCAATTGGGAATAAAGGCAGTAAAAGAAAATCTCCAACTTTATTACACAAAAATATCCACTACTGAAATAATGTTTTTTCGTAGTAGTTTATAATAATTTGTCAAAAGCATTTATATTCCCTGTACTTTGTGTTGAAATTGCTGATAATTCATGTGTGTAGTTGCTTTCACCATACCCCAAATGCTTAAAAAGTTGAAGCCAGGAAGATTGTCAAATTGGTTTATGTCTTTTTTTTTTTTAAAGTTACCGGTGAAAAATATTTCTGTTTATGATTTCAGAGAGTAGTCCTATGAACTCTCACTGTGTTCCCACTCTTCTAGGTAATTACTTGCCTTAAGATACTGCTTTCAGAACAAGGGAGAAATTTCCAGTATCTTATTTTAAAGACCTGCAAAATTAACTCTTAGATTTCTGTTGAGCTTTGCACATATTAAACGTTGAACTGTGAGATAACACTGCAAATTTTATCTGAGTTACTCCCACTCTCTGAACTGCAATTACTGTTGTCTGCCTGTAGGAAGAGAACTAGCTCTGCTGAAGCAAGATGCAGATCTGCCTTGCTAGTGTTTCTGTAATATCCCTCTTGTATGCTGGTGGCATGCTAGAATAAATTGATCTGGTTCATGCACAGATTTACTTCTTAATGAAAAAAGTTTAATTAAGAAGATCAGCGTTAATTTAAAGTCATTAAAAAACCCTTAACATATTGTTGTAGATTTATTAGTGCTACAAAGCTTGTTATGTGTTCAAGCCTGCTAACATGAATAGTGAGGTATGAACCTGTGTTGTTTGCTTACAGTATTCTTTGCTGACATCAAAAATGTATAGTAGGTACGAAATCTGACCAGCTTTTGCTTTGATGGAGTTGACTTTTGTCTTTGTCATTTCTTTGCTGTTTTATTGACTGCAAGTTTTAGCCAAAATGGAGAGGGTGAAAGGCCTAGTAAGTCAGCATTTATATGGAGCCCAGGGAACATGTATTCGCTTTGAATGCAAAAGCAGGGAAAGCCACACCTGGCTTGTATTGCATAGTTTCTCCTCCATATACAGGTATAGCACAGTTTTAGTCATAATTGTTCACATTATTTCTTATGACAGCCTTCCAAATTTTTTCCTCTTAAGTAGGACACTACCACATTATCAGTTGGGGATTTCCTTTGCTGTATTTAATACTTTCAGGCTCTGACACATCATGTAGTGAAATAATGTTTATAAAGTAGGCATTAGGAGAAATCTGTCAGTGACAGATAGCTAATAGAATTGTAAAGTCTCCAAGAAGGGACATCTGTAGGAACAGGTTAGACAAGCATCTGTCTGGGTGCGTTTCTATACCATCACTCCTGAGCAGGGTTGTGTCAGGTACCAGATGACCTAATGCTCCCTCCCAGCCTTTCTTTCTTTTCATTCTATGTTATGCATTTTACATCCTAACGAGCTCCAGGTTTAATCCAATGCTTCATCTTTCTGGCAATGAGGATTTGTGGGTTGGTGTGTTTTTTTGGTTGGTTTTTTTAACAGTGCAGCTGTTACTTCACCCAAGTTTAAAATGTTATTCATGTTTTCGATGGAGGTGGATAACTAAACAAAAAATTAACCAGATTCATAATTGCCGTTCCACTGAAGTCTAGGCAGTAATCCCAATTTCACTCCATCTAAGAATGTGAACAGGTATTTCATGTACACCAAAGCATTCATTAAAGACAGTGATAAAGGCAACAGGCTTTTCAAGTGAGTAGGTAATGGAGGTGTGCATTTCTGAAGGCTGACAGTGCTACAGACATAAACCCATTTGCCTATGATTTTTAAAATGCTATCAAATGGATTGTGCATAGATATTTGAACTTTTTGAAGTGACAAATTATAACATCCTTAGAAATTAAATGCGATGTTTAAGAAAGTTACTGAGTGTTAATGGTTTTCTTCATTTGTTTTTTATATACTAGGTTTCATTTTAAAGCAATTCAGGAAAACAACACAGGAAGCTATAAACATTTTGCAAATATTAAGATGAAGTTCCAGAAGAACTAATGAGTATGTAATTGGAAACACAAATTTGCATACAAATCTGAACATGATATTTCAAAGCTTAGAAACATCAAAGTGTATTAAAATGACAAGCTATCCATGCCAATGTACAGTTTTTATTTTAAATGGGTGAAAGAATAAAATATAAAGGTTTTACTTGTGAGATGGCTAATTATATCAAATTGCTTTAGGCAAAAGGCGACATCAAGTAATCACGACATGCATTTGCTTTGCTTTTTCTCCTATTATTGTATGCAATTTCTGTGTACCTTGGGGTCAGAGAAGTGAAACACGTGTCAGGCATATTAAGATAATAGAGAGACACAGCTTTCCATCTAGCAGATAATAGAGACATCTCTTACTCCTACTTTGAACTCTAGGCCCATGTAGGAAAATCATCTTCATTTCCTTCATGGGGCATAGTAGAAATTAGTTCATCTCTGCTTTGCTAACCCAAAATTCCAGCAGCTGCCCTGGCTATGAGTGACAAAGTCTGCAAGTGCCTTAGTGGAGAGGCGCTATGCTGAAGGGAAGCTAAGGTAGGTGTCACGTCTCTAACCACAAAACAGTGCCACCAGTGCTGCAGCATCACTTGGCTTCACTCTGATCAAGGCACACCCCCCCAAACTCCCCAACTTTTATATTTGTCTACTGTAAGTGGAGAAATGGGGAGCCAGAATGGATTCAGGCTTGTACAGTTGTGTTCCTATGCTTCATGCCTAGCTGATGCTGCTGCACTCAGCTGTATGAGCTTTGTGGCTCATGTCACACTAACTCAGGGGTTTCTGCACCATATTTCATTGCTACCTGACACTTCCTTTGTATGTTCTGCTTTGCATCAGGACTATGCTAAATCCTTCATTACTGGAGTCCTCTCCTACTATCTTCACTTGGGAGCTAGGAAAGCTGTTACATCTAGTTAAGTAAAACATGCAAGTATTATATGAAATGAGTAAGTGGTATTATCTAGTTTTTGACTGTCACTTGGATGTGCAAACTAATCACCTGTGTAGTTGGTGAAAGGTTAAAAAAAAGGACTTTGTCAGAAAAGCAAAGAATAAATTGTGATGGGCTTTTAAGGGCAGTGAAGAATGTCAGACAGATTCCTCACATATGCAGAGGACACCAGCTGACAGCAAGCTTCCTTATTAATGTGTGAATTTTCTGCAGTCTTTAAATGCAACTGCACCTTAGAGTTCAGCAGGTTTAGTGGTGTAATGCATGGCAGCAATTTAGCAGAACTGTAAGAAAAGCGTGGATCAGTGCTCCTCGCTTGACTTGAATTCCAAACAGAAATATATCAGAGAAATTCAATACTAATACAGCAGGATTCTTACATATTGACTTTGTCTACTTACTGACCTTTGGCACTGAGGCTTTGTGAGAGAGGCTGTATATATATATGAGGCGGCACTTAGTGTTGAGAAACAGCTTGACTGTGAAGGCTACACAAGGCCAGCTCTTTTCTGCACCTATCTAGTACGAGGCAACAGGATGAAAATGAAGCTGATAGCATAAACAGCTGCCACAAAAAAACCTGCTTCAGCAAAATGCACCAAGTGGACACAAGATAAAAGTGAGTCCTGCTCAAATTACATGGGCTAATAAGACTTTCCCTGCATGGGATGGTTGTTGATTTTTAACTGCCTCCATTTCTATCAGTGACATGTGGGGTTTAGGTAGAGTAGAAGGTGGTTTCTTCTTGTTCTGGTAGCCTTGCCTAGGTCTTTTAAACACTATAGGGCTTTAGGAAGCAAAATGCTAAGTACATGGTTAAGCTAATATGCCTAATTTCGTCACAGAATGAGAGTGAATCTAAGTACATGTTCAGGCCAGGTGAGGATGGCCACTCAAGTCAAATCCTGCTGCTTGTCCTTGAATTAGATGAAACCAGTAACAGGAATCATGTAAGGCAGTGTTTGCAGGGTAGGACTTATCCTTCAAAACTCTTCACAAGGCTATGATTAAACTAGCAATTTTGTGCACTTCTTATTTATACTAAATTTTCAAACTACAAAAAACTTACCAAAAAATCAAAATGAATATATAATGTATTGAGTTAAAAAGAGCAGGGATTGGGTATAAGAAAGCAGCTGCTGCTGTTCTCAGATCATGCATTTTGTGTTTCTCTTTATTCTGCTTCTATGCTAAATGTAGGAACTGCTGTTTTGTAATCTTCATGGAACTATGTCCACTAGGGCTGTCTAGCACAGTGCAGAATAATATTTTAATTTTTAGAGAGAAGCTAAAGTATGTGTTACTGTTAAAAAATATCTTTCCTTAGCATTTTGTTCTGAGTCATGTCAGTCACTGGATGGCTATAGAGGGGTGAGAGGTTCCCTCAGGATGTTGTACCCTCTGTGGAAGAGGAGTTCTCCCTGGAATGGTGGGTACTTGCATCTTCAAGATGCCATAATTCATTCTCTGCACCTATACAAACACCCCTGATGTCAGTGGCACAGAGCTGAAAGAAATGTTTTTCTGCCATGAGCTGTAGCACAAAATGGCTGAGATGTAGAAAAGTGAACATTTAAGCTGATCATCACTAGGTAATCTCTGCCAATGAAATATGCTACAGAAACTGTTTGCAAGGTACAGAAGTACCAATCTTCAGGAATTTTAAAAAGACTAAATAAAATACTTCAAAATATATGGGGGAGAGGAATGTTGTCCTGTCAAGTGACAGAGACAACCAAATGTATTTCTTTCATCTCCAAACTTCCAGGACATACTCTATTATTTTCTGTATTTAGTATATCATAGGCTGTCAAAGCTACACAGAATCATTATTTGTTTTTCTCTAGTGAGAGACAAGCTGAGTGCTTCTCAGAGCTTTCCCTGAACCTGATATAGTTGTGGTAGGGGGTATTTTTTAGTAGCTGCTGCTGAACATTTTGACTGATATGTTCCATAGAATCAATGTGGATGTCTACTTTTGCTTGAATTGTGCACATAAATTTAGTACTGTTTCCCCTAATCTTTTACCAAAGGTTTCCTGGAACTTTTAAGCAGCAGGAAAATGGGAGTTTAAGGGCGGTTTTGTTGTTTTCTGCATGTGTTTCTTCTTTTTTTCCTCCAAAGTTGGCAAACATGGTCCTTGTAACCTTCTGGGATGTTGATGAGGATTGCAGGATCTGGCTTGTAACCTCCAAGTGGCATTGCAATTACCAGATACAATCCCATCTAGAATAACACTTCCTGATATCTAACAAGCATGCCATTCTGAAACTTCGGAAGAAATTAAATACTTAAAAACTCTGGTTAGAAAGGATTTGCTAGGATTTTCTCCTCTTGCTTCTCCCCTGTGCCCTCTTTCTTTCTCTACCTTCTGTCCCACGTGAGAAAAGCCAAAGTCAAAGAAAATTCCCCCAGCATTCATCAGACATTACAGAGCTGTGTTGGTAACACAACACATAGCAGTGTGGGGAACACAGCGTCTCCACGCTGCAGATCCATGCGTTTTCTATTGCACCTCATGAGATCCCCCATATCACTACTCTGTCGTGCACATCTTCCATCTCAGCCTGCAGTATGTCCTTAACAAATTATCAATGACTATTTGTTATACCTCAGAGACTTAGCAAGCTCTTTAGGGTGCAAGATCCATCATTTAATTCTGTATTTGGACAGTGAAGGCCTGGCAGCGTTACCTTCCACGCATTTAGATTAATTTTTTCCTCCTGTCTGTGGCTACGTGCTTTGTTACTTCCTTCACTTTCCAAGCAACAGTAAATCATGTACAGAGAGAGCTGCTAGTCCTGCTAGGCGTGATTTGGGGAACGGTGTTTGGCTGGAGTACATCTGACCCACTGCTTTGCCCTCGAGGCCTCTTTCCCAGCACTGAACCATGTGCGAAGGGGAAGGGCCCGGTGGATGGATGCTGTACCCAGATGTGGCCAGACTCAGGAGTTGCTGACTTGGCTTTGTCTTACTAGGGCAGGCAACCTGGGATTCTGTGTCCACCTTAAAAATTACTGGACTATGCTGATCTACACCTGCTTGAAGGCAGAAGAGAGAAAATAGATTCTTTATTGAAATTTTGTTTCCCCGCATAAAGTAAATCAGAGCAATATTATAATATTGAATATCGGTATTTAATATCACAAATAGATTCTTCCACAAAAAAAATATCTAAAATGTGTTTAATGATTAATATTTTGGTAACAGCCTGAGCTGAAAGACTCTGAAGATTGGACTGGTGTATTTCTTCTCATTGCTTTCTCCAAGTCATCAACAACTGCATTAGTCACCTGCAGTTATTACAGGTGCCTCTGACCCTGCATCTCCTAATCCCAGAGAAGGGAAGCTGACAGATTTTTCTATCACAAGAGATTGTACCCCTCTTCACAGGGGGTACATCTACACAGCAGATTTTGCTAACAAGAAATTTGCATATTTAGTCAGGAGGTTTAGTTGAACTAGAGATCCTTTCCTTCCAATTCTTAAAAGTTTATTTTCCCATAATCTCCCATGTCTAGAAAGGCTCAGGTGTTAGTGCCCCATGTGCACACTGAGACTAAGATACTCCCTGCCAATTGTTAGAGTGCTCAAGAACCCAGCTCTTCTCACAAGGAGTCATAAAATATGGTTTGTTGGATTGCATCTCCCCATCACTTTGTGGACTTATTTAGCAGGTTGTTGTAAACCAAAAAGCTATGTGAGCCCTGGCAGTTCACACATCTAAGTCTCAGTGCGTCAAATTAAAGTTTCTCTTGCATCTAGATTAATATTGATTCTAAACATTACCGATAGCCTTATTGTACTTTTTGTTATAAGACTGTTGCTAGGATGGCTAATAAAGAGTATCAGCCTCTTTTTCTGTGGATAACTACTATCATCTACTTGAACAACAACCAAAAAGAAAGGCAAGTAATGAAGATAACACCTTTTAAAGTATAATCATAGAATCATAGAATCGTTTGAGTTGGAAGGGATCTTAAAGGTCATTGAGTTCCAACCCCTCTGCCATGGGCAGGGACACCTCCCCCTAGAGCAGGTTGCTCAAAGCCCCATTTGTAATGCCTATTACAAAATGCAAGATATGTCTGTCAGTAAGCCAGCCACCTGTGAGGATCATTTTAAAACAGATGGTGAAGAAACAATTTAGCCAAAAAGTCAAAAGCATGGCATAATCCTGGAAAATATTGCCTGATGTTTATCGTTAAAGTAGTTATGACCCAAAATAATTTGTGCATTCATAGTTATTTGTGCTCACTCTTTTGAATGAAAATGTTCATTATGGAAAGGTACTTTCTGGCATATGTGAGTGTAAAAGAAAGTTCCCAAAACATGATTTACTCCATTTTGGTCCAAATAAACCACTGACTTTCACTGTTACTGGGTTTGCCGACTTGCATATTCTGCATATACAGTGATCTGCTGTAGGGGAGCAGATGTTGTGTGTTGGAAATGGATATGGAGAGAGGTTTAACTTATTCCTGGTACAACTTCAGGTGTTGAATTCGAGACACTTGTATATACAAATCAATCCATTTGCAGTGTTTGCTGTAAAACCTGACCTGTTTTGCCTAGGTCAGTTGAGAGGACTAATGTGAGAAGTCTCACATTTTTCTCAGTGTTTCCGTCCCAGTGAAGGGTAAGTAGTGGCGTCATTTGCCAGTCTAAAGCTAATGGTAACCATCTTGGTTTGGGTTTTGATATTTCTACCTGGTACTTACAGCACATCTTAGGGAGCACAGCTCTTGCTCATCAGACTGAGCAACTATCAGGGCAGAAGAATGAGTAACCTGTTGACCATGAACAAGGTGCTTGTTGGATCTAGTCTTTATTTCCTTGCAGAGCTTGATATTTAACAGGTTATCCCTATTACCACCTTACCTCTAGGGAAAAGAGTTTGTTTTCTTTTAATAAGTTATTTTCCAAACTCGTAACAAAGTGAATCAGAAAGTCAATTCTCAATTAAGTTGCCAATGATCTGAAGAATGTGAATATGAGTTGAAGGGATTTGGCACATCAATGAAATAATTTTTTTAAGCATTTTCCTCTTTATAGATTGTCATTAGCATAATTTTGACATTTCAGAGAAAAAAATAGACATTACATCCATTTTTTCTTAATGTTAGATCAACTGAGGACTGATTAAAAAAAAATTATTTGCAAGAGGTGCTGCTCTTCAGGCTGTCTTTGGGATACCTGATAAAATATTGTGAGGTTCAAGACACTTAATTTATGTTTTTTATCCCTTTTCTGATGATTTTGTCCAGGGGAACTGTTCTCATGAATCTGAAATTCATGAGCTAACTGAATTTTGAAAAAGGCTATTCAGGATTAATTTTTAGCTGTGTATATGAGTTTTTACAGTCCTATATAAGGTTAGTTTATTTTGTGATATGTGAAATATACATAATGGGAACAGCCTTTAAGGGCTAAATAAAACCCACCAGCTTTCAAAGCAGAGCTCCTAATTACTGTCAGCCCCTGACTACAGATACATTTGAATTTTATTTCTATTGAACTGTTAATCATTGATTAAGGAAATAACTATGAAAATAAAAGCAAACATGAAGATATAACTCTTGGTGACAAAATAATAACATTTAACATGTAGTAAATTAAATACGCACAGTTAAGTCCTTTGCTATATTGAGGCCAGAGCGTTTAGGCTTAACAAATAAACTCATAGGGATGAAATGATTGAGAGGGGTGGAAAAATGCAAGAAACAATGGTAAAATGGCCTTTGGGCTACCAACCATGCTTTTTTTTTCCCTTTCAAGTTTTATAACTAGTGTCTGGCATCAGCAGACAACTTGTTGGGCAACGTTTTGCCTGTAACAAAGCTCAAAACAGCTCTGTGTGAGGTGGTATTAATCATACACTTGCCAGATCATAGTGCTGAGCTAGGAACATTAGAGTATCTGTTGACAAATTAATGGACAATGAATGCTACCTGTTAGCTAACCAAGTAATGTCATTCACATAAAAATAGCACTAACTCATTTCATTGCCACCATCCCTTCAGTCCAAGCATTGCAAGCAAAATAGAGGATGCAGCTCAGACCTGCAATCCAGATATAATAATATGTAACTGATTTTGCTGTTAAAAATGAAGATAAACATTCCATATGGATATTGAGAATATGGGATTGGGGAAGAATGAATATCCCTAAAGATTATTTATATATAGTAAGAAAAAAGTTGCAATAGTAAAACTTAATACAAAAGTAATCCTTCCTAGGCATTTTTCAGCTCCTGCTCAGTGGTTGGAACAGTACTTAGACACTTAGAATACATAGAATAAGCTATTTCTTTTTACAGGGAGAGCTCTCATCTACTTTCTTTCTTTTACCTTTCTGTCAAATGGCTACAAATAGGCGTTTCTAGACTATTGATCCACATGGACCACTGGTCTCTTCCAGTATGCTAGTTCACAGTGATGAATGCATATTTGTGCCCATGGCCCCCTACATCTGGCACTGAAACATGTGATTAGAGATCAGAAAACATCCACAGTGCTTTTCAGCCATTGTTTTCCCATCCTGCTTTTTAATGCATGTTTTTAAAAGTCAGCATAAGAACAACTTCGAGGCCTGTGAATCCACTGGAGAAAAGCGACTTCCTCATTGGATCTCAATTATTTGTCTCTTGGACTCGACCCAATTGGAGATAAGGAGATCTGAGTTCACACCTGACTTGTCTCATGACAAAATCCTTAAAGGAACAACCTAGATCTTTCTTGCTTTATCCTTTTTAAATGCGTGCTGTGACAAGTCTCCATTCCTTTTCCAGGATGGTACTTGTTCTTCGTCTATGGAGAATGGAACTGGGAATTTAAGTTTCAATTGCAACTCCAGAAGGTGAATATGTATCAAGTATTTTAAAAATTGCATCTTCCAAGCAACAGCCCTTTCTGAGCACCTGACTCTCCAGTGCCAACATTAATTTTTGTTACTAGGGAAAACTATATCCTGGCTTTTTGTTTTGAAAGTGCTATGAAATTATCACTCTCATTTGAGCAGGAAATAGAAATCTGTTCTGTGGGTGAGGCCTATTAAAATGTTCCTTTTCCTCAGTTGCCATTTATTCCCAAGAATATTATTTTGATAAGCAGCTTGAAGTAATTTCTTTTATTGCTGGGGTCTTCCTGATTATTTAAGTTTTTTTTTTGCATGCTGTTTACAGTGTGTAGTTTAAAAATCAGTTTCAGCCCAAACTGGTATGCTTGTTTCCACAGGGAGACATTGCTTCTTGGGTGTAAAAGCTGAATGTTTTGCCTCAGTGAAGACTGAAGATTTTAGCTCTAGCTCTGATTATTAAACACAATCCTGTTTTAGTGTACAGTAGTTTTTACTTGCCGTAAAAACTTAGTGCTGTAAAAGTACTATTTTTTGAATTAATTAAAAAAGTAAAACATCACCTAGTTTAAATGGCTAACAGTAGCTTACTTAGGGTGGATTATCATCTTACATTTCACCTTTATATCATCTTAATGTTATTTCTGTCCTAGGCAGTGTAATAAGCTACTCCATTTAAGTAAGTTCATTGCTTGAATATTTGAATATTGGAAAGAAAATTGAGTAAAAAGTAATTTAAAAAGTCAAGTTTCGAGCAGCTTACACTTCCTCATATATGTATCTGGCCTGATAAAATGAAACTGGATTCTCAGAAATTACATGCTAGTAAGAAAAGGGAGAGCCACTTGTTTCCAAGAGATTTTAACAGATGATCCAAATGTGTCATTGGTACTTCATGAGCTCCAGACTAACAATTCCAAGCAGTTAAGAAGCCCTGAATAGAAATTTTCCATCCAGACTGGAAAATGGTGATTTGACTAAATTGAACTCTGGGGATCTATTGACGCTTTTGATACAGCACAGATAAAAAGCAGGTTTGTCTAACTGGGTTCTTGTCACACAGCAGCCTGGAAGGTAAGCAGGCTGTCTGGGACCTCCATTAGCAGCTCTGTGCTTTCCAGAGGTATTTTAAGCTCCCTGCACTCTGAAGGTAAGCAGGCAAATCCCAATCTGCCTGATTTGCTTTCTTGTTCCTTCCTTGCCTGGCCTCTTACAATTCCCCTTGTCTCCTTGTATCGTGATGAAGACTGTTAACATGTTTCCATTCTACACAAAATTTTGCTTGTATCATTAGTATTAAAAATATTTTTCATATTGAGAACTCTCCTGTAAAAGAGAAAATTCTCTTCCTACCAGTGAAAGAGAGAAGAGATCCAGGGACCTTGTGGCATTTTTGGTACTGTGCAATATATTTACATCCCTCCCCCATACTTCTTGAATTAGGAAGGCTGTTAAGTGCTTAAGCAAACCTTTCTTTAGGAAAGTATTCAATCAATAGATAGCAAATAGTTGCATGCCAAGAGTAAATCAACTGAAAATAAAAGCATATTTTCCCCTCTAAATTATTTTGGGGTCACTTGTGACAAAAGGCAGCACAACATTTTCAGGTGGAAATGTTCTTCCTGAGCTGGATGTGTTTTGCAGCATGTGATTGGAATTCCATATATACCTGGAGGGGTTTAGGTCAGTGCAGGGGACTGTGGGCGAGCTGGGGAAATGTGACTCTGGGACAGCCTCTCAGGAGGTTTTTGCCTTCAAAGTCTGAGCCCTTTAGCCAGCAATACCCAGTTGGTGTCTTGCGTTGGGAGTGTTAAGAAGCAAGAAATGTATCATGCATACTTCTTGTTGTTGTGCTTGTAAAGGACAAAAATTAAACTTAAATGGAGGAGAAAAATAACAGATCATGGTGAAGCAAACTCCACTGGAATCTCCTCATGCACTGTTCCCCCAGCTGCTCCATGGGAAATGTGACTTGCTTCCACTCTCCACTTGCATGAGTATCCCATCCAAATGCTGAACCTGCTCACCAGCTCTTCCACAGGAATGCCAGTGGTCATGCCATAAGAGCTTCAAACATGCTTTAATTGATGAATTTCCAGCTGTTAAAGAAATTCTATACCTTGTGCTCTCAGTTTACTTATGTTCATGCTTAATTCTCAGCCTATGAGCAGGCTTCTCATAGGCATCATGTTGTTCTTGTGTATACGGCTGTGGAGTTGTTCAGGTTCCAGGACACAGCACTGATGAAGTCCAGGTCAGTCCTCTCCAAAGAGGGCTCAGCCATGCCTACCCTAGACAAACACCCTCCTGCCTTTTCTCTTCATCCAAATGCAGGTGATGCAGATACAGCACACGTAGCCTGGAAGGCTCCCTCTTTTCCTGCATGTCTCAGTACTGATCCAGTGAGCCTGTGTCGCGCATACCTTGGGTACTGGCTTGTGTTATAGAAAGACTGGTATGTCTCAGGGTTAGACTAGTAGTTCAACTGGCAATTCATGTTCTGAAAACTGGTGTGATTTGGTGACCAACAAGTTTTAAAATGTTCTCCTTCTTAATGAGCTGTTGGAACTATTGCTGGTTTTCTTCATTGCTGAAACAAGCATAAGAAAATGCATTAGTTCTGGAAATTGTGAGAGGGAGTAGGGTTGCTAACCGATATTTTGGTAACATGTTCTAGAATAATTGTTTTTGGAAGATGATCACACAACAAGGAAGCACAAGTTTTGTAGTTATAGATGCAGGTTCCAGAGAAATTACCTCTATAAGGACCACTCTCTTCTTTATGCAGTCATGCTAAATTTGATTGTGCTGCAAATTGTGCAAAAAATTCTCTTTGAAAAAATGTTCCATCTCTCTCTAAAGAATACCATTAACTTTTAAAAAATGCTGTCTTTAAAATTAAGTGCTTTGTCTCATTTAAACTGTTCCTTGTAAAAAGGGATAAGAAGAAATATCACTCAGATTGACTGTTTTACATTCTGCCAGGAAGAAGAATGGGAGCAAGGAAGTGTTTTTGACTCAGAGAATGTTTTGTTTGTCGGCATGATCTCAGCTCTTTGATCCAAAATCTTCCCTGTTTGAAATAAACATTCTGTGTTCTGCCAGGGGTATAACAGTGGCTGTAAGGTCAATGAGAAAAGCAGGAAGAAAAAGAGGAGGAGCCAGTGAGGTATGGCTATAGCTACTGCCCCTTCTATAGGAAAATGAAGAATGGGATTGTGATGATGAAGTGAAAAAAGACATTAGCAGTATTCAAGCATGTACAATTAGTATGAGGAGACAATAAGCCACCCAGGAAAATACAGCTGCTAAAGTCATAGAATAATTTGTGTTGGAAGTGACATCATCTGGTCCAACCATCTGATCAGGCCAACTTCAAAGCAAGGACCATCTGTCTTGTACTTGGGTGCCCAGACTGGATGCAGTACTGCAGGGGTGATCCCACAGATCTCAAACAGGGGAAATAACCCTTTCCCTTGATCTGCTGGATGCACTCCAAATGATGCAGCCCAGAATCTTAAGTTAGTTCCTGCAGCTCCTGCAGCTCCCAGTGTCTCCAAAGATCCAGGAAGACCTGGAACAGTGGCACAGCCTCGGGAAAAAAAGATTTGTTGTATCTCAGGTTCTGCTTGTGATGAGAGCTTGCCTGGAACGGCAGATAGCCTAAGGAATTCTGCAGGCCAAATTTCATCATTAGGATCTACAAGTTACTTTCTTTCTCTAACTTATGCCCCAATATTCTATTGACATGATTTCCTCTCACTTTCTTTTTTTTTCACTCCTTAAAAATGCTGGGGGAACACATTGCGTGTAGGGACACATTAACCACTATATACTTTGGTTCCTTTCTAAAACTCTGGCAACGCAAAGCGACCATAACCCACCCTACCTCATAAGTTACAATAGGTTCATGACTGGTTTAGTCAATGCTGAGCTGCTGAGGACATAGAGGATCGCAGCGACTCCTGTTCTTAATCTTCCAGCAGCTGAGAGTTCACCCTGAAGCAGATGCTCAGAGATGCATTCTGATCTTGTTTGCACCTCGGTAAGTCAGGAGTAACTTCAAGGCAGTAAATTGAATTATGCTGTGGGTGGGGACAAGAAGCCAGAAAATACTACTTTTTTTTCCCCATGGCATTTACCTTTTCTTTAGTTATTTAATTTAGAAGGGGATTAGAAGTCTTCTTTGAGCTGCTTTTTTACCCATCTTTATTATTTGCTTTTCATTTGTTTGCTGCCAATACATGATGTTTTCTTTCTTAATCACTTGCTAGCATGGTAATTTTTCTTAAAATGTATTCAGATCACAACAATTCTCTGGCAAAGAAAAGCATGAAATTCACTGCCCTTGAAATCTGCATCCGTATGGAGGAAAATATACCCTTTCATATTTCACTGTCAGAAAAGAATAGTAGCCATGGAGTTATACTTAGTTTTTGAACCTTGCAATATTCAAAAGAGGAGAAAAATAATATATAAATGATGTTGATTTTTCTCTCATTTATGCAGCATGTATATTATTTAGCTGACAGTGTTCAAATAATAATTTGTTATAAAAACCTGCATGTGTTTCAGAATAATATAGGAAGATGACACTGAACAGGCTGTCATTACTGTCCATATGGCTGTGGTCTCAGACTCCCTAACAGAGTCTTCTAGCCAGTTAGAAGGCTGGAGAAAAAGCTGGTCAGATTTCCAAGTCCATCTTGCTTTCTTTGCCCTGAATGCTAATCCTGGTTTCAGGTGGAAAAAAACTGCTTGAAATATTGCATAAATATAAATGTTTAGCACGTACTTTGTACTCCTGTTCTTCAAGCTGTTCTATAATTTTCATACATTACGCAGAGAGTGGCAGAAATTCAGAAATTATGTGGGCATCAGACTTGTGAAGAGAATCTGTAGATCCTGTGGATAATACAATTATTATTTAATTTACCTTCCTGGGAACAGCAAGACAATGCTCAGAACTTCTTGATTTGTGTGAACAAGATCTACAGTTTTTCTCTGCTGTCTCTTGACTTTGGGAATGTAAACTTCCTATCAGCTGGGGAACAACTGTTCCTGAACAGAAAACTGACTGGGAACTAAATCTGTTGATTTCTATAAATGAGCTTTCTGAATGTTGAATCTTTCTCATCTTATTTAGTGTTATAAAATTGAGAACATTAGTATATTATTTATTAGCAGAGTTATAATGTCAAGAAGAAATATCGCAGCCAATCTCCTCACTCATAAATGACAGAATTTAGGAAATTACCTTGTATGTTTTGTAACCAGTGCAATTTTTCAGTGCTTTTCTAAATTGCCCCAATCACTGTTCTCTTTACCTAGCAAGGCTACTTGCATACAGTGATATCCTTATTTCTTTTTTAACCCAGTTTTAGCCTGTCGTCCACATTCTTTATGGTAAGATTGTAACTGAGATGATTTTCTTTCATAGAGATGCTTTCTCATTCAAAAGAGGTTCTGTGGAAGAATGTACCAGGATATCCCAAGGATAACTGGGTCCAGTGAATACTTCTGTGGAGGAGAGAGGTAAGACAAAGCTATATCAGGATATTTACTATTTCCCTTTTACCATAGTCGCTCACAGATTCCTTCTGTGTCCTTTTTGAGAATTCAGCGTTACCTGAGTAGCTATTGACACTGCCAGTCCTCTGACTGTTTTCCTATCACCATCACTGGTTGGTATCTATACTTCCATAGTATCCTGCAATCACAGTGAAGATTTGGGCCCGCTTCTTGGTATGGAGAGAGAGTCAGTCCTGGATAGCTTCTGTCTTGGCTACTTTTTACTTTGTGTCTGCATTTCAGCACATACCATTAATAAGAGCCCTCAGGCACGCCTGTTTGGCTCTTCCCCTTCTTTGCTAGTACAGCTGAGCACCTGATTGATGTAAGTAGCGTGTTAGCAGATGGCAGATATTCTTTTGCTGTCAAATCCATAACCTGAAAAAATTGCCAGCTTTTATGAAAAAAAGGGTTGGAAGGCTATTCCTTGGCCGTAATTTATCAAACTATATTTCATTTCTGTTTACACCAGGTACTCACATGGACCCCAAACTTTAATGGTTGTGCCCTGCACATTCCTGTGTTATTTCAGAGTAAATGACAAGAAGACAGTTTCTTGAGCTGCCTTATTTTTCTTTGAAGAAAAGGATAATCACCATTTATCTAAAGAAAGTCTATGAGCCAGTGCGTGTCAACTGAATGTGTAAACAGCTTCCCAGATAGCCTGCTTTTCTTCCACTCTCTGATGTATAACAGTCTGAGTATGATAGGGGAAAAAAACTGAAAGGCATAAGGAAGGTCAATACAGATTTTGCTTTGAATGTGGTATTAGTTCTATTGTACTTGGATATTGCACACTGGAAAAATGCTCAGAAGATAAGTGGAAAAGTACTTGATTTGTTATGATTTTTCAGACAGACAAGTCAATCCTACTTTAGATAAGCAGCAAATCTAATTGGCTGCATTCACTGAAACTGGAGTTGTATCACAGAAATATAATATATACATTTGACTCTTTTTTTCTCTTTTTTTTTTAAGGTGCTTCAATATTTCACTCATAAATGAATAGATTTCAATAGTATTCTTTTGATTTTAGTCAATTTAGAGAAATGTGCCTGTAAAGTACCGTAAATACAGCATTTTGCTTGAGGTATTTGTACAGAGAGCTCCATTAAATGTGTACAGCCAGAGGGTAAAATTAATCTGAAATTAATAATGTAGAGCACCGCAAGAGGACTAGCAAGTGAGCTACAAAAATGGGATCTAAAAATCTCACCCAACTAAATTTTTAACATTTTACTCAGAAGGAGTGAGTAAACATTATATATTCAAGAAATGTTTGCCGAGTCTGCTGCAAGAAGTGTAGACAGCTAAAAGATGTCAACAGGGAATATTGTCATAACACTAAGAATAATGTGTTATCTAGTGCTTAACGCTGAACACCATGTAAACAATTAATCACAGAATAGAAACTACTGAAAACAAGCAGTAGCATGTGAGTTGCATTCACAGACTTGTGCCAATCAAATACGTTGTGTTTATTGCTTCCAATGGATAAGTCTTTTTAACCTTTTTTGACATGATATGCCAGCATCTTAAAGACCCATGATGTTTGTGAGATCTTATTTCTGGAGGGAGAGTGAATACAAATGTTTATTTTTCTGCAGTGGGATGAGCCTTATAAAGAGGCAAGAGCAATGAGAAATATGATTGCTAAACCATGGGGTGCAATGCTGCTGTTTATAATGTATATTCTCATATACACACATGTATAAAATAGTCATAATGCAGAGGCAGCCATTTTGCTTGACAGCTTTTGTCACTGCCTTTTATACTCACTCACTGAGTGACACACACAGAAGTTTCAGATACTTTAGAAAATGCCAAGGCATTATTGTTTTAGTCATGGTGCAAGAACTGTTAGTAGGGGGTTTCAGTGCCCCAGTGTTGTGTAAAGAAGAACTCTGTGCATGAAACAGGTTTCACAGTATGTCATCTTACAAACCTTGGGTATTTTACACCACGCCTATACTTTGCAAGTTAGAGAAGGATATTCTTTCTTGATAGGAAAGGACAGTATTTTGGTACAGGAGGCTGGTCTTGAATTATGTGGAGAGAGAATCTAGCCTGAGCTCTCACAGGAGGTGGTCAGCTGCTGTCTCTGGGGCTAAAGGGCTGTGAGCAGTACAGGGGAAGCCCCTCACCTGGGCTGTGCCCCACAGGTGCTGACAGTTCACTGGCACCTGAGCTGGTGAGAAGCAGTTACTGGAGGCCAGAGCTTGTCAGAGCTGGAGTTACTCCTGGTTTTCACCCTATGCACAAGCTGACAGCCTTCTAAGAAGTGGCCTGTTTCTCATCCGTGAAAATGAAGTTTTTCGTTACTTAATGAGAGCAGGACTTTCTCGTTGACATAAACAAATCAAAAGTGCCTGGTTCTGCCTGTAAAGGATTTTCCTCTTAGCTTCTGAGACCAAAGCAGGTCTCAGACTGAGAGACAGGTCAGAGTATTCTCTGAAAGTTCCACCTGAAGAGACAATTATTATAAGCTTTGTTACTGAAACTTCATCTTGCTACTGGTCTAACAATAAGATACTATCTTTTTGCTCTGGGCAACAGTTGTTTGCATTTTGATAAATGTCTCACATTGCAAAAGTTAGCGTGTAAACTAGTTGATCTCATTCACATTTGCAACTCAAGGGGAAGTTGAACCTATCTTCGTGTTGCCTAAGAAGTTGTCAAAGGCATGAAAGATTAATCTCTTATTAACATTTGCCTGCAGCTATTTCTAAAATGCATTAGTTGGTTTCTGGGAAATTAATTAATCCTAAAGGAATGATCAAGTATTCTTACTTTGTGGTTTTTATACAGGACTAGGTCCTTACTGAAAGATACAGTATTTCAACAGCAAAGTATTAAAGGGGTAAGTTCAGGGCAACACAACTTGACCTTTTCAGCTTCCTAGCTCTGTAGAAATCCTGTAAGACTCATTTTCGTAAATCACAAAGTGACTGTTACACCATGACGAGCAGCAGTGAATGTGCTGGTGATGGTGAATTTCTGGTATTTAAGCTGGTTTCTCATATTACAAAGATCCACATAGATAGGTATTGAAGTCCATATAATAATTGAGTATCAAGGGAGTCAGACCACTCTGCAGGACCCTTTTGTGGCTATTCTACTTCTATATTCTCTAGTCAGGCATGTCTATCACTGACTTTCCTGCCAAAGATGAAGTGACGAGTTTTTAATTAATTTCTGTTGAGACCTCACCCTTCAGATCTCTTCGGAATTACAAACTACTGCTTTAGAGATACTGAAGTCTCCACTCCAATTTGTATAGTAAATTCCTTCTCATGGTGTTAAAGTCATTATAAATCACTGTCTGTAGCATTCCTATTATGTCTGATAGGACAACTTCACTAACACTGCTGCTGCTCCTGAATAGGTATCATTAGCAAAGCCTGCAGGGAAAGCAGGGATGGAGCATTACTGGCTGTGCTGTAATGCCCTTCGTAGACACTAGACTCTCTCTGATAAGTGTGAATTAAAGACCTGTAATAATGGATTTGAGTGCTAACATTAAAGGAGTGAATGTCATTACTCCCTACACAGGGATGTGACATGAAATATGAAATATAAGAGAGGAATGGAGGAAGCATGTGAAGAAAAACTGAGAACTCGAAAAACAGGTGAAAAATAGGATGTGCTATAATAGGATACAAGGAAACAAGTTTCAGTACTTAAATAGGAATAATTAATTGCACAACTAGTCATTACTGCAAAAATCTAAAGATGTTAATGGCTCACAAACTGAATATGAGTCAACAATGTCATGTTGTCAAGAAAAAGGCAAGCATCCCAGTGAGGGTGTTATAAGCAAGACAAGAGTCTGCAAAACAAGATGAGGCAGCCTTCTGCTTTACTGCACACTGCCCAGGCCTCCACCAGAGCACAGTGGCCAGCTGTGGGCAATGCATGTTAAGAAATGTGGGCTAGTTTTCAGAGATCCTAGAAGACAGTGGCAAGAACTATTTAGGGTGTCAAAAACATGAGCTATGGGGACAGAGCTGAAGAATGAGGCTTTAGCTAGAGAAAAAAGGAGCAGAGATATGAAATTATTTTACAGCTATCTATGAGATAGCTGCAAAGAGGAAGAGAATCTTCTCCATCTCTACTACTGTTGGGATAAAACATAATAGGCTTAGCAAGTGACATATGGTATTAGAAGGCAGGTAAACTTGCTAATGACTGGAGTGATTAAATGCTGGAAACGATCAGGGGATTTTGGAGATATTACAGAGTTGCTCTTGGTTGTCTTCTTCAAGCCAGTAGGCCAGATCATCAGAAATTGCTTCAGTAATTGATCCCACCTTCTAGCAGGAGGATATCCAAGATGATCTCCTGAGGTCAATTCCAGTAGTGCTGTTTATAGTATTATAAATGTTACAGGGCTGAGAAGGATTGAATCTACCCCTATCAGCTTTGTGTTAGTGAAAAAAGATGTGCATGTATTTGGGGTTTCTCAGTCATTAGAGCTGCACAAGAGTGGATTAGTTCAGCTTTCCCATTGATTGTTGCCTGCCTTGCTGCCTGGATGAGATCCCTTGGTCACCCACAGAAGGCTGGAGCAGGATTTCTGTACAGTCAGCCTCTGACTGGGCTTTACATTAAAAAACATGGCCTTTGCCTGATGTGCAGCTAATGCTGAGTAGCAAGGCAGGCTTTCTAGCTCTCTCCCATACCTGCTAATTTATTTCCTGTCCTCTTCCAGGATCTGTAATATGAAGCTAATTTCATGGTTTACACTGTGTAGGCTCTGTGGCAGGAACAAACTTTTGTTCTGAGTTTTCACAGCCCCTAGTACAATGGAGCTTCACGGTAATACAACAAAAAACAGCAGTAATAATGGCATGGAGGGAGTTGTTCCATCACTAAGGAGTTTTTTCTGTGGCTTTCTTGTGGCTCTGTAGATCTCCTGTACAATGACAGCACAGAGAAAGAGCAATCTCTAAGCAAGCCTATCAAACTGACAGCTTTTTACTTCTATTCACTGCAGGGCAGTCACATGCCAGATATTAAAGAGTGCTTTAAAAATACCAAAATGAACAATATAATCTGTAAGACACCGACAGCGAAGGCAGTACACAAAACAAAATGAAGTAGAACACTCCAAGGGTGGCACTTTTTTAGTGTTTGTTCCCCTTAAGGTATAAATCATTTCTTAGATGATTGACACATAGGATTGAATTAATCTGAAAAGCTTACTTATTTGCATCTTTTGAAAACTGCTAGCCGTATATAAGCCTGGGGAAGTTGCATAACTGTCATCCAGCGTTGTACATTCAAGTATTTGTCAAATAGGTTTGGCAAATTGATGTTTCTTAATGCTTCTATAAGAAGTATTTCATAATTCTACATGAACGTAGATTTTTACCTCTGAAGTCTAAATACAGCACCCTTAACACCTACAAGAACAACAGTCACAATTAATTTTTATAGTTAGTTTGTGTTCCATTTTTAAACATTTTGATCTTTAAATTGATTCTTTGATCTTGAAGAGGGAATTTTTTTGTCCAAGAAGGTGCAGACTAGTGGTGCAAGTATAAGAGGCTCAAGCTTAAAAGCATCACTGTCATTGTCTTTATTTTGAGCTTTTGCCCCAGACTCCCAGTTTTAGGTGCAAGTTGTACAAAAGGGGAATTAAATACTTGTGACTTTGCTCTTTTGAACATCCATTTGTGTGGGACTCTCACTGTGTTATCTGTTACAAACCACAACTTCTTGCCACTAGCTTGGAATCCAGAAGTGGGAACCCTGCCCTAAGTACACATTAAATGGTTCAGTATTTACACTAGGCCTGTAATAAATGACCAGCAATGAAGGCAACACCACTGGCGTCTCCTGAGAACTGACTCATGGGAGGAGGAGCCCCTTTTATGGTGGTTTGAGAAATTAAAATTAAGACTTGCCATTCCGTCAACTGCTAGCAAATGTGGCATCTGTCCTCCTCCTATTGTCTGCTTTGAATCTGTGTTTGAGGCAGGGAGCAGAGAGTAGCAATTTTGTTAGGTGATTTGAGAGGTTCTGACCCAGCAATAGCTTCTGCTGCCATTGCTCTCTGTATG
Organism: Gallinago undulata; assembly: GCA_026546715.1. NCBI lineage: Eukaryota > Metazoa > Chordata > Aves > Charadriiformes > Scolopacidae > Gallinago > Gallinago undulata. Next base: position 6,260,448 of record JAOTQQ010000002.1, on the reverse strand, counting down.
CTCAGGCATCTGATGTGGACAGTATTCACATAATAAAAAGAACACATAAAAATGAAGACAGTACATGTGGGTCCTCTGGCACTGCAACACTACTGTTTTAATTCCTTGGACGAAACTCTATATACATCCAAGAGCAGCAAAAGACGTGGCAGGTTGTGTGTATGTGTCTGTGTGTTCAGAAACAAAGGCTTATTGGTTTCTTTTGCTCCTCTTTCAGTAGCTGTGATGGATAGGCCTGCAATTTCCACATTCACTACTGATTCTTTAAATTGTTTTTTTCATATGCTCAGCAGGGGTGTGGGAAGAACAGGTGTGTAGTTGATAGACTACTGGTATTTAAGTGCTGATCTGGGAAGTGTTAGGTTTATGTTTTCTCCTTTTTCTTACTAGCAGTTTTGCTTTTTTTTTCCTTTCCTCTACTGCCTTTTATTTTATTTTTAATACCAGCTTGTTTCAATTTCTTCATGCATCTGTTTCTTAATTTCAGTTCACTTTAACTTCTCCCCTGATGTAGATTACTCATCTATGTATATATTTGTGTTAAAGACTGAGTTATTTTAATGAGTGTTTGTCTTCTCTTTGATAGAACCTCAAGAAATCTGTGTCCATGTAACCCATATCTCCTTAGTTTCCACCTCAGTGATGTGGAGAGTTTAGGCCCTGAGAGAACAAGACCATGTCCAGCAAGTCTAGGTTTTGGAAATCTGTCACCACAACTCCCTCTGGAATCTCATGATTTTTTGGACTCTTTTGGGCTGTTAAACTACTAAACTCAGCAATAATTCTATAATAGAAAACAAACCAGAATTGACAGGTCATACTTGCTTTACCCAGTCTTCACAAGGTATGCTATGTTCTTCTTAGAAGATGAGATGAGGTGGGGTACACTGGAACAGTGAAGATAATGCGATAGTGGAGAGCCATTGAGCGTGGTTGGGGGAGGGGGCTTGTGGAACAGCAAGGTTTGGCAAGCAAGGGAGTTACAGCAAGGGAGCCTGTAAGTCCTTCATAAAGGCTGCAGGATTGCCAGGAGAGGCACTGAGTTGCTAGACAGACCTGCTCAGGACTGAAGAAGTCTGGTGACAGTGTGCTGCTACTCAGAATGGTACTGAGTTGCAAAGAGCTCTGTGTAAATCCTTCATTTCACATCCTTTTTGTTGCTTTGGACTCCCTCTATTTTAAAGGAAACATTCCAGGTTTTATTGAGACAAAATAAGTTATTTTTACATTTAAAAGTCTTTCAGTCTTTTGGGAGAATATTCTCTGGATGAGGTCTAGATGGATCTACCCCAGGACTCTAGACAGCTTTCTCTCTGTCTCTCTCTTCCTGTGAACTCTCATGTTAATGCTCTACTTCCTGACAAGCAGGTGCTTGTTCACATGTGCCACTTTGGTCTGTGTGATTTTTCACCCTCTCAATAAGGTCCTTTGTCATTTTATTGCCTCTGGGAATTTCCCCTGCATTGCCACTGTGCTAGCAGTCTGTAGGCTCTCTTCTGTCTCCTGTCTGGAAACTCTTAGGTAATGAGCTGCTGGATTTTCCTCTGGGTCTCTGTAGTCCTTAGCCACAGCTCTTGATCAAGCCTTCATAAGTGATATGCATTCTACATATTCTAATTGTTTCCAGACATAACATAGGTTTGTTAAAAATCCCATGCTGTTCACATATGTTGTGTCTTCTATGTAAAAATGTATAGCAGGACTCCTTTCTCACTGCAAACACTGGGCAGTTTGGAGCATAACGAGGTGTTACAGATGCTTCCCCTGAGCCAACAGATGGGTTATGTGTTTTGCATCAATAGAAAGTCCTAAATCCAGGATTACACTAAGTAACAAGCTGATAATATTTATCAGGGCTTAGGTCATTTGCCAAATCCAAGCTCAAAGGAAATTAAATACTCATAACACTAAAGTGTGGCTGAAGATTGAGAATTTACATGTGTAAACCTGCATGTTGTTTTGGGCATTGTGTGTTTTACTTTCAGGACTTGTTTACATCTAGAAAGTGAATGCTGGATGAATTTTCTGATGGGAAAAAATGTACTGTTTCACGTAAGCAAACAAAGATAAGAAACACACCTTCAAGCTAGCTCATCAAGTTGTAGCTGAACAGTTTAACATTTCTTGAATCTACAACTTTACACTCTATAAGCAAAATTCTTGAAGAGCAAAGACAGGCAATTTAGTAAATTTATTGTCTTCACAATACAGTTTGTGTGACTACGGCAAGAAATATGCTTTAATGTTCTTAAGTTGAATTGTGGCCTCAGATAATAAACTTCTTTCTGTATAAAGACCCTTCTAAAACTTTCATTTTCAAAACATTTTTCTGTAATTTTATATAACTACAATGTTTATTTAAAGTTAATCTACTTTCTCATTAGCTTGTGTCTACTCTGGTATAATTAAAAGTACGAATGAAATAAGTTTTATGTGCAAGTAGTAATTTTAACAGCAGTTGAGTTTAAAAAGTAGTGGAAAGAAACTAAGTTGTATGTCAATTCTCTTTAGATCTTAAGTTAATAATATTTAAAATCCTGTAGGTCACGTTTACTTTTATAAAATTACCATGCAAAAACATCAGTAGGCAAAATATAATATGCATAATTGAAGCAAGTTAAATGATACAAAGAATGCCTTGAACAAATAGCTGTGAGGGACATGTACTTATACATAACCATTAGTGTAACTCCCTAAGTCTACTTAATTAGACTTAATCACAGGACTGCAGAAGTCAACACAGAAGCTGTGAGATGTGAAAAGAGACATTTTACATATTGCTGTAGGGATCATTGTTTTTATGCAAGACATAGACATGGCTTTACTCTAAAGGGCTAATTCAAACAATTGGTTTTGACTACACCAGCAATATGGAAACAGAGCAACTAAAACAATGGCAAGTGCCGGGGGACTGCTCAGGAATCACAGCTGTCATCTGATTTGCACGTCATATCAAAAGCATTCTAACGCCTTCCTCAAAACTTTTTATTCAAAGAAACGTACATACATCCAGCCCCAAATCTCATCAGAATATTTTTATTTCACCACGAATTAAACATTGCATAGTCCTGTCAACATGCCTGGAGAAAAAGCAATGATAAAGTGTTCCTACCCGGAGTCACCTAGCTGGGAAAGGGTTAGAGCTTGACTATCACTTAGAGCTTGATACCACTTACATTGACATAAATCCTAAGAGATTTTGTGACAGTTAGTGGTGTTACTCCAGTGGAGATCTGCTCTGCTACCAAAATTAGGTCTACAGTTTATCAAAACCACTGAAGGCAGGATAGCATTGCAAATACTGGAGTGAAAAGAACATTTTGTAAGTTACCTGTGAAACATAAGTTCTCTCTGTGCTGTATTTTTCCAAACACAGACATTGCTAAATACAATCATCTTCTAAAGACAGTAGTAGTGAGGCTTCCAACACTCTCCCACAGTATTTCTCTCTGCAAGTTAGGATGTTACAGTCTGCATGGGTGGACAACTAATCGTATGGTCAGGCTCAGAAGGTTAATGGGACGTACTCCACTCAGAGGCCCATGAGAAGTGTACCACAGGCACCTTATGAACCTGTTCTTCTCAGCGTCTTTGTCAGTGGCCTGGAGGAAGCAAAAGAGTGCAGGCTCATCAAGCTTCCAAATGAGAAGCAAAAGGGAACAAAAACGAAGAAGAACAAATGCAAATTCCTCACAGCTGGGAAGGAATGACCTGGAACAATGATACAGGCTGGGGCTGCCTGGCTGGGGAGCAGCTCTGCTGAAAGGGACCTGGGAGTCCTGGTGGACAGCAAGCTGGGCATGACCTGCAGTGCGCCCTGGCAGCAAATGCGGCCAGCAGCATCCTGGGCTGTACAAACCACAGCAGAGCCAGCAGATTGAAGGAAGTGCTTGGCACTTGTGAAGCTGCATCTGGAAGCTCTGTCCAGTTCCAGGCCCTTCAATACAGGAAAGATGCTGATAAACCAAAGCAAGTTCAGTAGAGGGACATGAAGATAGTTGGGGGCAGGAGAATTTTTCCTGTAAGGAGAGGCTAAGGAAATGGGACTTGTACTGCCTAGAGTTCAGAAGATTTTGGAAGCACCCAAGAGCAGCCCACTGGAACCCAGGAGAAGGTTGCAAAGAAGACAGAGCCTCTTTCACAGTGGCACATAGTGGGAGGACAAGAGGCAATGGGTATAAATTGGAAAAAGAGAGGTTCAGCCTGGCTAAAAAAATCCTTTCCCCAGAAGGACAGCCCAGTCACAACCAATGAAGCAGGTTTCCCAGAGAGAGTCATGCAGCCTCCATCCTTGAAAGTTTCTGTCATGCAACTAGATAGAGCCCTGAACAACTTGGTCTGACCTCACAACTGATTCTTCTTTGAGCAGAAGGTCAGACTAGAGCCCTTCTGAGCTCCCTTCCAAACTGGGTTTTGTGATTCTGTGATTTCGTGATAATTTTTAAAAATAGGTTTTCAGAGTGTTCTCATAGTCCTCACTTTCAGGACCTTATTCAGGGAATTAATGCAGAGGATAACAGTGGGGTACATCAAGATTTTCAACAACATTTTGAGAATAACTTATCTCAGAAGCAACCAGAATTCCTGAAACGCTTTTAAAAAAAATTTTTTTTTTTTTTTAAAGTCGTAGCCAGAGATTGGGAAGGTGCCAGATGGATCTGGAAAAAGGAGAGGATTATGGGGGATCCTGGTTTACTAAGACAAAGAATACTTTACACATCCAATACTGCTTACTACTTATTAATGCAGTTAAGGGGACAGAAGACATAAATTTCACTAGAATTGCCATTTGGAGGAAGGATGACACTTAATAATAATAAAAAAAAAAAAGGATAAAGAGTTTTTCTGTGCTGAAAGCTTTAGGTGATTAATTTTAAAAGCATCTTTAACTCAAAGTAACTGTAAATTTAAGACCTTGGGCCAGCTTCTCACATAGTGTAAAGCGGTATGGATACACCGACTTCTGTGGGTTAGATCTGATTCATACTGATGGAGCATGAAGACCTAAACCCTCTTCTAGGCAGAAGGAGCAGGCAGATGTTCATATATCTCAAAAAAAGCTTAGAAAGATTCTGTCTGAGAGTAGATTATTACCAAAGACCAAGACCTTTCTCATTAAAAAAAAGGCAATAGATTAAGAAGTCACTTTCAGGGCTGAGGAAAAGAAAAAGTTGGTGTTTTTTTTTTTCTCAGATCAGAAAGTAACATATCAATGAGATAAAGAGACCATCTGGCTCCTGGATTCCCAAAATATGAGAGCTCCTCAGGCTGAAATTTCTTATTTAGGACAGAGTGTTCAGCCTACCTGTCACTCAGTGATAGAAAAATATGTTAAAATTTATTAGGACAGAAGAAGAAGCCGTAATTGTGAAGTCCAGAGAGGTGAAATAATCTCAATTTGGGCAAATTATATAAAGCATCTCAAAAAGATAAAGGGCATATTTCATGGAAAAAACACCTGCCAACAATTGTCACTACATTGGACTGAAAATTGACATTACAATAGATACCTGTTCTCACGTGGAGAGGGAAAAAAGGATCAGAATATCTTTTTCTTTTGCATTGCCCTAGGAATTGTGACTTACCAGTCTGAAGGACTGCGAGTGATTTGGAAGGAAGCCATTCTGGGAGAGCACTAGGAATATGCAGTTGTGTCTAAAAGTTAAGATCATGTTTTTATAATCTAGAAAGAACCAGCAAACAGACAAAGAAGAAAATAAAATCCATCATATTGAACAACCGTATCTGAAATGTTTTGAAAGACATTTTAAACTAATATTCTCCACTGACTGCTATAAATCCTCTGTCTGGGTGGACTGGAAAGTCTTACTGTGATTGCTAGATTGGAAAATAATATGAGTAATGCCAAGGCATTAAGTGATGTTAAGTTTTAATCATAAACCAATATCAGTGCTCTAATAAATTTTAGGAAGATGATATTAGATTTCTATACCTTATTTCATTCTACTAATATAAGAAATGATGTTATTTAATGATAACTTTATGAAGAGCATCAATTCAGCTATGTAAATCCTGTATTACTAGTATTGAATTAGTGTACATCACATCAGCAGACAGATGTTCTGTCTACAGTCAAGGCCCAGTTTTCTGTGGAGGGCTTCTCCTGTGTATAGTGAGAAAGAGTCCATGCCCCAAAGAACTGTGTGTAAGAGAGTGAAGCTGACAGAGGTAGTGAAAATGAATGGTAGTGTCAAATATAATTTCTACATGCATGTACATGTACACACTGTATACTAATATCCTGGGGTTCCTGAGCAGAGAAGTTTAAATGTCCTCGATTTTTGGCAGTACCTGTCCTATTCCCAAGGTCGAATGCTTAATCTTTCCTGGTATTTTAAAGATCTTCTGAGTGCTAATTGATGTTGTTATTCTGCCAGATGAATTTTTGGGAAGTGAGCATTGTGCTTGCAGATTTTTTGAAAAGTTTTCCAAAGATTATTTATGCAAGAAAGTGCAAGTTTCATAGGCTCCTTCATTAGATCTTGTACATATGTTTGCAATTTGGGATGCTGCAAATGGCTAGTGGGAAATCCTGGCTGCTCTTTGTTTCTTTCTGTCTGGAAGAACCAAACTCACTCAGGAATAAGTTCCATACATTTTGGGAGACTTAGAAAAGCAATTAATGTGGTCTGGTTTATTTATTACACTTGTCATGCATTTATGCAAGGTGAAATAAGATCAGTGTGGCATACGTCAGATCTGGTTTGCATGCTCTAGTTATGCAATTTATTCGCTCCACGCATATAACCAGAGCATACAGAATGCACTGTACTGTAGGGGAAGACAAAACTAAGCAGTCTCAATTTTATCTGTGGCTCTCTAAAAAAAAGTATTTCTGAGCTGCACCTCTGCAGATAAAATCATATTTCAAGATAAGGTATGCATCCAGCTTTTTATGGTAACTTTAAATTTTGCACCTCCACTCTGGTCATTGTGCTGATCCGCAGAGGCTTACCCAGTGGTACTCAGTATATCAGACTGCTCACCAAAACCTACTGGGACTGGGAACTTACTGTCTTACACGGGCTGCTTCAGCCCCAGTAAAGGTTTTGTTTGAAGCCCTTGAGCCTTTCCCATCGTTCAGAGTGAAGTAATGTACAGATTAATGGAACAAGGGCAAACTAGGGTTCTTTTTCAATCTTTCTCGACTCTGACCAGAGAAAATTGTTTTGTGAAATGTTAAAAGTCAAGCTCTTCTATTTTAAAGGGAATAATTTATGTATCTATTTGTGCCTGTTTTTCAGAAAGCTTAGATTTATTTCTTCAAATAGAGCTTAATAGGAATCCATGAAGAGAGATTTTTATCAGAATGTTGTCTATACAGACTTAACCCATTTAGCTATAAATCAGTCCTCCAAAACTATGTACTATGTCTTTTATACTGAAGATAAAATATGTTATTTGCTTACAGTTATACTAAAGTTCATTAGTAACTGATAGCATAGAGGTTCAATTAAGATGCAAATGTAAAGTGTAAGTTGTAAACTTCAGAAACTAGTCTTTCAGGGGACATGTCAACATTTTAAAGTTTTGAAACAACACTAGAAAATTAGTCTCTGAGCTTATCCTGAAGTCTCATCCTGCTTAGTAAACTAAGATATTTGAAAACCTGCTCAAGCTGACCCTGCTTTGAGCAGTGTGGCTGGATTTGCCAATCTCCTGAGGTGCCTTCCAACGTCAACTATTCTTTGATTCTGCACATTCTTGAAACTTGCCCTTCTGGTGCTATTCTCTCCTTGTAAGGGAGGAGCTCTTGTGGCAAGTTATTGTATAAATTTGAATTATAGGAAGGCCTTTGCTTAACCTATTTTCAGCAAATGACTTGAACTGCATTTTAATCTTGTCTTCGAGGATATGCTATAGCTACCGATGTGGTGTTTTTGTTAATTAAAGCAAATAATCTTTCATGAAGATTCTTGAACCGCAGTCATCTTAAAGGGAATATTATATATGCAGTAGCATCCAAGAGTTCCTGCCAAAGCGAGACAGCAATTTCTCTTGCTGATGGAGCACTCCATCATAAGAACAAGGAGACAAATTCTGCTCTGTTTTGTACCTGGCAGAACGCCATTGACTTCATTAGGTGGATTTATCCTGAGTGTTGTAGATTTTTGAATGTGATAGGAATATGACATAAAAAGGCATCTAGATTTGAAAAATTAAAACAAAAAAAGCTACTAGCTCTGCCCCCCTAAAAACAAAGTGATAATGCTGGGGATGGGTCTTACAAATGTAGGAGGCTGAATTTCCTAAATTAACCCCGAGTTTGCATTAGGGTAGTAAGAATTTCAGAATTGTTTTGAAATGACTTGAAACAAGGCATTTTTTAAATGGCATTTTGAGCAAGTATAGTATTCTGCCTATCAAAAGGGACAGTAATTTATTGTAGTTTTGTTCAATTTCCCAATAGAGACAAAAATAAAGCTGATAAAAGCCAGGAAAGAAATTCTAAACTACTTTCTTGACCTTTCCAGAATGGCACTGTGGACTGGCAAAATCTGTACTGCCTCAGTGCCATGTGTGTGCTAGCGAGCACTCTGCTTGACAGGTTGTCAGCATCTTCAGCAGGACAATGTTCTTTTGAAAATTCCAGCACTTGTCTGCTGGGCGCCAATGCCAGCAGCCAGTCCTGGGGATTAGCTGAAGTGCTTGCTTTTTTGTGATGTCTGCCACAATGTGATATAGGCCTGCAGGTCCCCAAACTAATAATGCTCAAATGTCCTTCCTCCTACTTTGATCCAGAGAAAAGAGACAAAGAGTGGAGAGGAAAAGCCGGAAGAACAGATATAGAGGAAAAAATACCAGATGCAGAAAAGGAAGTAGGCAAAAAAGGTCAGATGGTCATCCAAACAGTGAAACAGAAAGATATAAAGAGCCTGAGGAAAAGGGACCTGCAAAGAAGTTTTTCTCCAGGATATTTTTACAGGTTTATTGTTAGTCTGGTTTTCCTGTGGAGAAGCAGTGTATCTTTTCATACCGTGTGTATGCATTCCCTCTCCCAAAATGAATTTTTGAACTTCTTGACCAGTTTAAATCAAGTTGTGTAGAAGCATGATCCTTAGAAGTTTCATCAGCATAAATGACAGTGCAGGAGAGGAGGAAAATCTCTTCCTCTTTGGAAGTGGAGATGAGGATGTAGCACAAACACACACCATGTTACCTGTAGAATCCACACTGGAAAGAAAGATGATGAGTTCCTAAACCTTGGAAAAGCTTCCGGAAGAGCTTGTACGCCAGCCTACCAACTATGAAACCCAGGTAAGTAGGAAAGTGTTTGTTATTTCTGAAATTTTTGGATTTCACTAGATGTTTTATTTTAGACAAAAATAGACTAGAGAATGACAAAGATTGTTCACTAGCTAAAAGCTATTTTTGATTAACTGTAGCTTTGTTAAGTTTACAATTGGGCTACTAAATGGCTCTCTGTTGGGGTGAAAAAAAAGAGTTGTGATAAATGGAAAGCTTTCCCACAGAGAAAATTGAGAAAAATTTCAGGACTAGTTATGTAAGTAACCACTGTGGTTCCTCATCAGGAAGTAGGTCTGGTATAAGATAGTAATAAAAGAAGTCAAAGTAGGTGGGTTAAAGCAGAATGACACCTACAGTAAAATGGAGTGAGCCCAGTGATCACCCAGCCTGGAACCTGGATATAGCTCAGTCCCAGTGACAGCTGCCATCTTCAATCGTTTAAACCACGGACGCTTTTCACAAACCCCAGCTGATCTGTAATAACGTAGTCAGTTCCAACAGCAGTGCTGGTTGCTACACAGAACATACACAGCATGTAATGCAACACGTATCAAATAGAGGGAGCAAATAATAAGAGCTTCATGGATACGGGTGGTGTGCTTTGTTTTTCCCTAATCTCTGCTACAGGAAGGATTTGCGTTGTGTACTTGAGGGCCGGTAACTTGGTTGAGACTCGCATCTCAGAAAGTGAGATGCTTTGGCTATGAGTGTCATTGGTAAAAAGATACAGGTGTCTTCTCAAGGTGATTCAAGACTTTAAATGAAATATCTGTTTGTAAACACCTTTCAGTGCGGCCCAATTTAATAAGGAAAATCCTCCCTCACTGCCAGTTACTGACAAGTTTCACTAGCTCAGTAAGCCATATCTGAAATAAGATGCATCACAGTGGAAAACAGCTTCAGAAAATGATTTTTTTAAAGTAAATGTAGAGAGGTACATTTAATATCATTGTAAGGCAAGAAAAGAGAAATGAAAACTCAAAATAAGACCCTCTGACTAGCCTGTTCTGATAAACTTTCCAGGGTTTGGAGAGCATGCATTGAAAAAGTGCAACTTTTGTAGGAAACCAAAATTCTACTGTTTTATTCACATTACAGTTGCAGTTTCTGCTGGAAAACCTGATACTTTGAAGTGAAGGTCTGAAATATTTAACATTTTAACACCCAAGACATTTTGTGAATATAGCCCCTGTTCTCTAGCTGAATGGAATTGCTATGTGAAAATAGCAAGTTCCTTCCCTAGCCAAGTAACTTGAAATTATTTTCAACTTTCAAGTCATACAGACTGTGAGCCTTACAGGAATGATTGATTAATATCAGCTCCTACTATTTTCTAGAAATAGTTTTTTCCATTTAACATAATTCTGATTGCCATATTTCTTCTAGTGTCAAAGCTCATATTTCTTCTAATGTGATCCTTATCTTACATTTGACTGAAAGAAGGCACAGAGAGACAACATCCAGACTAAATACAATTTCTATATTTTTGTTATAGGGTCCAATTGTCCTCAACTTGTTTACATCAGTATAGCCACAGTGACCTCTGTGGAACTGAGTGTATTCAGCCAAAGTGAAAATCTAGTCCATGAAGTCCTCTCTTTCTCTGTGGGGCTATGCAAACTATTTCTTTTGTTACAGCCTGCTCATTTTTCTTATGTGGAATTCAAAAGGCTTTATCGCTTTGTTCTCAACCATCCCATCTTAAGATTTTTAACATCAAACAGACTTTATAGAATAAAACATTCAACACTAAAACCTTTAACCTTATTAGATAAAGTCAAGAAATAAATATCATTATCCAACAGCCCCCTTTAATCTTGTAACAAACACATTCTACTTTCCTAAGATATTTGAACCACTTGACGAAAAGCGTATTACCACTGTGCATGGCCACCATAATTTTATGGTCTATATTGTGTGAAAAATACATTCTTGTTAAGACTTGATCATGTGATGGCAAACATGACTGCTATTTAAACCCAGCTATTTAAAACAGAAAACCTAAGAAATATTTTATTTCCTAGTATGTCAGGTTTTGTGTAGAGAGATTGACTAAATAAAAATAATTTGGAATTTACTGCAAAAACAAAAATATTTTTTCACAATAGTCACCATTCCAAACCCAAATACATTGCAGTTATAGAAAATTACTCTATATTTTCTTTTGCTTCATGTATCATTAGCAAAATTGTCTGTTCATTTCTTCTACTAGAATCCACATTGTGGGTGCTAACAGTAATAATAATAAAAGGAACACAGAGAAACTTTTAGCCATTACGCGATGAGTGCAAGCCCAGAGGTTAGAAAAATTGTGTTTCGTCTGGTGTGCTGACTATTGTTGATACCTACTCCATTAAGAAAATAATTGGATCCAATTTTTTGCTGAGGTATTTTGGCAAGGCAGTAACAACTTAAAAAAAGATTAATTTAGATGATCATAACACTCTGTGTTTCTCCCTCAGCAATCTTAAATTCTTACCCCGTGCATGATTTAAGTCCAATGGTGTTGAAGAGAATGATGTAGGGTAGAGACGGTAAACTTTTATAACTATTGCAGCAGAAGAAAGTAGATATTATCGCTGTGCACTACAGCAGATCCTCAGAACATCGTAGTACCTTCACTCTATGCTTTAAAATAATGCCTATAAAAAAAAGACCAATTACAAAGCAGAACATTTCACAAGACATAAAAAACAGTTGAAAGAACATTTTTCTCACTTAATATGTCTGGCATTTCAAGTGACTGGAAAAATTGTCTGAATGTAATTTGTTATCTTTACACACTTGCTCTAAACTACAGCTATATTGCTGTATTTGGGGAACTGAGTATAATACCAACACTAAAGGCATGCTTTCATTTTGATTAAACTATATTTTTATTAATGCAAGTTTTAGATGTATGATAGTTAAGGCTGAACTGATTTCAATTTACTTTTACTACTTATGTTGCTGATTATTGTTGCATTTTGTTAGTTTTGGACTGGGACTTTCAAACGGACCTAAAGGAGTTAAGTGTCTAAATCTGTCTGAAATTCAGTGGTGAATGGATATTTAGTTACCTTGGGCCCGTGGAAATTCCTAGCTGGAAACGTACCAGCTTCCTCAGTTTTTATAACACATAAATACAGTTGATATTTTTCGGTTTTTAAGGCAGAAAAAAGACGGTTCATTGCCATCACCTCATGCAGGAGCATAAACAGCTGGGTCGATCCGGCGTAGAGTGGCTGTAACCTTCAACTGGGAGCGGGCAGGCAGAGGGCTCTGCCTGTGCTCAGCCCACCCGTTTAATTCCTGGTGTAAGGAAGGTCAGTATGTGTTCTGAGATATTCCAATTACTCCCTAATCATTCTTCCAAGCTAATGCAAACCAGTGTGCTGCTGGCTTCACCTGGGAAAGCCCTGGCAAAGCAGAGCAGCTGAAGCAAAGCATCTGCAGGGTGTCGGGTGGTCTGCAGCTTTGTGCAGTGATAGCTGCAAAGCAGGTGGGGGGCAGGTAGATGAGGCCCCCTTACAAAAAAAGCAGAGATGTGAATGTGTGTCCTCCAGAGCTAATGGTGGTAATGCATGTGTGAAGGCACTTGAGGACCAGGCGCTTGGGAGACTGTGCTGCAGTCATTATTGATGGGCTTTTGTAGTCAGGTTTTCTCTTGTTTATGAAGTGTTGCTATTGGTCTTCTCTCCAAGGGTGCATGCTTGTAAGTCTTCAAATGAGAATCATATAAAAATTACAATTGTAAATGCCAGAAGTTGAAGTACTCACTATAGAAACAAAGAAGAGCAGTCATTCTGGAAGCCTGATCTCTTGGTCTTTGAAATACATTTGAATGTATAAATGTTTGATAAGCTCCATTTCATTTTCAGAGTGTTTAGAAGACACAACTTGGAAATGTGTTTAAGAATACCTTGTTAATTAGCTTGTACAAATCTGAAGTCTAAGGTTGCAAGTTGGTAAACTAACCTGAAATATTGTCATGGCTTTGAAGTGATAACCTAGATGTTTTCAAGGCTTTTTTTCTGGCTATATGAGAGCCTGTTCTCCCCCAGGAATCCTACTGTCCTGGTAATCAGTTGAAAAGATGGTGCCTTTCATACTGTTGTCCAGCTTATTGGATCATAAGTTTAAAAAAAGTTCTTTGGAATATTACAATTTTTTTTTTCCCTCAAAAGATCATGACATTTCAAAATAACATGATCTTGTCACATTTTTAGTGAGGAAAAAACTCCCATGGTTCAATTTTTGAGGGCATTTTGATATGTTGTGTCAGGGTGTATCAGTCATCAGGCCTCCCACAGCAATGTGACTGACAGGACGGGAGGAGCACACAGAAGTCCCAGCAGCCCTTCTTATAAAGTAGACATATGCAAAGAAGATGCAAACACTCCTGCTTCTCCTCTTGTTAAATGAAGTTTATCATGCTGTGCATACACCCACACCTTTACATCTTCCTCAGCTGTCGCTGAAGTCACTCAGCCACATCCATGATACCGCCGGTGCCGGCCTGAGGAGCACAGCTCCCTCCTGCCTCACAAACCTTCCCGCTGCTGAAACCACCCACCGCTGTGTGGGAGCATCGGGGCAAAATATCCCAAAGCGGCCAGCCACGGGGGCTGGAGGAATGGCAAAGGCAGCCTTATGCTTTTATCTCTGCTTCGGTGTTACAAACGAGATGGTTTGGCTTTCCGCTTTCAGCGTCAGTGGTGCTTTAAAAAAACCCTCAAGTGTTGTGATGTACCTGGAGGAAAGGTGCTCCCCTGACTGAACTTGCTGGTGTTGGCTGCTCCTTACTCTTCCTTCAACTGCGAGCTGGAGGTGTCCGTAAAAAAAAAGGCAACAAAAGAGTTGTAGCCTCATTGGCCTGATTCCTTCGAAAGGCATCTAGACTCACCTCCCCCTGCACCTAGGAGAAGGTAAAATAAGGCCATGAGGCCCTCGGCACCCGTGGTTTCCGCAGTTGTTTGGGTTTTACAAGCCGATTTGACCCCACTTCCCACCTCGCTGAGGGAGGCTCAAGCTGTCCCTCAGTAGGGCGGCGCGCCCGCGCCCCCCCCCGGGGTGGGCGTCTGCCTGCACCCCCGATCCTCCGCCTCGGGGCCGTGTTAAATCCCTCTCCCCACGCCCGCGGGGCTTTACTTGAGATAAAAGCCGAAGAGCAAGGTGTTTAATAGCAAGGCTTCGGTGGTGAGTGGTGGAAGGGCTGCTCTTTTCCCTGTGGGAAGATGGTGGGGCTGGGCTTTGCTTCCGGGTCCCTCACGGAGCTTGGCCTCTGGTAATGAAGAAAGAAATGGCGGGAGGGGGTGTTTTCCCTCCCCCGGTGTAATAGGAGAGTTTAGGATCGCTCTCCAGGCTGGCGGTGGTGGCAGTTTATAGGGTAGGAGGAGCTCGGTGCCGGTCCTCACCCCGGGGCCGAGCCATGTGAGGGAAGGGAGAGAGGGCGGCTGGCCCAGGGGCCTTCCTCAGGCTTCTAGACCCCGCGTCTGTGGAAAATGGCTGCCAAGAGCACGGGCAGCAGGGAGCAGAAAAGAGGTGTCGCTGTGACTGGCTTCAGTGCTTGCAAAGCCTGCCTAAGGGTAGTCTGCCTTGTGGAAAATACCTGGTATTGTACCTCGGGTTTGTGTTAAAAGGGTATTTGGGTCTCTTGAAGGTAGATTGTAAGGAAGGCTGATGTGTGTTAAGTATCTGAGCTTACTACTTGGACTTCTGAGGTTTTGTAAAAGGAGCTTTTTTTTTTTTTTCCCCTCAGACATGCTAGGACAGGGAAGGTTAAAGGTTGGGATTCTGTAAGCAAACACAAATCTGCTGAAATACTCCAAGTCTTAGTTATATTCAAATGGATTCTCTGAGCTTTCTTTTAAGGCTGAATTTGAAGAGGGAGATCTGAAAAACACCCAGACACTTGCACCCAGGCTATTGGCAGTATTTGGGGAGAGAAAAAGGCCAATTTCTGAACTGGCTTTGTTGATTTGTATCCACTGAGGACTTGGTCTGATAGATAAAGGTAAAACACAGGCCTGACCTCTTGAAATCCTTCAGAAATATTTTCCCATCCCTATTCAGTTGCCTTGCAACCAGCCTTTTTTCTATGAAAATCAACTCAGTTGTGAAAAGTTCGCTTTTTCTAACATCCCCCCCTGCCTCCATGGCATATGTTAAGTTATAACCTGACAATTTTATATTATAGTATATTGAAGACCAAATGAACCAGCAACCAAGAAGAAAAAATGTGAATGAATGTATTGCTTGCAACTAATGAAACTTCTTTGGAGCATCTGATCAACAGTATATTAGCAGAAGTCGTTGAGAGAACAGAAGTGGGATTCGGATTTTGTGCTTCACTGGAATGGTAAGGAAAAACACTTTAAATTCCGTTTTGCCTTACTATCTTGTCATTTGCTTAACAGTGTGGAAGATATTTTGTTGGGATGAATGGCACTTGTCAGTTGCATTTTTCATCTACACGCCTTAAATTAAATTGGTGTTCAGGGTTTTGAGTCATAATTTGCACATCTTATGAAATACTGTCACTCATACCACCTATAATGAAAACATCTCAGATACAGTGGTATGATTGTTCTCTGCTTAATCTGACCATTAACCTTTTACGCTCTTTACAAAAAGATGATGAAATGCTAGTGTTTCTTCTTTACTATAGGTGAGAATAAATTTGTGAGTACTGTGCAGCAGACATCAAGGGTACTGAAATTTGAATTATGTTGGCGTCCCTGCAATGGTAGCTCTCCAGATTCTGTCCTAGGTTCTTCTACTAAAACCTTGGGATGCATATGAAATACAAGTCCAGGGCTGGTCTGGAGAGCTGGCAACTAAATGTGCTGGTTTAGGCGCTCAAAGGCACAATTAGGGAGTTGTCAGACCCACTTCATCAAATTGGTTTGGCATTTGGATAAGCTGAGCATTGTATGGAATGGTTCAAAACTAGGTTAAAGCCAATAGTGCTTTTAAGTGCTAATTAAATGGAATTTCAGAATGTCCTTAAACTTTTGTAGATGTCATTGTGAATAGAGCAGCTTTTATAATTCTTAGAGAAGTAACAGGTAAAAAAGAACTCTGTTGTGAGCGATGACCCAAAATTCAGAGTCTGGGAAAGTGATACAAGCCAAGTGTTTCTTTTGTGAAATCTTCCTTGTTTGCAAAGAAGTAGAGTAAAAACAACATTAAGATATCTAAATTCTTAAATCATGGCCATTGTCTTTGCAGTGTCTGTGACTCAGTGAAGCTCTATCCCTCTGCCTCCCTCCAGAATAACAGTATGACTGACTTCAAAGTGTTTTCTATCTCTAGTGTTACATGATTGTACTTTTATTCTTCTTGCTCAGGAAATGCTGGTTATGTGACTGAATTCTGCTCACAATTTGGATCTTTTCAGGTGAGGAGAGAGCTCCGTTCTCCCCGTGCTTCCAGTGTGAGCCCTGTCCTGTGATCTGGAGTGGTGTTGTGAGCATAGCCACCAGCTTTTAAAGGTACTTTGCAGTTATCTGTAGAAGTGATCTGCTTAATGACAACGGCTAAGAGACAAAGAAATCTATCTGTGCATGTTGACACATAACATGTAGGAGCCATTTTGTCCTTTAATGATCAGCAAATATCAGTTGATTTTCCTTTCTTACAAAGGGCAACAGCAGTAGGGGTCAAGATGACAGTGTGCTGTCTGGGTAGATGTAGGTTCTAGTTTATCAAAGCTCGAGGACAATAAGTGAAGTCATTTTTCTATGACACAGTGAGGGAAGTCTGTATGGAAAATGTTGTCCCATACTGGGCAAGAATCTCATGAGTTAAAAGGCTCCTGACTACCATGGAAGAGTTGTATGTGTCAGATTTGTTATCTCCTTTGTGAAGAATAACGGTTTTCATTCCTCAAATTCAATCTATGTATGAGTTTTCACTGCAAAGATGAGTGAATTTTGTTTTTTTCTGCTTCCTTTTTTTAAAAAAAAAAACAAAAACAAACACAACCCCAAATAACCAAACCTGTAAAATATCTAGCTTGTATATAGAATCCCAGTGGAGCAAGATGAAGGAAGAGCTCTTAACTTCTTGAAGTAAATCCCATGTAGGAAACACAAGCAGTCATCTCATCTAGCTACATTGAAGCAAGGATGAGGTATACTCGGTCTCTGACAAGACTTTTGCTGGGAATTAGCTTTATCTTTACAGGATCTGCTGGTGAATGTGAAAGTTGTACTTCTGAGACTAGATTTTTGTCCATGCTTTGTGGGGGTGTGATTGCTTGTGCAAAGGCAGCTCAGGGAGCACTAACAAAAACCTAGTCCCAGAAGCAGTACAATTTCCACATTCAGAATCTGTATCTGCATTACTATTAACTCCATTGTGCTTTGGGTGTTCTCTGAGTTGTCATTATCGGCTCAAAACTCCCACTGTATCACAAGGGTATAACGTGTTACGAGTAGGGATGTTGGATTTCTATCATCAAAAGTAAAAATGAAATGAGATCACGTAGGTGGAGGTTGTCATGATTTATTACTTGTACCTGATGCAAAAACATCAACATGCTTGAAAAAAACACCAAATGAAGTAATTTATTTTTCTTATATCTGCAGTGAATTTCTAAAGGATGCTTTATTTTTTTTTTAATTTATTTTTAGTTCAGGGCTTGATCCTGAAAATATTTTTGCTTGATGATTTTGCTTGTGTTGGTAATTTCAATGGTAAAAATTCCCATATGATCCCTGATATTCTTTTAGAAAGCAACCTCTTGTGTACTTCACAGTTAAAGTAAGGCTTTGTGATGCAAAAAAAAACCCCATTTAGTATTGTAAGTCTTTATCTCAGAAATTAACTGTACATAATTCAGTTCTATATTTACCCCTAAAATAAATGAACATATTCAGTATGAAAGAAAAAAAACCTGCAAACCTTAATTTTACCTCAGGAAATGGAGAACTTTTGAAATCATAGCTTGATTTGTCTGAGTTTATTTCCGCCCTAGCTTCTTCTATACATTTAGTTAAACTCTCATTTTTATTGGCCTTGAAACTATTTTTTTTTCTTGCTTTCTCTAAAAAAAAAATCTCTAGGAAAAACAAGGTGGTGTTATTTGGGAGACAGAAAGGAAGTAGGTAGAAATATTAATTATTTTTATTTTATCTTCTTGAGAGATGTAAGGTAAAAGAAAACCAGCTGAAGAGAATTCATAGCTGTATATTTAAGACCAGAAATTATTAGACAGAAATTAAGTTGCCTGAGATGGTGGCTTAGCTTGCAATGGGTGCCTTAGCTTTTGTTACTTGGGGACTAAGAGAAGTGTGCAAGGGAATAAGTTTTGAGTTTTTAGGTTTTGTGGTGTGTGTGTTTTGTTTTTTTTTTTTTTTTCCCCTGGATTGTAATTGCAAATCTAATCTCTTGTCAGTTTTGGAGTGATTTTGTTGCTTGCATTTTGAAGGCCAAAGCCTTCACCAGACAATCCTTGCACAATTTTGGTTATGGTATTTTCTAGCTGTGCCTCTAGAATAGTCTGGTTAAAGCGTTAGTGGTGTATGAAAAATACTTGCCTGCTCGCACCCCTGACATCTGTCCTCCTCCTGTCACACTGGGACTTGCTGTAGATGAGGGCAAGAAAAAACTTAGCAAGTTACTGAGGCATTTCACAGTTGACAAACTGCGTTCTCTTTCACCTGGCTGGTTTTGTCTGTCTCTTTCTGCAAGCAGCTTAATCCACACTTGGATGTTACAATTCAGTTTCACAGGTCTGTGCTCACTTGCAGCAGTCTGTAAGTCACTTAGAAACTGAACAATTGGGGTTGAGTTCTCTTCTCCCAGGAGCTTGGAGACACTACCAAAGACCAGGATCCTGATGCTCCTTTTTCCATCCACGCAGCACAAAGTATGACCAGGACTGAACAGAAATGTCACTTCACATACATATGACAGCTATTCATAGAAGTCAAACTCTGATCCTGAATACCATCTTGTTGTTCTTTCTTAATAGACAAAGTGTATAAATCTTCTTGGGGTCACCAGGGAAATGGGCAGCTCCCTGTCCTTATAAACTTCCTAGAATGTCTGCTCAAAAGGTCTCAGCTGTTGGCAAGGTACCTGTCTTCTGTATGAATGCAGTAGAAAACTGTCACACATAACAAAGCATGGGAAAGCGACATACTTCGTATGGATTTAGTAAATGTAAATCCATACGTTTCTTAAAGAGGCTGGGGAAGCTGATAGTGCAGAATAGTTGTGAGAAGCTTCTCATGCTTCCTGTTACAGACAACACTGATTTAAGATGGGCTCAGGCCAGCAGCGTTTGTGCTAGTAAGGTTTGAAGTTTTTGCTGTTAATCAAAAATCATCTGCTATATCAGTGGGTTTTGTAGCTGGCAAATTGTTTGCAAATCTTGCCATGCTTGGGGAACAAAAGCAAGCTCCATGAGCTGGGGGAAGAGGGGAGAATGAGGGTGAGGATTATCAGGCTGTTTGTCTACAGATGATCTCAAAGAACAAAAGGATACTTGGGCATACTGCTCTGGCCCACTTGAATAGGCAGAGCAAATGGCATATCGGATAATCCCTCTTGCATTTACTATTCTAACATTACTTAATGCATCAGAAAGTGAGACATGCTTTATTTACAACTAATTTCTTATAATGTTAATATTTATCCAATATCAGAAGACTTATTTACTCTATTTTGTTCATTAAAACCCCACCTCAGGCAGGTGTGGTTCATATCATTGGCATATTACTTAGTAACTTCATTGCAAGGGATCTGGTTGCCAAAACAGCTTCCTGAGCTGGCAAACGGAAGGGACCTTGGTTTGTGCCAGGGGCTGAGCAGCTGCTTTCAGCTCAGGCGGCTGCTCTTGCCTCCTGCCCAGACAGACCTTGGAGTCTGCGGGTACTTGTGCATCCTCTGCAGCTGCCACTGTGCTAGCTTCGCAAGAGCAATCTGCTTGAACTGCATGTTCTCTTTTGCTAGAGGGAAGGTAAAAAGGAAGATCCCAGCATCTCCCAAGAGATGCAGAGACATAAATAGGGGCTGTTTTTCAGTGGTAGTGATAGGTGGCTGCTTGGAGGAAAGGGAGACATAGTCCAGGAGAACCTCTGCATCTGGGTAAAAGAGCAGAAATCCTGTGCCTTAGGTGAGAGGGGAAGGAGCCATGGAAAAGGTGGAAGGAGGCATTGTTGCCACCTTCATCAAAATCACCACTGTCTCTTGTACAGTCCCTTTCCCAATAAATTTATGGGTTTGCTTTCTTGAAAACCTGATGATGTCTTTCAGGTTTCTTGTTCTCTTCCTTTCAGCCATTTCCTTCTTCCTCACTCCCAGAAGTTGCTCTCCAGTCACCTCAGCAAATCTGAATATTTCTGAAGGGTGTTGCTCAGGCTCTTTCATCTCTTTTTCAAATAGTCCAGAAGTATGAGGACAACAGCAAGAATTACCAATAAATAAAAAATGTATGTTTTTTATTAATACAAGTATATTCTCCTGTAGAATGGTGCACTTAATCACAATTTGTATTTGGCAAAAGTATTTGGGAGATTAAACCCAGAAAAGCTAATTAAAAGCACACTTTCTCTTCCCATACCTTCATATTTAAGAAAGCAAAAAAAACCCCAGCACAATCTATCAAAGATATTTTTAAAATAGATCGACAAAGAGTTAGCTGCCTTTATTTTTTATTTTTATTTAACTTCAGAGATTCTAACTCGAGTGTTCTAAGACATAAAAGTTTCACAAAACCTGCAAAATTAGTTTATCTCTTAATTTCAAAACGGATTTATCTCTTACTGACTAGAGAGAGGACCATGATTCGGAGTGGCAGATAGTTCTTCTCAAGGAATTTACCAGAGACAGGAACTTTGCTGCTCCTGAGTCATCTGTGCTCAGGGTGGCATCCTGGTCATTGAACTCTACAGACGGCCCTACTGTGACAAGAAAGATCACCCTGACAGGTCCTATCCTAATGAGGTCTTAGCTGTCAGTGGTATGCTTCTGTAAAGCATTCCTGATTAGGCAAACTAGCACTTTGCAATGGAAAAACAGTTATTCTAAAGACAATGTCTGCTCCTAAGTATCTAGGAAATATGTCTTAGCCAGAATCTCAGAAGACACGTGGTCAACCTAAGTCTGCTAACAAGGGGCTGCTTTTCAAAGAGTACCTACAGATCTGTTGGGGGAGAATGTAGTCAGTGAAGCATGGAAATAGCTGCTGCCGGATTCTTGTCTGAGCTCCGCCAAAACCTGCCAGGAGATACTTTGTGTTCAGTATGTTCTTAAATGAGAGTTAATGAGAGAGGGCTTGGTAAACATCCACTTGTTACTCCTGCACTTGCTACTGAAGGGAAGCATTAGCGCTAATACAGTCATCAGCCTTCCCGGTGCTCAGGGAAGAAGTGACAGCATTAGGAAGACTGGGGGGATTTAGTATTTCTAGAATGTGATATTTGTTCAAGGTCTTACGAGTGTTTCTTCAGAAGACTGTAACAGAAGAAAGTGACCTGAGGTCAGGGACATGTTAAGTAAGGAATATAACAGCAATGTTACTCAAGGACCTTAGGGAGAAGTAGGCTTCTCCTAAGAAGCCTAGAAGAAGGCTTCAGTGCCTGTGATCACGGGAGGTAAGGGAGTGAAGCCTTCTTGAAAAAGGCCAGGGCAGTCCCACCTGAGAAAACATCAAAAAGGGTCATATTTGCTGCTTCTTGCCCTTTTCGCTTTTGGGAAGGAGGTTGAGATGAGAGCAGCCGTGGCCACCATCTTAGACAATAGAAGCACAGGAGGTTTCCTTAATGAAATCCATCTGCTCAGCTTCTAAGTAATCATAATAAACACAGTTTCAAAAGGAGTATGGCAGTTGTGCATCAAGTCCTAGTGCTCTGTAATGCTGTCTGTGGGGGATCTGGCAGGCAGCAATGAATTCTGCACTGGGTCTGGCAGCCTTAAAGTATGTCAACTGGGAGACCTTTGCAGGTGTCCAGTTCTCTAACCTGCCAGTCCCACGATGCCAGTAAGTAACAGGGTTTCACTGCACTAGTTACATGGGCATTTTCAAAGCCAGTACACAGAGGTCAGTAGAGACAGAAAATTATTGTAGGTATGTGCAATAAGCCATTAAGTTAGTTGGTACATATCAAGGAACAGGAATGTCAATGGAAATACAAAATAATTATGTCCTTCTTTAACCCCCAGTTCTACCTGGTTACCATACTGGAGACAGTCAGCAAAGCTGTTCTGCCAGTAGAATTCCTTTTGTCAGAGCCAAAAATATTTGTCATAGAGTTGACTGT
>JAOTQQ010000002.1:6209422-6237915 GCA_026546715.1 Gallinago undulata | reverse complement strand
CCCCCCCCCCCCCCCCCCCCCGGGTGAAATCACTTGGTCTCAAATATTTCTAGCTGAAACATGTAAGTAATGCTTGGAACACTTTTATTTGATACTTATTCATTGAGAAGTCATTTAAAATGATATGATGAAATGCAATTGTCCAATATTCACCTTTTTTTTTTTTTTTTTTAAGGAAGAGTTAATACAGTATTTCATTTTGAAGTTTGAAAAAACAAATTGCACTTAAAATTTCAAATTGTCCTGACCCTCCCCCCCCCCCGCAATTTCCCAGATGGATCTGCTAAAGCTAAGTGGGTCTCATGGTTTCTGGATTTAAACAAGGTTTGTTTTCTGCTTCAGGTGTCACTAGGCTTTATGGGCAAGCTCTGCTCATCTGGAGAAAAACAGAGTATAACAATAGAGAAGCTGTTCACTGCTTTGTTCCAAACAGAGCTTTCCCCCTCCCAAAAATAGTATGCAGTTTGCAAACAGATTTTAAACAAGCTTATGTATAATTTATACAACATAGACCTATTTGTTACCTGTAATTTGATTTGCTCTTTAACTTAGAGATAGATCCAAGCAGTGACCACATGCTGGTTAAGTAACATGGAAAAGACAATGCCTGAAATGGAGAACTCTGTTGTTTTAGTGGGGTGGCTGTTCTTTGAACTATACTCTGCCTTTTAAAATATACTACTTTAGTTAGACAAATACTATTATTAACACTGCTGATAAGTACAGTCATGAAGATACAAGAAAAATCCTCTGCCACTCAATTTAATTTTAGTAAAACTGATTACATTGGAAGGTCCTTTGTGTTAGAACCTGTATTCTTGTGCTACCTTCTCCCAGATGATAAACAGTACCCTTTTGGGCTGTTGCTAGTTTATGAAGTTTCATATAATTATTTCATTGACGCTGACATTGGTGTCCTCTGTCGGTTTTGACAGGATCTAAACTGAATAGGTAGTTCACTATGTAGGCTATCATGACACTGTTCAATATAGCCAAGGGCTTGCTGGGGTGGTGCTTCAGAAAAAGGACATACTCAGGAAGTAGTTGTTTTACTTGAAAGAATTTTTGTTGGACACAAAAGCTGCCTGAATGATAAATGCATTTAGATTTGCATGTATCTGGTTTTGGATGGAGAATTGCCTTACCTTCCGCATGTCTGTGACTAGGAATATTCTTTTTTTCCCTTGATACCAAGCATAAGTGCTGAAAATAAAAAAAAGGGGGCTGGGTGGAGAGAGGTCTAACAAACTTTCTTGCCAAAAGTCTAGAAAGGTTGGTTGAAAAGCATTGATGGTAACAAGTGGCAAAATATTTCTTGTTTTCTTTAAATATTTTTGAGGGACTTATGCTAATACCTTTCTGCTACCCAGTATTTGTTTAGGCTAAAATTATGATTGCTAAGATACCATGAAGAATCATATTCTAGCAAAATTATTTTTAACTGGGCAAAAAATGTATTCTAGTCACAATTGCAGCAGAGTTTTTCAGTCTCAGACAATAAAATCCTGTCCCTGCTCTGGATGTTCAGAAAGTTCAGCTATGCTTCAAATCTTTTGTTCCATGGAATCACCACGTACTGTATGTCTGATTTTAGTAAATTCTATTATTGTGCTACTTCTGTATGTTGCATTATCTTGTACACAGAGGAAAACATTTTTAAAGAAGAAGTATTCTTGTCCCTTTGTGCACACAATAATCACCAAAGTATTCATTCTACACTTGCTAAAACAATACCAAGCCCTGAAAATGGGCTTTTAGTGCACTTATGGAGAGCTACTGAAGACTTAAGCTTTTTCTCTCGGTGTTTTGTTAACCTTGTTTCTGTAGTTCTAATTGGGTCACAGTAGACAATTGGTGATGGTGTTATTAAATAAACTTTCAAAATTGCTGGCTAGTGATTTGGCTGATTAAATATGGATTAGATTCAGAATAAGCTGATAGTAAGATATTTTATTTTCTGACATGCTTAAGTTTATGAAGATGTTATGTCACATTGTATCCTGTCACATTATGTTAATTTAGCACTGTGTAGGCTTTTGATGTGATGTGCTTTAGCTCATTATAATGTTTTCCAACTTTAGAAGTTTGTTACCAAGAGGCTGAAGACTTGGCTTATTTGACAATTAATCCAAAGAAAGGTATTGTAGTCTAATGGAGTAGCAAAATTTTAAAAGTAACCCAGGTAAAATGCAGAGAGTGTGTGTGTATCTGTCTACATACATATAGGTGCAACTTAGTTTTAAAAGTAGTTGCAGAAAGGGACTGTACGCTTCCCAGTAAGAAAGGTCAATGACTATTCTGGTTTCCAGACTGGACCTTAGAAAGACAGGGCAATCTTGCCAGACCTCTGCAGGGATCAGGTAAGGTGTCTGAAGTGGAAAAGTCAGCTGTTTCTTTTTTTTTTTTTTCAAGTCCAAGGTAACATATTCTTTTTCTTATGTTCTCAGCATGCATATTTTTTGTTTGAGTCTTTGGCAACCAGCATTATTTTATGTGAAACTGACAGACATCTTGCAGGAATGGCCTTTGAGGCCAATCCTTATTTATTTAGTTTTAGATAATATTCGTGTGTATGCACAATTTTTTTAAAAAAAACAGTAATTTAAGTGACAGAAAAAAGGAATTAATTCATAGCCTGAAGCACAAGCAATCCTTTCTTTTGATTATGGTTTTACTGTCTGAATCTGAATCCAGCATGCCCTGGATCTTTCTCTTTTAGCATGTTGTCAGATATCTCAAGGTGAAATTAATCTCCCTTCTTGATACCCTATTGGCAAAAAGTAGAGATAGGAGAAAACTATTGTATAAAAAAGGAATTATTCTATCTTGAGTCTTCCTTTGTAGTATAAATCCAGCCCTCTCCACCCCTTCTTCCGCCAAAAATAGCCCCTCTCCTCCTGTTCTGTCATGTTCTACTTGCCTGTAATCCCTGTTGAGGCACGATCAGGTCCTTGGCAGTTGTGCTTCCACACACAGTGGTCTGGACTTGCATGGATTAGGTACCTACTGCAAAAAGAAGAGAATCTTGTGATAAAAGAGCAGAGTTTGAGAGGTAGTACTCAGAAGCAAGTTTATTTTGTGATGCAGTGGTGGGATGGGCAACATTGTTGTATGAACTGAAGTAAGAGTAGGCCCTGCCCTGAGGGGCAGATGCTCTGAAGCTCTGCTGTAGCACAGAGGTTGTGTGCTGTCTCCTGAGCATGGTCTCATCCATGCAGGAATCCCTTGTTTATGCTTCCCTTCAGGACTCTGAAAAGGCATTTTATGATACTTAACTAAAAAGTATCAAGGTGAGTAAGTACAAGAGCCCTGATTGTAAGGCAACGTCAGTAGAGCTTGGTTTGGCCTGACATTCTGAAAGACTTCTGCAGAGCAAAATATCTTAATGGGTAGACATTCCTAATCAACTAATATGAAATAAAGAACATTGCCATCTTGCCTGCAGTCCATAGAATTATTGGGAGGGAGAAGTTATACAAGTTCAAAGAACGTTTGAAGATTTACCGGTGACCAGGACTGTAGTGAAAGGGTAAAATGTTTTGCCTGGAAATGTGACCTGGGTGTGCGATCAGCAGAGGTTCCCTTTTTGTCTGATTCAAGCGCTTCAGCCAACTGACAGGAGGGTGTGTGTCTTCTGTGTCAACAGTAGAACTCTTTGCCCAGTGATCTGTGTGTGGCTGTGTTTGAAAGTAAGTGTTATATGGCATGCAGAACCGATTTGTGGAGCATTCATGTTGAGCTGGGGGAAATGACTGAACTGAATCCATCAAGGGAAGACTCAAGGATGTGCAAGCATGTGTTTTCTGAGATCTGCATGCTTTCTGAAAGTAAGGTCTGTAATGTCAGTAATTCATGGGTTTATTGGACACTTCTCAAAAAGGTTGCAATATTATCACGTGAAAATATAAGCCATTTACTAAAAAAAATTAGAATTGTTTTTAAATCAATTTTCCACGATTGTCATAAACAGATCACTTGAACACTGAGAACAGAATCAATTTAAGACATCTCCCCTCCTCCTCCCTGCCATGTTTGCTTCACATCAGTCCTTTTGCTAATGCCATATTTTCCTTCACCTCTTAGAGAAAAAGACAGTAGAGACTATTTTGCTGGCTTTTTTCTTCTGTCCTTTTAAGTATGTTCATATCATTAACTTCTCCTTAACTTGATCTCTGTGAGACAGATGAACTCAGAGAATACTCAACGTGCATGATTAATGGCAAATTATCTGTCACCACAAATGAGACTGGAGTCAATAGTAACCTGGGAAAAAAGAAACTGGAAATCTACAGGTAAACAGAAGTTATTTAGTGCTCAATTGCTGGTCAATGCCAAGAGCAGACAATAAAAGGTGACACGAAAATGATTGGCACAAAGAAGCACTAAAATATAATCTAAATTGATTCATAGCCTTTATAGAGGAAAATAAGGAAGATCTGACAGTAGTTTTCAATGTGAATTAGTAATTGATCTTCTTTCTCTCAGTATATGTAGCCTTGAACCTTGAAAACTTTGTGCATATGTTTTTGAGACAGCAGTCAGTGGTAAAAATAAAATTTGAGGTAGATTTATGGTTCCTTATGCAACATACCATTTGAAGTACATAACTCTAATGGTGTAAATTTGGCTTCCTGTTTTATGACCTTGCCTTCTACCATGATCCTTGCAATATCTTACACTTAATGCTTCCAATGTGAGCCTGAAATCTGTGCTACGGATGCTGAGACATTGAGAGATTTCTTTGCTTTTACAGGATGCTTTATACGGTTTCTTTCCCTGCTTTTGTCACAATGCACTTATTCCTGCAAGTTTTTTGCCAAATAGTATGACTAAGTCGTTTCACCTTTATTGTAACTAATTCCTATCTTTTCAGGTTTTGTTTTTTATTGCTTCATTTTTTCTGTCTTTTTAAGTAAATGTATTTGCAGCCTTTTTCAGAAGGGCAGGGCTGGTCTTTTATTCCAGTTTGGGACTGACCTCTAAAGAAACCATGCCCCTGACTGGGTATTCTTTCTTTTCTCCATACTTTAATGTCTTTCATGCCCAAGGAGCAAATTTCTAAGATATTTTGAAGCCAGAAACAAGGCCACTGAATGCCTTAAAGCTAGAAAACTGAGCTTACTCTAATGTTATGTAGGAAGCCAAAGTAGAGAGCAGGAGTATGTTGTTCTTTCTGGAGTTTTCAGGGGGCTGAAGGATGCAGGCCAGAAATGTTAGATTCCTGAATGAAAGAAACCAAGAAGTCATAGCTGAGGCTGGGTTGTTGTTCACCAAGAGTATGTTTTCAGTTAGTGACAAGCAGCACTATCGATATTGGTTTTAAGTGTTACTGTTTTGAGAGACCTTAATTTTAACAGCATGTCCAACAGTTCCTTTTCTACAATGAATTTGTGTTATTGAAACAAAACACATTATTGATGTGAATTTTTTCTTCTCAGATACAACACTCCATAATCACTTGGGTTCAGCAACTGTTAAGTAATCTTGCCCACGCTGTTAAGTGTCTTGTTAATGTATGTTCATATAGGGCATTTGTCCCTGATGGACTTACAGCCATTCTAGCAAATCACCCTTGACTCCTGTGGACCTTTAACAGTGGGCAACAGCATTGCTTGATTAACAGTGTCAGAAGGTTTAGAGAGGCCTCGAAGGGTGAGAGTGGTGCTTGCTTATCATCTGTTGACATTAGGAGACCATCTGCTAATACTGTGTCTGCCCAGAGCCTGGCCTGAATCCAGGCTACAGTGAGTACAGTACACTGGATTCAGCTGCAAGCCCTTCATTAGCTTTTGTCTAGTTTTCTTATGACCTTTAACCATAATGATATTAAGTAGTAGTTTGGCTGTGATCCATGTGTTCTTGTTGCTTTTTATAAAGGAAAACCCCCCACTTTTTGGAAATGTGTGTTTTGAAGGATGAAAGGAAGATTTCTTCTCCAAGTCAGACACTGGCAGTCATGACCAGCTAGAAAAGGAAAGGCAGGAAGTATCTATGATTCTAGGATTCTTTGGTACGCTCATTGAGCACCCAGGGCTTAGCACCTGTCTGAAGCTAAGGTGCCATCTTTGAATTATTCCACTGTGGATTTTTCCACTTCCGTTTTGAATGGCTATACATCTACAAACACTTCCGTGGCGGAACTATGTATTCTGGAAGAAACTTTGTTCCTGCTAATTTTACATGAATCTTTGCTCTTGTTTTGGAGCAGAGTGAACAATCATTTCCTTTCATGTTCCGCGCATTACTCAACATTTCAGTCTGTGAATTGGGAGATATGTTTACTGTTGTCTCTGAAGTTTTCCATTGCTAGAGAAGAATTAATGTCTGGCATATGGCGTACCATTTGCATTTCATGTTTTAAGAGAAAGGCAGTATTACATCTTATTTTTGATGTCTACTCAGGCCCTGATGGGAGAAAAACTCCACTGGCAGTATGAAGAAGCTTAGCAGAGGTTTTTGATGTTAAATCTTAAAAATGTCTTTGATTTCTATTTCTGGCGTTGTTATATTTCATACCTTTTCTTAAAAGGTGCTTGTTTTAACTAGGAAAGTTGCTGGTTTTTTGAGTTCCAAAACTCACTACTCCCACAGAACTGTTTCAGCTGCCTGGCAGTGGAAACACTCTGGCAAGGCTTCCATGTAGAACTGGGAAGACACATGAATTATTTTTGTGTCCAAAATCTTGGAAATGTGGAAAGGATGTGTGCTCTCTTTTAGAAGTGATAGGGTAATTAAACTTCGTGTTCTTTCACCCAACTTCTTCATGATGTCCCACTTGCTCACTTTTTTTTCAAGGGTACAAACAAGCAAGGAAGGAATTTTCCTGAAGATCCTCCCCAAAAGCAAACCCGAAGCCAAAACTGTTTTTTGTTTTTCATACAGACTAGAGTTTGCTACAGTTGTCCCAGTGAACAAAGGGTTAACTAATCTCTTTACATACAGGACTCAAAATGTCATGTCCTGGTATCAAACACATCCCTTACTCTACAGCTATCCTGTGGATTTAGATCAAGAGGTTAGCTTTTGCAATTGGAAGTGGCCACAAATGAAAGACTCTGAAAAAGAAATCTAGAGCCTCAGAAACCTAGAGTGCCCTTGCCCCACAGGGTGGGGAGATAGATGACAATTACAGTGTGAGAGAAAATCATGAAACAAGAGCCTTACCTCAGCTTTGCTTAAGTAGTAAATGCCAGGCATGTGGTTGTGAGGGAGTGGAATTGAGGTTGCTGTGAGTAATAGTAGAGTACTTTAAGTTTGCTTATTTTAATTTTTTAAGTGACTGTTCTAATGCCTTTCAAATGTCTTTTATCTACTGCAAAAATGGACTATGCTGTTTTGATACGCTGCTTTTAAAGTGGCAGAGCTGTACCTCAGACGGTTTTTTTGGAAGTGTTTTATTGTAATCCACGCTTGTGGCACCAATGATCCATGCTTGCAGTTGGAGCTATTGTTCTGAACCACGGCAAAGGAGATGGGTATCAACTGTCAGCAAAATCAGCTTGAATGCAAATGTGAAGTGATAGCTGGATCAAGTTTGGTAAACAACTAAACTTAATAATGACAAGTAATTTATAATTTATAGATATATGAAATGCCACTACAGCTAAATTTCTTAGTCTGATTTCAGGTAAGACAGATGTTCCTTTATAATATTCAAATTTATTCAGAAAGAGTGGGTGGGTGAAATTAGTGAGAAGGTGTAGATATTTGTTATTTTTTTTAATTATCAGCTTCCCTTTAATATTATAATTTTTTAAAATTAATATGTAAAAATTGAGACAGAGCATTTAGAACAAAAATATTTATTTAGCAAACTAATGATTGTGGTAATGTAGAGCAGCTGTTTATTTAGCTGAAGATACTGAGAACTTCTGTAACAGAACAATTGTTTTACGTGCTAAGATATAGCCCTGCATTATTTGATATGAAAGATCTTGTAGTGCAAGATGAATTTCCAGAAATTTAAAAAGGAACAATGTATTTTTCTTATCCATTTGTAAGCTGTAATTGCTGAACATCCTTGCAATTTAAACAGCTAAATTAGGCAAGTCCTTGTATTTTGCATTCTACTTCCTCTGGGTGGGTTTTTTTTTTTTTTGGTTCCTTTTTTCCCAGTGGAAACACCAAGGGAAGAATTAAGTAAAGCAATTGAGGATGATCAGTTTTAACTTTTTCTAGTATGCAAGTTGTGAAAATGTTGTTTTGCTTGACATAATATGATTTTTACTTTCCCTTCCTCCATACACGGGTAAAAAGAGAAAAAAAGGAGGAATACCAGGGAGAGAATATTTTCTTTCTTTTCCAAAGCTTCAGAAGGAGCAAGAAAGACAATACATATGAAATATTTTGCAGATTTTCACTTCAGGCTCTCCAGTGCAAGTACAGTTGATAATAAAAATGATTTTTCTTTTTAAACCGGCATTTGTGTTAGAGTTGCATTTACTACATTTTCTGAAAATCTTAAATGACTATACTGGGATGAAACCCGTTATTAAAGAGAGTCTGAGTTTGTCGAGCAAGTTTTTATTTCAAATTTAAAACCATTAGTGGCTCTTCTTAGAATTGAGTTAGGTGGAATGAAAATTGGGTTTAACAAAAGCATATCAAATTTCTAAAACCTATTGCTCAAGAAACCCTCTGAATTAGTGAAATCACTCCATTAAAGATTTTTAATTTAAATTCACTTTCTATGTTATGCTTTGTCTTATTAACTCTGTTTAACACTATCTTTTGAAAAAATATTTTTTCTATAATGACAGAAAAAAAAAAGCAACATGAGATCCTTTATCTCTGTTGCTGTCTTTGCAAAAATGAAGCCCGAAGCAAGCTGGTTGGTTCAAGTCTGCTTTCCTTTGACCTGAAGTCTCCCATAACAAGGTAGTGTTTCATAGCTTTGAATAGACTGTAGCGATGGGTTGTACTCTGAGTATTTGCATTGCCTGTATGGCCTCCAACAATGAATAACATCTGGCTGGGGTCTGTCCTGGAAAGCCTGGTACAGACTGGGGATGGTGGGTGTGAGTCCTTCTGGGCACAGCCTCCCAGAGAGGAAAGCAGGAGCTCTGTTTCAGCAGGCAAAGCATGGTGGCTCCTGCATTCATCCGTTCAGAAGTGTTGGAAAGGTGAGAGTTTGGGCTTTTGTGAACTTGCTCGAGGTTGTATGAACCATGTCCCTGTGGTCCAGAGCAATTTCTCTTGCCTTGAATACTCTGGGAATGCTTATTTTCTTTGACACAAACATGTGAAAACAGACTAGGTTCAGCTCTGTGCTTTTGTGTCCAGGAAGTTGGACACGGAGATGGGGAGTAGCTCTATAGGAGCCTACGGAGATGGGGAGTAGCTCTATAGGAGCCTGCTGGTTTCTGGCAGGTCTGACATGTTGTGGCTCAGGGCTGTGCCTGATAAAACCCAGGTTGATGATCCATCTGCCCTGCTGATCCTGGAATATATCCCGTCTGCCTTTTCCTTTATCCAAAGTGATTCCATTCCCATCACCTTTGGTAATGGTTTAAGGATTGTACTGGAGACTATCAGCTATTATACATAGAAAAATATAGGTTATGTTTTTTTGGTAATTTTCACTCATAATGGCATGGTTTTGTACAAAGGAGATGAAACACTAGGGAAGTAGATGATGCTTTATATCTTTTGGGTTTTTTGTTTGTTGTCCTTAACTTTACTAGAGAGGCCGGAAATTCATGGAAATTGCAGGCAAATGAGAATATCTGCTTCATTTACTCTAATTTTTGTTCCAGCTGAAATCTTAATTTTAATGTGAAAAAGAGAGTTTGTTTTGCAATATAAGGTCAAATGATCCCTGTGGTGTCTGGTGCAAGAGTGCTGTAATGCTGTGCAAATGTGGGATCCTTTCAGTCTGTGCTTCCTATACTCAAACTATGTAGGGATGATGTAAAATCTGTAGGGATGATGGAAAATCTTGTCTGAAGTCATGTTGAATCATCTACCTTCCAGCTCTTATGTGGTCTGGTTTTTTTTCCTTCCTTTTTTTTCTTGTTGTCCCCACCCCCTACCCCACCCTCTTTTTGTAACATTTCATACTTTTAAAAATTTAGTTACGCAAAGCCGGGGGGGGGGGGAAGGCCGAATACAGTTTGAAAAGCCAGTGAAGATTAGATCATGTTTAATTCATTTGAAACAATAGACCAAAGGAGAAAAAGTTGCATTTTCCTACATCAGTGTTGCTCTGCGTCCCTGTGGTTTCTAGCTTGTTAGAAAAGTTACAATCATTTTTTGATTTTTTTTTTAATGGCAAAAAAAATTAACATTCCTTCTGTGTGACAGTTGTGTACTAGACATATTAAAAAGCAAGCATAAAACTTCCTGTCAGGGCAAGCTGCTGTTAGTACTAGCTGAAATTCTGTTTGTTGCAGTCTGGAGAGATTTATAAATTGCTATCTCTTTACATAAACAGGTTGTCTTGGGAAGATCAACATTACATTTCAGGCAAAGAAAACAGGTATTTACACAGTGTGTTCAATTTTACCAGCAACCATGTTGGATTTTGCCAGAGCTCCAATGTCCTCGCCCTCATAGCTCTCTCTCTAAATGTTGAATAGGAAAAGCAGCAGGACCTGACACGTTAGTCCTCCAGCACTGCAAAATAAGTTTGTATCTGCACTATGGTTGATAGAAACTTTTTTTCCAAATACCTGGCTAATTACTATTAATAAATCACAGAATCACAGAATGATACGGGATTGGAAGGGACCTCTGGCCATCATCTAGTCCAAGCCACCTGCCAGAGCAGGTCCACCCAGAGCAGGTTGCACAGGAACGTGTCCAGGTGGGTTTAGAATGTCTCCAGAGAAGGACACTCTTCTGTCTCTCTGGGCAGCGTGTTCCAGGGCTCTCCCACCCTCAAAGTGAAGAAGTTCCTCCTCATGTTCAGATGGAACTTCCTGAATTCAAGTTTGAGCCCATTACCCTTTGCCCTGTCACTGGACACCACTGAAAAAAGACTGACCCCATCCTCCTGACACCCACCCTTTACGTATTTATAGGTGTTGATCAGATCCCCCCTTAGTCTTCTCTTGTCTAGACTAAAAAGACCTAAGTCCCTCAGGCTTTCCTTGTAAGAGAGAAAGAGAGATGCTCCAGGTCCCTAGTCTTCTTTGTAGCCCTCTGCTGTACCCTCTGCAGCAGTTCCCTGTCCTCCTTGAACTAGGGAGCCCAGAACTGGACGCAGTGCTCCAGCATTTGTGCTGAGAAGGCACCTGACAGTTGAATCAAACAAGCACTTGGCAGTTGTAGGATAACAAATTATTAGTAGGAGCAGAAATGGCTCCTTTATGTAGTTGTGATCTATCTGTGTGTGTTAAAAGTTGCATGCTAAAGTGCTGCAAATTTAGCTCCAGTTTTTGTACCCTTAAGGATTTTCTTTTTTTCTTTTTTTTTTTTTGTGTTTTTTAACTGTATCAATATTGCTCACCCAAATGGGACAGTAAAGATAATGAGAAGCGGTAGCAAGGCCACTGAGATGGGAAGAGCTGCGCTTCCAAGGTTTGTCTCCAGCAGTTGCAGAATTCTGCTGTTCAGTAGTCTACAAACTCTCAAGTTAGCTGCTGTCATTAAAGGCAGCAAAACTTGAGTCAGGCCCTTTTATCTGTAGTAAAGTCTTTTAACATATAACAGTCTTTCCATGGGGATCAATTTTCCCAAGAAAATGAAATGAATAAAATACACATCCACTGCAGTGATGTCAGTTTGCTTGTTTTTCTGCTATCACTGCTTTTAATGATGTGAGGAGGGGGATTGTTATACAGTTTACCTAATTTAATGTTTTGGTAGGCTGAGCTGTTTCATTGACTTGAATTCTCTCCCTTCTCAGTCACTGCTGCTCTGACCTTTTTAGCATAATATCGTCCAAATGCTTTGGGTTTTTTGTCTGTGGTGGTTTGTTGTTTTTGTCTGGAGTGTCTGGTGCATCGTTTTCAATGAGATTGAATCAGTGGTACTGTATTCGCATTCAACTTTTTGACAGCATGTGAAACTGCAATATGACTGCTGATCTGGGCAACTCTTAAGAGTTGTAACCCATTGATTATGTATCCTGAAGTGAGACTAGATTTGTGCCTGAATCTTCTGAAGTTTGAATTATTCATGTTCCTATGCCTGCTTAGGTGGTAGCCCACTGGCTTCATAGGTCACTGGCAATAAGAAAATGTAAACAGGATCTCTCTACATAGAGCATGTGCACAGACTCAGCACCGCTGAAACAATCCCAAAACCTGTGTTGTAGATGAATGAATCTTGTGCAGGAATTAATATTGTCAGCAAAACATTTGAAGGGCTCATGAAATGAATGTGATCTGCAGTGCTACATGAAGATTCAGAAATCTATAGAATTGATGGTGTCATTGAATTTGCCAGATTTCAGTAAAACATGCTGAGATGCAGTGGATGTATTCAACAGAAACATTCATTTTAAAAATACAGCTGTGAATAATGATTTCCAACAGTGATGGGGGATAGTAACTGACAACAAATCAGGCCTTGTCAATTCTTAGGCCAAGAAGAGAGAGAAATATGGAAAGCAAGCTAAATAAGTTATATGATTAAATTTCTATACAATTTGTGTTGCATTCCCACTACGGGGAAATACAATATCTTAAATTATCCTGCAATGAACCAGATGTGTTGTTCTAAATCTACTGCATGCATCAAGTAGCGTGAGCTGGCAGCAGTTGCTGCTAAAGATACGGGTATTCTTGTACTTTGAGCTAAACAATTCTGGTTTTATCCAATCTATCAAATGGGAGCTGACACTTATACATGGAGCATTATTAACAAGTTAAAAGTTTCTACATGCCTAGGAACTCCATACAATTGCTAAAACAAAGGCTATCTTTATGCCCCTAATTGCACTCCAGCTGAAGGTGACAAAGGTCATCAGCTCCTCTGCTGAAATTGGTGGCATTGACTCAGACTGCTTCCATCATCCAATACATATTTAGCATGTGTTGTGCAAATGATCAACCATGAGCTTGGAGACTGTGCCCACAAAGTATACCTTGGAGCTTATGAAATGCAGCTGTCAGTTCTTGCTAAATCAGTGATTTTGTATGCTTTGATAATGGCTGCAAGTGCACAGATATGTATATGTAAACTGCTATTTTGTACCGATTAAAAGTTTCCCCACAAAAAGCAGGCTGATGAGCAAGATCATTTCAAGGAAATCCTGAAGGAGAGGAACTGTACATTTTAAACATCATTATTTTTTAGTGCTTTCCCATTTTCCTGTGATACAACTAATAATTCTTGGTAAATGTTTTTTTAAACAGTAATTCGTTAGTTTCCTGTATTCAGAATATTCTTAATAGGATCGAAGAATTCCTTATAATATCAATCAGTGATTAGAAAAAAGTCATCCTCAATAACAGCATTACTCGTACTACTACTAGCATGCAGCAGCAGGTCTGCTCTAAAGTCTACAGATGCAGAGAGAGGTGGACTTCTTCAAAAGACATCATTAAAATCAGCAATTTCAGCATATTTAACCTTAAATTTATGACCTTGGTGTAGTGACTTTGAACTGAAAGCAGCAAAGTCACTGAGCAACTTGCATATCATCCATGAATTTATAAATCACAACCCTCTATCTCACCAAAGTCTAATTGCATGGAAAAGCCCCAATGTTGTCTGTTTTTCCTGTTCAGCTGAAAAAGCAACTTGCTAATGAAGAGTTGCAGTACTCGCTTCATGTGGTCTTCATGTGCTCCGTGAAAGGGAAGAGACGAGAGAGAACAGAAGTTGGTTTGGATTCACTCGGTTCCACCCTGTACATGAGAGAGATCAGATTTGGAGGGAGACCTTTGAGAGGGAAGTTCCTGTTCGGGTCCTCCGCATGAGCAGGAAAGGCAGACATTTCCTGCTTTCTCACTCTGATAATCGCCTTGAGCACTAGTAATTCTGCTTTTCAGAGTGGTAACTAAAGCAGTTTCTTCCCTCCCTATTTTAATAAATTTTGTAAATCGTATCCAGTGTGATCTTTAGTGGAAAGTGTCACAATTTATACTGGTACTTACAAGCCCAACGAGCTCTGGGATGTCTGCTCCCTAATTATAGCACAGTAGAGCTTTTCTTGGCAGTATAAAAAGAGGCCCAGACAAATAACAGCTGTGCTTTTGTTTTACAACACCTTGGCATGTGTCAATTCACACTGACAAATATAAATCCCAGTTCTGATTTTGTATTCCTAGCCAAAAGCTGTAGTAAGTTTTATTCTCTCACGCGATTTGGTATGTCTCTTTTGAGATGCATTTTCCGATAAGATGCCAGGTGCCTTGTGTGCGAGGCAAGTTCTAGAGGCACTTCAGCTCTAGGGGCACTTCAGTACAGCACTGAAAGCTGTAACAGCTGACAGGTCCTTATTTCCATACAGTTCATCTTCCATTTTCACTGGGGCATCGTGCTCTCCAGTGCTTTATTTGTTGCTTTATGTTTCTCAAGCTGCCATGGAAAGGGCAACTTTTCAAACAACAAGCTTGTCGATCTTAATCTTCAGGAATGTATATAAATACTGTGTTTATTGAAGTTTTTGAACTGTGTTGGTAATGGTAATCCATTGCTTGAGCACTGAAACTGCTGGAATCTGCATGTAGTAGGGTAGGCATTCTCCCAGTTAAGGCAAAAAGCAGTTTTTAAGGATGTGTTGAATTGCTCTTTGCTTGCTATTAAATTGTTAGCTTTTTAATGGGGAGACAAGGCTCTAGCTGCACGAAGCTTGATGCAGAAATTATTATATAGTTTTATGACCTGTATTATTCAGCAGGCCAGACAAGATGATCCTAATACTCTCTTCTGGTCATAAATTCTGTAAGATGCTTAGATACCACATGGTTACAGTGTAGGCATAAATATGCTAATGGATACAGCTGTAATTAATTTTTAGATGTTCCTTGTAATTATTCTAGTGGTAGATGTCTGAATTTGTCCATAATGTGTTAGAGAAAATGTCCTGCTGTATTGCTGCCACTTGTAAGATTTAATGGCTGCAGGACCTGAGATGGTGGTTGTGTTGTTGCTTTCTTGTTCTACAAGCATACTTGTGGTTTTGTGAAAATTATGACCTGAACTGCGCGCTAAAGCATGGGGTTGGCTCCTGATAATCAGCTCACAGGTACTTGAGAAGGACTCTGGCTAGGAGGAAAGGCAAATTGGTGGGGCTGATATGGTGTAGAGAATGGGTCTGACATTTGGTTTTGAGGCTGAGCAGTATTTCCTGAAGGCCTGTTTCTGAGTTTTGGGATGGTACACATCTTCTCTTGTACTCACTGAGAAGGTGTTTATGCTGCTATTCTAGAGTAGGTTTTAACTTCCAGCACATCCAGTGTTTTTCAAAGGAAGGAATGATAACCTCCTGACAAGTAAGAGTTAGTCTATTTTTCTCTTTCAGTTGCAAGAAACTATGATACTTATCTTCTATTAAATTTGTTGTCTTGTCAAAAAATATCTGTGGAGATGCAAGAAATGAAACACTATATAGTCAACTTATTTATACATTCTTATTTTGCTGTAGCTTTTGACAAAAGCAGAGATATCATTACAGCAATACCTCTTCAGTTGCTTTTCAATTACTTTGATATACTTTGTTAGTGCCATCAGCTTTTAAATAGTAGTACTGTTTCAACTAGAGGGTTTGAAGAGGCCTGTATGCATAGTGTGGTAGGAATCTGTATCTGTGGTACTGCTGTGTTATCTGAGAAAGGAGTTAAAGAAATAACATAATGGTGGTTAACTTTGTCCATGTGTGGATACAACTGAACCTTCTACAACGTCATCTACTGCTAGACTGAATGGGTGGAGTTCAGAGAATGAATGCGGACAATGTCCTTTTATGTATTTTCCCTGTTGAGACAATAACAGTAAATAGAGGAACAGTAAAAAGGGATCAGCCATCTGCCAACCTTTGACCTGCGGTGGGCTTTTTATTTTGTATATTTTGGCAGTCTGATACTCATTCAAGCGATTTGATTGCTGCATGGTAAAGATGAATTAAATATTTCAATTTTTTAAAGCATGGAAAAGATCTGAATATTGTGTGGAAAAGCTTTGCATGGCTATTACTGTTTTCTTTAGCAAAGAATGCATTAGTCACATTTATGGTGGCCATAAAAGAATAACTATTTTTGAAGTCAAGAATTTGTTATTCCAAATAATGTTTTGTCTAATAATTCAAATTATTAGTCTAGTTACAGTATACACTCATAGTCCATGTTAACATGGGAAAGTTTCAATACTGATACTTAGTTTCCTACAGCTGGTAGGAATGTTTGAAGTGAGAGAGTGATTTGGAGTCTGGAGGCTGTGCCAGCAGATGCTAGAACTCCTTGCCCTGGGTATGTGCAACTGCTCCTCAGTTACGCTGTTTGTTAGCGGTGCCCTCTGAAATGGTAAGGCCTCACCTCAAATGTAAAGCTTTTTGAGCTTCAAAGGCAGGTGAGTATTCCCTGCATGGTACAAAGGAGGAAAAGAAAAGAAAAAAGAAAGGGGCTGCCTTAGTCCTGAAAGAAGCTGCACAAGAAAACTGAGAGCGATCTAGGCTGATTCAAACAGCCTTGAGTTTTGCAAATCCGAGTATATGCTTTCAGGGAGGATGCAAGACTGCTAGATGCCCTCCATCTTAGCCAGTGAAAAGGTCACATCTCATTCCCAAGTCCCATCTCAAGCTAAAGCCTGATGGCTTGGGTCCAGGCTGTGGAGTCATTGTCTTCATCATCTCCATTAACTCATAGATAGGCTACTGCTGGGTAATACACAGCAATTAGTGGCTGGGATAAAGCTTTCCTTGAAAATATATGCTGAAATATTTCCGTTTTTTTTCATTTCTTTTTCTTTAATAGTTGCAAAAGCAGGTGGTTATATTCCTTTCGCCCTGTAATCCTCCAGTCTCAAATGCTTCCTTCTCCTGGAGAAGAGACAGGAAAAATTTGGGCTCTCAAGCTTCCCCCAATTAATGTGCTAACCTGTTTTTGTGTCAATAGGAGCCACCCACTATGTGCTCTTGTATGTGTTGTTTTCAAATGTTGACTTGAGTCACTTAAATATTCTCACTGTGGGCAGCTTCTCATGTAAAAAACCATGTAAATTTGCAAGGATTTTTTCCTTAGGGTGATGATAACCCCTGAGAAAGTCTTTAGTTGGTAAAAGAAGCAAACAGCCTGTGTAAACTCAACAGTTGAAATTATGGAGGCGAGACATTTTAATTAAGGTGGCTGTGTGAGGATGCAGGTGGTGAGCAGCTGTCTGCAATGTGGAGCCTTGCTCTGCGATGGCTCACTGCGTGTTACTGGTGTTCCAAGGCAAGGACCTTGGGTTTGCCGCGGAAGCCAACACTGATATTTGTAGTCAATGGGACTTGGGATATGTTTGCTTTCTGTTTATCCCTTCAACTTGGACTTGAAAATCTTCTAACAGAAACATGAATACCGAAGCATCAACTAGCTGGAGATAAGCAAAACAGTAGGTGTTAGGAAATTATGTACTCTTCAGTGTGCAGTCTTTTTTGTCGAAAACTTTCGCTTTGTCAGTAAAATGCTGTGTCCAAAGATCCACTCGCCTTGGAATTTGGAAAGCAAATACTGATTTGTGCATTTGAACAAGTGGTAAGTCTTAGAGAAAACCGCTTGTCCATCTTTCTTGCTAGTACTTACTTTCATAGGATGTATATTTATAGCCTTACTGTTCTAATAATCTTAAGCAACTAGCCCTCAAGATAACTGAAGCGCGACTTCGGTGCAATTTATTCTTGCTGAGAGGGATTAAGTAATATAAAAAAAGGGTTAGTGAAAGCGTTGCCTTGAATTTTGGATGCTTATCAGTGCATCTTTTAGAAGGCTTTCTTTCCATTTCTTTGTTCAAAATGCTTCTGTAGGAGGAAAAACATCACTGGGGATTGTTATGTTATTCAGTGAATGTTGTGCTGGTAACATTATAATACAATGGGTGTCAAAAGAACCAGGTGCAAGAATTGCTTTCTAGATGCATAGCAATGCTCTGTGCACAAGTTTAGGTCCACGTGCTTTGTAATATGGAGTGAGACTGGTGGCAGCCAGACTTTTATATGACCTGCAGATTGGAGAGGAAGCCTAAAATCATCCATGATCAACAACCATCTCTTTAACTGCTTTGGACAAGAGAATGTTCAGCAAATTGTAACATTTTCTTGGAAAACACCATAATTTCTAGCCTGCTCTGTTTTGTTATCTGTTGACTCCACTGGGGCTCGCTGTGCTCTGTTCAGTGCCCGAGAGTATTGATTGAGGAAGGTACTCCATCGTTTCTTCAAAGTTCTGATGGGCAGCAGACTTTGGTCTGGATTGCCCATGCAACTGGCTCCTGGAACTGCAGCTGGTACACTTACCTTTTAGACCATCCCTGAAGTTAGTAACAGTACCCCTCTGGAGGGGATAACGCCAGGAATTTGATCACTCTGTATAGCCATGCTTCCTTCAGAGGTGGAAGCCTAACAAACTTAGCAGGGCTCTCTAGACTTCATTATTTGTAAAAAGTAAATAAAATTTAACCAAAGGTTTGTTTTGATTTTTGGATATTTTTTTGCTTAGCTGCTCACCTTAAAATAGGTATCTGAGTAATAATGGAGATAAGATAGAATGTAAACCATCTTAAAGAGACAAATACCACTAGAACCTTAAAGATCTGTCTTAATCAAATTCTGTTTTCATTATCTATTTGAAGGATTTTCTATTACTGCAAATTAAACTGCAAAGGGCATTCATGGATCTGCTGGTGTAGAAAAATGCAGTAGAACGATTGGAGAGCTTAATCCATACCACAGACTGGTGGTTCCTGATCTTTCTGGGTGCGGCGGCCACTTAGTTTCTGCTAGTGCCAGAGGAACACCATTCTTGCCTCACTGTTAGGTGGGGTGGCAGTGTGATGGAAGGAGTCCCCCCTGCAGATGTGATGCCTTGGAGGGGGCTGCCTCTGCTGTTTATTTGGCTGCTGCCTCCTCCCTCCTTGATCACCAGAAAAAGAGATCAGGACTGGCTGCTGGTGAAGCACACCAGGCTATGGATGGAGTGAGGGTCAGATGGTTCCCACTGGCAGCTCCCTTGTCCCAGGAATAAGATGTAATATATCAGATTAACCCCATATGACCTCAATGTTGGCTGTTCAAAATTTGCAATAATTATATACAACAGAAATGGAACAAGAGTGTCTGTAACTAGAGCTTTAGGAAATAGCTTGTGGTTATTTATCATCTTGGTCCCTAAACAAGAAACAGAAGAATTCTCAAGAATTCTTTAAAAACTATTCTCAGACAAAATTTCCTTTCATATGATCTCAGAGTGCTTTTTCTTTTTAAAACAATGCAAACAACAGAAGTAGTCAACATGTGGAAACTGAAGTTGTATAAAAATAGCAGCAGGTGGACAGCAGCTGAGAAGCTTGATAGTTAGGCAACTGGAGTGCTGTTAAGACTATTTCTTTGGAATGTTTGTCTATGGTAAAGATGCAACATAGGTGAAATGGATATACAATGCCCTTTTAGTTTGTAACAAAAGACAGTTTTTCTCCCACAGTTTGACTTACTTCAGCTATGGATGTTGTTATATTCATTTACATAATACACAGTGTTTTCAGTCTTCTGTCAGTAAAGCAAAAAAACTTTTTTTTCTTTATGGAGCAAAAAGCTGAAACATTATGTTTTCTAATTTTTGCAACGAAAAGTTCTAGAAGAGTATTTGTTCATTTCATATGAAGTTAATCAGTACATATTTTCAGAAAACATTCTGTACATACATGCACAGCTGTTATTAAATATGGAATGAGTTGAAGCTTAGAAGCTATGGGTTTACACTATTCCAAAAATTACTTCAATGCTTCCAGTGCCTAAATCTCATTGATTCACTATTGGTTTGGGATTTATTTTGTTTTATTTAGAAGGTGTGATTTGGGAAGCAATTACACTGTTCCTTCCTTTCCTTCCATGCCTCCCCTGCATTAGCCAATGAATAACTCCCTACATTTTTAAATTGGAGATGTAGTTTTTCCTGTCTCTGAGCTTAAATGTGTCATTTGCATATGCAAATGATGCACAAAAGGTAATATGCATAGTGCTAGATTAAAGAGCAAAATTGCTAATTGGTTGTCAAGTGGTAATTTTTTAGATAATATCCTAAAACCAGTGATTTTGTCTACTCCTTAGATACGTGAACCGTAGGCTCCTAAACTGGTTTAACTAAAAGATCAGCGTTTCGGTATAGTAAATAGTGTTCCTATTTACTTACTTCCTTCATGTACTTCTGTGATTTTATTTTCTTTTTGTAGAGACAGAAAACAAATCTGTCATCTATATCTATACTAATTATTCATTAGTTAAAATGTAGACTCTATACTCTAGTTTTAGCAAATGTCTTTTTAACCCTTTAACACTTTTTGATAGCTTTAAACCATATTTCAATTAAAAATAAATTTGTTTCTTTTCAGTAAAAAAAAGTGAAATGCACATTCTGGGTTGTAAGTAAGGAGAAGGGGAAGGGGAAGAAATATCCAAAGCAATAAAATCTGTTCTTCATTAAGACCATTATCTGCCTTAATGTAATCAGGTTCAAATCCAGACATCCCTTAATCGATGCAGTCTGAACAGACATCACAACAGCTCTTCAGAAGGCACAGATAACTGTG
Source organism: Gallinago undulata (assembly GCA_026546715.1). Classification (NCBI taxonomy): domain Eukaryota; kingdom Metazoa; phylum Chordata; class Aves; order Charadriiformes; family Scolopacidae; genus Gallinago; species Gallinago undulata. The sequence goes on along the minus strand of JAOTQQ010000002.1, from coordinate 6,217,245 downwards.
ACAGAACACTGTCAGGAGTCTAACTCAGGGACAGGCTTAAATGTGCATCCAGAAAGCAATGAAACCAGGAGGAGATAAGGGAACTCTCTGAACTGTGTCTCTGGTGACACAAGTAATATACTTTGGGTTGTAATTTTTTGATAGTTGACTGTACATTTGTCATCAATAAAAGCAGAGTAACCATAAAAAAAAAATCTTGCTGCAAGGGCAAAAGTTGAAATCTTTTTTTGGGGACTTAACTTTTAGTGGAGAGATCTTTAGGTTTTTCTAAGTAGCTTTGATTAGAAGCTAACACTTTTAACATTTCAACAAAAGACAAGTTAATGTTCTTTTTTCTTCCTTTCTTTCGCCCTCAAACTTTTAATATTTATTTAACATGATTTTCTTGGGGACTCGGGTTTCTGGCCAACCAAGTTGTTGTCTGGTCTGAAGTGTGATTTCTGGCCCCATCAGTAAACCAAGAAAAGCAGTAGTAGTGGGAATTGGAAGGTATGAGACTGGAGTTGAGATTTGCTGAGGCAGAAATGGGTTTTTCATAACGCCTCTGGTTGTTACTCAGTTCTTTTGTAGAAGGCAAACAATCGAGCATTAAGGTACCATTAAATACCTTCCACCAATGTACAGCAACTTGGAGAAACTGAAGTTCTGTTGATGCTGTTGAGGGATTAGGAGGCTGGGATTTAAGTGTTTATGTGTTTTAAAATGTATAAATGAAAGATGTTACAAAGAGCCGAGGAATGTTGAGTATTATAAATGGTGTTGTGACCAACAAATGGCATCTACCTTTGGGATTGCCCACCTCACTTACACCCCCCTATTATGTCACACTTGAGGAAAATGAAGGAGTTTGTTCAGTGTATGAGTAAATGATTGTCTCCCAGGAGATGCTGCAATGTTTGGGCTTAGGTTTTGTTGGTGGGGGGTGGTGGTGTGTTTTTTTTTTGTTTGTTGTTGTTGGTGTTTTGTTTTTTTTTTTTTTTTAAGTCAGGAATTAGGCCAATTGCACTCATGGGAGCAAGTAGGCTTCTGCAAGTGCCAGAAATCTCATTCATGTGCAACTCTGAGGGTAATGACCTGACAGGATAATCCTTAAAGTATAGGCTATACCCGCGAGAGAGCTGTAGGAAAGGATCTAATTAACATGGCCCCAAAATTAAGTAGTTTAATTGGAAGAAGTAGAACAAAAATGATGCAGAAGAAGGGTTAAAATGGGAGAGTCTCTTTGGGTGCACAAACCAGCTAGCTGGCTGTGGGCTTGTCATTCCTTTCTGCCAGGTCCCAATGGGGATTAGAGGGACTTCCATCCTTGCACTGTTCATGTCAGACATGCTCTGAAAAGCCAGATGAAGCCATTATTCCCAATTCTGCTGGTGAATGTTAGAAGCATTTTAAATAATGAATATGAAACTAAAACTATTAACACAGATGCCGTCTTGTGTGTCCAGCTGTCTTAACACTAATCCTACAAATTTCTATTGCTGTGGAATAAGACCAGTACCTAGGTATGCATTTCTAATCAGAATAATGAGAGTAGTCATATGCAAAAACCTGCAGGGTTAGTCAGAGCTCTGAATACGTTGCATCTGAAATGCTGGCGAGACTGCCTTCTGCAGTTACTTATTCTTGGTTTTCCAGGGCTCACTAAGGCAGAAAATTGCTATATAGCAGCTATTACGTCAGCTTTTCCCTTTTTTTTTTTTTTTTTTTTTTTTACAATCCCTTGTGTTATATCTCTTCCTATATTGGCATGATTGATTGAGAACCTGTTGTTGTATAGTGGATATTTCCAGGAGGCTCTCTCTGATCCCCATTGCAGTTTGTTTGTGCTCCTGGAGCCTTCCAGAAGAGTAATTTCTTGAAGCAGAATTCTTAGTTAGATTAAAAGAGGATTTTAGGTTTCTTGTAAAGAATGAACAGTTTCAACTGTGTCCTGATAGACCCAAGGGAGTGGATGAATACTTTCTTCCTTTAGAGCTGAAAAATATGAAAACTGTGCAATGATAGAGTGAGGGTCATTAAAACAGATACACGTGCTGTTTGTGTCAGACTTGCCTCTTGTTCTAATACCAGTGGTAAGAAGAGAAAGAGTTTTTTAGCTTTACTCATTTTATTTTGTATGTTGATAATTCTACTAGAATGAAGGTCATCTGTGAGAGTGTGGCAAGACTGTCATTTCCCACTAGTGAATTTTTATATCTTGCCCTCCAAGTCAGTTTTTTTTTCTTCATTTCTTTGATGTAGTTCCTGATAACACTGTTGTTTTTTTTTTTTTTTCCTCTCATTTAATATAGAGAAAGCATTGAACATGACTATGACAATAGTTGCAGAAGAAAGATATTTCTAACTACACCCCTTTTGCTCTGATACTTGAATGATCCCTCAGGGCTATTGCTGCTGCGCAGGTTTAATGCCCACCTCATGAGAAATAATTCCTGCTTTGTTCTTCCATGAGCTCTGACTCAACCAGGATTGCTGGTATAGGCCTTGGTCCTAGGGATCCTTTTTTTTTTTTCTGTGCCTGACATGATGCATGGAGGGAGGGTAGGAAGAAACTGGCTTAATGTAGGAGTTATGCTGTGAATTTCAATAGCTTATCTTCTGGCACTTTTTGGGTGCAAAAGGATGATAAAAACATTGCCCCAAGATGTCTCCACTACTGACTCCTGAGGGTGTCTTCTGGAAGAAGTTCAAGATTTTCACCACTTTTCTTCCTGGGTAAAGACGGTGGCTTGACCAAGTTTAAAAGTATGGTACTGCCAGATCAGCAAGGGCAAAGAGATTAATCTAGGTTTCATCTTGTTACTTTTCCCAAGCACTGCTTAACTAGAAGAATGTAGATAGTACAATGCATTTTATGGATTTACTGAAGCGCACAGGGGTGATGTTTAATTAAGCTTTTGTGATTATAGGCACTGGCCTCAAGCACAAACAAAGCTGCAGCTGTTTGGGATGATGCAGGTTGTGCAATCTCTACTGCATAGACAATACTCACTGCCAGAGGGGAATGAAGGGGAGAAAACAAATCACTGCCAGACCATGATGCACCTTGCACGTATCTAGAGAGGAAAGCAGTTCACTTCCACAGCTTTCATTTCAGTGCTTCATACCATCCCACTTTGGAACGGTGCTTATAGGAAATAGAGAGGTAGCCAGTGAACCAAGCTATTTGCTTTTTGCTATTGGATGTTATTTTGTATGTGCGCTCTTCTGCTTTTGTAATTGCTTTTTCTTTTTGTATGCTAAGTTACATAGGAAGCAGCCTACCCATTAGGTGCATCCCAGAAAATGTGCTCTCCTTGAAAATTTTAGTGCTCTCCTAGACAGATCAGTGAGAGCCTGTGGCTGGATGGTGTAGACTTCTGATGGATTTCAAGAGTTTAGGATTAGAGGAAACAAATTGGGACATCAAGGACATCTTGTAAAAGAGAGGAAGCAGACTGGACAAAGGAATTGAAAATACCAACCCAGTGCAAATATTAAAAACTGGGGGTAACAAATGGAATTTGATAAGGAAAGTAGAATTAGTGGTCTAAGTTGAAATAGTTATCATGATGATACCGATGCAAAGGCACTGATGTATTTCCATGTAACATTGTTTTTGTAAGCAATAATTCTTGTCTTTACATAAAATAAATATTACCTGCTACTATGTAAATGTAGGATGTACATGACAAGTTGGAAAAGAAACTTATCTTGATAAAGTTCTCTTCCTGAATTTATCTGCAAAATTGAAAGAGCATTAGTATCACTAGTATACACCAGTCAAAATAAATCTGGTAGGTAAGCTGGAAGAGGGCCGGGGTTTGGATTCTTGGGTAGTGTGTATGGCTCGGAACTGGGACTTGTGTACTTTCTCTGTTTTATTTGTAAGGTGGGTGACTTGCTTAGCCTCCCTATGCCTTTGCTTACCTACCTCTAGTTAATGAAAGGAAGATTCACGCTTTAAAAAAAACCAAAAAGATTGTGAAATTCACAGGTGTGTATTTTAACTTCTAATGTTCTCATATCATAAACTTATGTTTTAATTGGAGGTATGTCTTCATATTATTTTCATTGGGAAGATTACTTTGTTGCCTTAGAAGCTTCTTAAAAACGTACCATTTGAAATCCTAGGATTTATATCTCATGAGCTGTCAGGGTTGCCTACTTTCCTCTTAAACCTCTAAGTAAACAGTGATAGATTTCTGTACATTAGTTATAAAGTAGTGCTCCAGAGGTCAGCATTGTCCTATTGCTTTGTCACAGAGAATTTGTTTACTTTGAGCAAGTTACTTTTGCCTCTGTTTTTCTTCTGTGATATGGGATGAAGTGTTTTTCTTTAGGACAGTGCTGCTTTCCAACCTTCTGTTCTAGTGAGAGACACTCAGGTATTACAGGGACAGAAAATGGAAAGACTGGTAAGTGTCGCCATGAGTTAATGTTTTGGTTCCCATTTCCCATATACAGCCAAGCATTAGTTACACATGAGACAGTGATATGGGAGACTTCTGTAAAGACCTGTTCAGGTGTGCTTTGCTTGAAATTTTTTTCAGGTACATGTTGTTTGAAATAACAGCAGCTGAGTTGGGGACTGGCTGAGCACCCATGAATGCGAAAGCCTCTGGAAAGGGCTTCCAAGACATAGACTGTAGGATTCAGGGCTGCTTGGGAGGAGAGCAATAACTATTTAGATAAAAACCTGAACTGATGAAAAAATTTCCTTTTCTTACCTCCTCCCTCTTCCCCAGGATCTTGGTTGAGGGGGAGGATCGTCAAAACCCATGGCAATACTTTTTTGGAAGTGTTAATTGGCTTTGGATGCTTTTGAATTTTTTTAAAATTTATTTTACAGCAATGACCGTTCCTCCCATACATCTGCAAAGAAGATTGTCTTCCTCTATTCTTTGCTTGTTTGGCAAGTGAGAGAACTGAGCAAGTGTGGAGATACTGCCTTCAGGAGAGCCTGTTACAGTAGAAACAATAGAAATAAGGAAAATGTTTTTCCCAGATATCTCATCTTTTCCTAGCCAGTAATAGGAATTAGATTTTTGAGAGATAAGTTAAGAAAAAAGTAGAGAGGAAAGTCTTTATTTCTCTGCTGATTCCAGATTTTGACAGTCATAAAGTCTGAGAAAAGAAACATACTAGATGAGGGATGACATAGGAAGTTTTAAAAGGATGCAAGGAATAAATTGTGTGTATGTGTAGTTTTTTTCCAAATTTTCAAACAAAGTTAAGTATTTGTTTGAAATGCTCGGTGATGAAGCACCTCATAAAGGCTTTTAAATGAACAAATCAATACTTACTTCCACATGCCACAACTTAGAAAGCAACTGAGAATATGCTAAGTTCGTATTTGTTAGTGCCTAAATATGAAAGCCTGTATCATTTTAGTAGTGCTTCTTTTAATTTTTACGTGCATTAAAGCACTCAGATCATGTCTTTTATTATAATAAAACATTAAAACATGACTTGTAACTATACTTTAACAGTAAAACTCCACATAACCCAAAAAGCTATACATCTTTAGTAGGGTTTCATCATTCCTTATTAATAATATAAATGGGGACTATAAATTTCTCTCTTCTACAATACATGTGATAAAATACTTAATGGATTGTGAATGACATGTTATAAAACTTGGCATTAGGTACTGCAATTTATATTTAAATGCATCTCAGACATAAATAGAGGCTCTATAAATAGAAATCTATCTGAATTCAGAATACATGTAACCACTCATTTAGGTGTAGCAGCTTAGATGATGAAAGCATTAGATAGTAATTTATTTCTGCAGGAACATGCATTTGTGTATTCTGAAGGGAACTCCCCCAACCGCCCTGAATAAACACTTTTAAATAGAGAAGGATTTTTATAAAAACTAGAGGTGTTGTATATATTCCTAGCAGGATTTTGGGAACCTCTAAACAGAATCTGTAATTTCAAAAGCACGAAACCAGAGTAACTGCTACAAGTTAAAACAATAATCATGGGGAACAGGACCAAGGGCCTGAGGCAGACAAATGTGACAATCTCACCCAAACCACTAGTTACTCAGGTTCCAACACCTCAGTGCGTTTCTTTTTGAGGTAACAAATTAATAGCAGTGTAAAACTGATATAGTACCCATTGCCTGGACTGCCACTCTTAGCCATGGCACTTCCTTGACTTCAGTATAGAAAGCAAATAGTGATGGAGCAAGAGGGAAGTATGAGGCTTCAATGGAGGGGGTAAAAAAAAAAATAAAAAAAAAAATTGGTCTTCCAGAAGGATCAGGGTAAGAGCAATGAGTTTCACAGATCCCAGTGAGGGGTGATGATCAGTATATCAAATGCTGCATTCAGCCATGAAGTGAGAGCCAAAGGATCTAAGGAACAAGAGAGGATGAAAGTGGCCTTATAGTTCATTTCTAACATGTAGAGGAATAAGGCAGGACTTGGAAAAAGGCCACTAAGTGAGTCATTCCAGATGGTTTCCTTCAGGATTTTCAAGAAAAGACAGCTTAGATATTTGGATGGGTTGAGAGCTCAGCACTTGTTTCATCTTCCTGTGAGAGAGGTTAGTAGCCATACTCCTGAGACAAACCACACAGAATATCTGCAGCACAGCTCGGACATGAAGAAATGAAATAATTTACCTGCCTTTCTGCCCTTACTCTCTGCCTGTCTATGTCAGCTTTGGTCTGGGCTGTATCCTGCTATCTCTTCTACAAAGGGTAGAAACCACGGCTTGTAAATTAATGTTACTTTGGGCCAACAGTCGGAAACCAAATAAGTTCTTCTACAGAAGAGGTGTCCTGCATTGATTCTTCCAACTTTTGCATGCTGTCAGTCTTGCTGCTGCTAAAGATAAGTAATTCAGGAAGTAGCTCTTTCAGTAGGTTGGGTTATAGAGAGGCTGCTAAACATAATTTTCATTTTTCTATGGTTTTTGTTGATGTTTTCTCTGGATATGTGCCCAGCTGCTATTCTGCATGATGCAGAACATGGAGAGCAGTTGGGTCACAAAAGCTTTCTCTTGTTTAAAGCTTCTGTGACATGTTTTGTGGTGGACTGAACTTGTTCCTTGGGCAGACAATATTTAGTAAAGAAAATATAGGTTAAAAAAAAGGGGCAGGAAGGTGGGGGAGAGATAAGGGCTGATTTCAGAGCTGCCTGACTGGCTGTTTCTGCCCTGCGGAGTGAGGGTGTGCAGAGATATGACATTAACTCTTGGGCATCTGGAAAACTTTACTTTTGTGAGGTCATTATAAGGTGTTTTCTTCCTTGCTTGACTTGTCTTCTGTAATGACACTGGACAGAGATTAATGTGTTGCCATTAGAGATGAATTTGGGTATAATCACCCAGATATTCCTTCCGTCATCATCATCAGTATAAAGGAACATGAGGAAGCTATTATTAGGTGATTTCCTGGAGGGGGAAAAAAAAAAAGAATAAACCCCAAATCCAGCAAAACCCGGGTGCTGCTGCACAGATGGTGCTAGGGCTTAATCCATGCAAACTTCCATCAGTATCTCAAATTGGGCTGAAATTGGTTGAAAATGTAGTGGGGAAGGGGCAGGGATAAGATGGAGTGTTTCTTACCTTTATTCTGTTAAGAAACCAGTTTGAAAATAGTTATTAAGTTTAGTAATTAATAGTTGCAAGATTTGGCTCTAAAATGGGTTACTCTACTGCTCCAGCAAAAATCACAAAGTAAATTACTAGCCTGCTGCTGCAGTCAATCAATGGAGAAATTCTTTGCTGTGATGGTGGTGAGGCACTGGGACAAGTTGCCCAGAGAAGCTGTGGCTGCCCCATCCCTGGAGGTGTTCAAGGCCAGGCTGGATGGGGCTTTGAGCAAC
>JAOTQQ010000002.1:6169570-6209322 GCA_026546715.1 Gallinago undulata | reverse complement strand
GGGTTGGAACTCAATGATCATTAAGGTCCCAACCTTTCAACCCAACCCAAATGATTCTAAGTTGTACTAGTAGAAATAAGTTGAGAGGGGACAATTGGGATAGCACCAATACATAGAGAAGATTTTTTTCACCTTGTTTATTTTTTTACTCTTGCCTTTACTTGTGATTCTAGTGGAAAGTGGAGAATCACTGAGGAGTTGCTGTGGAGTTTGGGGCTGGTATGTGTATGTAAGAGGACATGGCTATTTCATAATATGCCCTCTGTGTTTCTCTCTGTGACTGCAGCGTGCTTGCTGAGGTGGCAAAGCATGGCATTTGCTTCTGTCTCTGTTGAAGGAGGGAAAGTTAGAGGAGAGATAATTTATCTGGGCTGTGGCTTTAGCTCTTCATTATATAAACCTGCTATGTAATTTTGGCCAGCAATACCTCTGAACACTGAATCCATGGTATTGACTGTACCACTGCAAAGATTTTGAAAGAAGGTGTGAAGAATTTGCATAGTTTCATTTTCATCAGATTACAAGTACTTCTCTCGAGCTTTGGTAATAACATCTTTTTGAAAGTGCACTTGAGAGGGAGAAAGTTAGTCTTCTGTGAATTTTCCCTTTAGTATATTATAGAGCTCTTTTTCCTTGTTGCAATTACTTTAGCTTGAATAAATTGAGGATTTCTTTTTGAGATGAAGATCTCTCTTGTGCACAAAGGTTAATTTTAAGGCTTTAATCATGTGGGTCACGTGATGTGTGTGCCATCCCTGGTAAAAGTCGTGTCCACTGGCATTACTACGTAGAACCCTCTGGATTTCTACACTATAGATAGAACCTATATGGCACCTATGACTAATTGTTAACTCTTGTTGTACCGCTGAGACAACAGTTCTATTTTTCAGTACTTCATTATCAGGAGTATCATGAGATGTCATTCAGTACCCAGCAATACCTAGATGGAGGTAGCCAGAGGTGTTTGGGTGCCTCAGTACCCTCATACTCAAATGGAGTCCAGACCACGAGTAGTTTGATCTAGGTCTATTAAAGTTTCAAATGTTTCTTTCAGGAGTTCTGGAAGACTCAGAAGGAGTTCAGTTCATTTGATTTGGTCCAAAACTGTCACACAGCCTCCCACTAAGAGGGCAAGGGTAAAACTAGCTGTGATATTTCAGTGTAAAGGTAAGACCTCGAGCAGAATTTCTGCAACATTTCCTTCAGTTGGGAGAGTTACGAGAGAGAATATGCTGGTTAGTGGATGTAAGTATACTTGAAGAGGAATGGTTGCTACCCTTCCTGTTTGCATCTTTTCCCAGATGCTCTTTTTTTTTTCTGCCCAATTCCGTTAGTCTGTAGGGCTAGTACTTAAAGTTATTTTTTGGATGGTCTTACTGGCTGTAAGGTAACTGAATTGGTTGCTTTCTTTAGGGGGAAAGAATGCAACCAAGCAGGCACTCTGAGCAGCACCCTTCACAGCTCGAGAGGCACGCAGCCACCAGAATTGAATTAACTTGAGACAACCCGTCTTAAGGCCAAAACAAAAACTTGCCAAAACAAAACAAAAAGCAAGCAGGCTTTCTTTCATTAATGCTGCATTTCTTCTGCTTGGAGCTGGTTCATTAAACTGAAAATTGTTCAGAACGGGCATCTCTGTAAAGAATGCTTGGAGCAAAATTAATTAGTTTTGCTAGGTTAGTAATGCACCTTGCTTGGACTGAAATTGAAATTATTTTTCACAATAAAGCCACAGCACTTTTTATTAGAATTGTCTTTAATTGTAGGAAATAGGAGTGTGATGGAAGAATTTGTCAAGTCTAATTTATGCATACAGTGACCCTTAAAAATTATTCATTTGCCTCATGAGATGCAGCAGGATTTAAAGTAACATCTGAACATCACCTTACCAGCACTGATGTCTGTATTTAGTCTGAGGAGTTTCCAAGCTGTCCTTTTATATTGCTAAGCTATAAATGGGTAAATCATGCCTAAGGGTATTCCTAAAATGTTGAAAAAACCTAATTTAATCTGACCATGTTCATGTTTGCCGTTCCTTTTTTAATAAGGATTCATGTCCTTTTTCAGTTGCAGTACAGTTTGGAGAAGAGCTTTATTTTGTATGAACAGTGTTTGTTGTGTGGAGATCCACTGAGAAATTAGCATGGGCTCATAAAGCTTTACCTAATTTTAATTCTACAGCTGTTTCTTTGATATTTCAAATGGCCGTGTTTGCTTTTCAGTGGCTAAGGCAAAACACAACTCCAAAGTCAGATGAGTAAAACTTGTTAAGAATTCTTTTTTGTTCCTCAGTGGGTACGTTCAGAGAACTCTGTCACAAAATTGCCCATCACATAATCTAGGTTGCAGGCGAGCTCATGGAGATAACACCCCTGCTAAGTATTTAAAGCAGTTTGCAGGGATCCAGCTGATGCACTGAGAATTTTGGCAGGAAATTCGAAATAGCTTCACTTAATGATCATATGTGCTCACTTCTTGTAGCATCCTGAAGTATTTTTTGAAATTAAGAATTAGGATATATAGATCATATGGTGTGTGATAATATCACTTTAATCTCACCCCATGAGGATATTGTCAAATTTCTAAGGATGACTGTGGTTCAGTCTTACCCTGATATTCTGATACCCTCTGAGAGTAATTGAAACGTTGCTGTTGCAGTTTCAACAGAAACAGCATGGTTTGTTTTTTTGGGGGGTGTGGGTGTATATTTGTTTTTCTCAAAGACAACTTTTTACAATTTGTTCCCACCAACAGTTCTTTTGTCTATCCTTACTGTTGCGTCTTTTTGGTTTGGGTTCCCCCACTGTCTCCCCTGCTTCTATGTAGATGTTGCTGCCGAATACACTTTTCTTGTATGGGATTCTGCCAAACACGTAAATACAGGAATAATAGGGACAATAAGTATCAGAAGTGTTTATCAATTTGGACATTTTTATTCCGGCTGGAGTCCGTAATTTTCTTTTTTTTTTTTTCCCCCTCCCACTGCTGATCTCTTCTGTGTTGATTGATACATTCATTATACTATGGGGAGTTTTTCCCCCTCCTTTTTTCTTCTTGTGGAGAGAATGTTTCTGCTGCAATATCTTATTTTTATGCCACTGATGAGCTCATTATCTCTCTCTAAATAACTAATGTATTTTAAATATATTTATCTTTCTTTCGTGGTATCAAATTCATGGGAGGAATAGACACTGTTCCCCAAGCCCTCTTTTATTATCATAGCTTTGAATTGATTTTCCAAGCCCTATTGCAAGTATTAGAGTCCATAATTTAAAAGTCATGTTCTGTGTTTAGGTTTAGATGTAACATCAATCTGACAGGATCTTTCTCTTCATGTACTACTACATGAGACCAAAAATAAGAGCCTGAGCCATATCTGCACAACCTGCTCTTTATGGGAAAAGTGTTTTCCTCATGTTTCCCTTCCACAGGAGTGGAGGAATTACTATCCAGAGCTCTCTGTGGACCTTTCTAATCACACAGTAGCTAATGCACTTACAAGGGGTATGATAACAGTCAGTATGGAAATATTCAATATGCTGTTTCCTTCACCACCTCCATTTGCCAGAACTGCATGCATGAAATCAAACACTTGTTTTTACATGATAGGAGACCTATCACAGGATTTTATCTTTTACATTACAGTGGGTTTGTCAAGCCTGCCATCTGAGCTTAGGATACAACTAATACAAATAAGTGAACAATGTTTTCTGGGTTAGAGGTGGAAGGGGCAGAACTGTGTGAATATTTCATTTGGGAAGGGGGCATACTTTGAATGACCTGAGTAATTCCTGATGTAAAGATTTTGAAAAGTCTATTTTCTGATTTAAATGAAAACAAAACAATAGGATGCAACAGCTGCACTCTAGGTTTGCTGGCAGATGTATTTACTAACTCTGAGATGAATTTTGAATATTATTTTTCCCAAAATGGAAAGTAATTCAATGGTTGTGACAGTATGTGAACAAGACTCTGCTCCATCTCTATTGAGTTACTTCTAGTTTTTTCTAACAGTTTTATAACTGTATTCTCAACCAGTCTGTCCAGTTGCTGTAGTACCAGCACCTTGCCCCATGGTGCAGTGGGTGTTTCATAAGGCAAATAGTGGTTTCAACTTGTTCCCACTTCACACTACAGGCTGTGACAGCCCTACTCCTCCTTTGTCACTGCAGGCTTCCTTCTTGTCTCCACGTTTATTTATTTAATTAATGGCTTTGGGAGCATGTTTTGGGTCCACAGATGGTGATAGGAAATAGGAGTTTGAAGGGGGGAACACTGTGTGGCCACTCTTCTGTTCTTGTCCCACTCGCTCTTTCTTGCAAAGCGATTATAACTGATACTAATTGAAGGCACTTGGCACAGGATTTGGGAAGAGATTATGTCCACTTGGCAAACACTGGTTCTTGGAAATCTTGCAGCAGAGTAACAAAAACAATGACTCTGAGACAAATCTATTTGCTTGTCACAGACTGCCTCCATGAGAATTTCCTTAATATGCTCTCTTCAGCAAATGTTTTTTACTGTTGTTTTTTTTTTTTTTTGCAGAAGTGTATTGTGTTCAAAACTGCTTGATAGAGCTTAATCCTGAAGGAAGGTGTCAGGTCTAGATTTTCTGTGAATTGGGGAGGTGATATAAATGAGAAAGGAATTAAAGGTCTTTACAAACAAGACATAAACTTAAAAGACAATAGTCGGAAGTAAACACTTGTGTTAACTAGGAAAACTGCCTGGGAAACCTCTCAGAGACTATGATCCCTTTTATTATATGGGTCAGAAACGTAGGACATTTTTGTCAAAGCAAATATAACAGAATTAGTTCATTACTTTGATAATTGAGGTTAATAAATTGCTTATGACTCATTTCTCACTTGCTAGAAAATTTATTGAGCATGAAAAAAATCTTAGTCAGGTGCTGAGTGAGGGGATTGTTGAAAATTGATCATGTTGGAGGTAACTGACACCCTTCCAAAACTGAGACTTAAAACAGACTTTTGCACTGCAGGTATTGCCTGGGTAATTCACACATTCCTAATAAACTGTAATTGATGTATGGCATGTCAAGCATGTGTTCCAGATACCAAACACGAATAATAGTGAAACAAAATTTATCACAACTGACTAGCAAAGATCTGTGTTTGAGAAAGGAGTGATAAAAAGATTAACAAACAACTGTAAATGAAGTTTTGCATTCAGAGTGGCAACTGAGCAGCATTGCTTGGCAACTGATGAGATTCCATCTGCTCCTATTGGGAAAATATGTGTAGCTAAACTAGAAAAAAATTTTCCTAGCTATGAATAGGTGATTCTGAATTTCTGGTCTTTCACCACAGCAGGGGTTATCATTCATTCAACATTCATTGCTCAAAAAATGTATTTAGACCCCTCAAAATGATAATGGAAGTATATTCAAGAGCATGGAAAAGGGGGGGTAGTGCTGATATAGAAGTGTAAAACCTGAATGAAATAAATACAGGAGACTGGCAATTTCATAGCATCCAGAAGACCACATGTGTGTTCTACCAATGTGTTGCTGAAGAGAAATAGGTTTAAGAATCTCTTGGGTTGTTGTTTACAAAATTAAGTATGTGTGTTATATTTAACCTTGACAAGTATTGTTTTAAGCATGTGATAACTTACCGTGCACTTCTCATTGGATATCAGAAGCTCTGCAGAAAAGTCAAGCATTTCTCAGGAAGGAAAGTGGAAAAGAACACAGAAACAGCTCAGGTGTCACTTGTTCTTTGTTCTAGGCATCCTTCTCACAAAAGCTGCTCTGCACTGAGGTTTCGTTATGCTTCTCCATGCAGAAAGGTTTCTGTGTAGCAGCACACACTGGACTAGTAAATAGTTTTCCTTACGATACCAAGCAAACATGCTGGGTACTGTCAGATTGCAATAAACTGATTAGCTTGGTTTCTCACTCTGGTTTGGCAGAAAGAGGACTCCATTACACTAGCATTGTGCATAGATTGTTCTTGCAGCTGAAGTTCCATGGAAAATGACTATTTACACTATTGTTTGTCAAATAACAGGTAGGAAAGAGAACATACAGACCAATATTACTATGTGATGGAGTATTTCTCTGTAATGGTGCTTCCCTGTAATCTCAGAAGAAATACAGATAGGGATGTCATTTTACTGTGTGTGTTGATGATGGTTAAAGTCGGAACCAAATATTTAATATGGCTTTAATTATAGCAGTTAGTTATTTAAACATTTCTGGGAAGCAATGTTATAATTAATTACCGTTATTAATTATAGGGCTCAACGCTTGTCTTTGAAAGCTCTGTGCTGCTTAGGTTTCCAGACCTCTTGTATCAGCCTGTGGGTCCAGGGTTTTAGAGATGACAGACTCTCCTGGGGAAGGAACCATCTCCGTACTGTCCTTTATGATTTCTTTCTGCTGTGTCTTCTAGTCCCCAGGGTGGTGTGGGCAGCTTGGGGGAAAGGAAAGTGAGTGGTGCAAGAAGCAAAAGGGCTTGCCTTCCAAGGAGAGTTAAATGCCCAGTGTAAGTCAGAAGTGATGCATGTCTATAAAATTTAGGTGGCTGTTCCAGCACTTAGAAGCTCTTGGGAAGCTTCAATGAGAAGTACTAAGACCACTAAGCACTCTGTTTCCACAGTGCACAATACTTCTTGAGATTCCCTTTGGAGCACAGCTGTAATGTAACTGTAACCTGCACCATAAAGAGTATGAAATGTGCCAGAATTTCTTTTCAGTCTATCTTGATTACGGTTTTTCACAATTTGGATCTACTGCATTCTTGATAAATCTTTCTAGAGTCCATGTATTGGTTGTAAGGATATTCTGCGTCCTACTAAATATTTGAAAGTGTTTGTTAGCTTACAATCAAGTAATTGTTTCTGTGGAGTGAAATCGACTTTTAAAAACTTATCTTAACCCTAGTACCATTTCTTGAAATAAGAAGGCCTTAAAGGTCTTTGTCTTTTGTAATTGATATGCTTTCTGAAAAAAGGATTGAGTTACTTTGACAGAAGTATTCTTATTACTTCATCTGCTTTGATAAAGAATTTTTTGATGAAGAGTTATTTCTAGACAAAAATAGTTTTCAGACAGGCCAGCTTTACAGGCCTCCAAATCTTACCTTGTTTCCAAGACTTTACAAACTTTTTTTTTTCTTTAAACTGAGTGTCAATATGCTTTCTTGTACAATCAGTATTTTTAAGTCAAAGCTATAAATATAAATATTTTGGGGGAGTTTGAGCAGGGGATCAAAGTATGTCTGTGTCTTTGTGGAATTGGAGTCTGTGGCTTGAGTGAGAATTTCTCTCTCTGGAGGATGCTGCACGCAAATGGCATACTCAAGTAAAGGCAGCAGGGGTATTCCAGCTGTTACACAGGGATGGTTTTAATCCACACCTCTGTACCCCCGCGTAACAGCTTCCTGGGCAGATACTGGCACAGCAGCCGCCTGCATGGAAAAATGACAAGCAATGTAGGAACAGGTGACAGTTATTCCTCACTTAAAAGCTTGTTGAGAGGCAAGTGTTTCAATCAGGCGCTTTTGCAGAGGTACAGGGAATGAAGGATCTAACTTCTCTAAGGCAGGCATGTGCTCCAGGCAAGGGTTTTGTGCTTTAAAGCCTGAGAGTCCTGTTTCAGCTGAACAGGCAAGTGGGGAGTTCATCTTCTGTTTGTACCTGTAACACATGAAGAGGTTTGATACGATGCCTCACTTCAAGGCACGTTGCTAGTGCTGTGTTGGAGAAAAGCATCCCTACTGTGGGACTGAAAAGTACCCGAGAGTCTTCTGGAAGTGCAGGAGCCTCACCGCCACCAGGGCAGCCCTCAGGCGGAGAGCTTAGTTGTCTTCACCTTGGGCACCAATGCAGTAATACCTTGTGCTTGTTGTGCTGTGGTTTTATAGTCGTTTTTTGAAAGCAAGTGACCTGTTTCTGTGATGTCCCAAACTTGGGATTCATTTGTTTACTAGCAGAGGTCCACAGCGCTGTGCTGTGATCCCTACAAACACATAGGTACCAGTGACATTTCAAAAAAGCCATTCCTGTTGTATTCCATAGGAAATTAAATTTGATTGACAATTTTAAGAAGGTCACATTCATTTAATTAGGAGTTGTATTCTGGCCTTCTACTGTTGTTTTATAAAGATTACTTACATTTTTTGTGCAGTTTAAATCTTTCTGTTTGCTCTAGTCAGAAAACTTAAGATGTGGCAAAAAGACAGAACCAATTATAAATCGAGCACTTGCATAATCCTAAAATATACCACTCTGTAAGTATATAATGACAGTGTGCACTTTTAAATCAATTCTTCTAGCAGTAACAAAGCTGGGGATTTGGTAAGTCTCATAGGCCAATTTCAAGTGAGCAGAAAGAGACAATTTGTCACAGTCAAGTGATCTTAGGACCTGCTGTCTTTATATTTTTTTAAATATGAAGTATAAAAATTTAATGCTGTAATTTTATGGAGATGTTCCTAACTCAATTCATAGGGATTTAAACACAGTAAAGTAGCAGTGTATAATCGTTTTTGTGAAAAAAGTTTTTAAAGTCAACCCAGCTACATTGAAATAACTGCCAGCCCTTAGAAGTTAAGGGGAAATGTAGAGATAAGTGCCTGTAAAAATCTTCCGTTTTCCTGTACTTCTGAGCTCAAAAGTTTTTTTTTTTTTCTCTTCTCTGGAAGGTGGACTCCGGGTTGCAACTGGTTTACTGGTATTAAACACACAAGAAGCTTCATTGCAGAGGGTGGTTTTGGCTCACTATTGGACTTTCTTTACTTGCTTTTTCCAGTCTCCCAGCCTCACTTGTATGCTTTGTACAGGGACACCAAGCATGGTCTGATTGGGATTTTTGACAGAGTTAATGGACATGGTTATCCTGCTCTTTGTACCTCTTAGGCAATGGAAATGTTCTGCAAGCGCTAAGCCACTATAAATAATGCAAGAGCTTAATAAATGGAAAATAAAGATTTTTGAGTACATATTGTAGTATGATTAACCTTTTATCTTTGCTGGCACAGAGTGTGAAAATGGGCAAGTTGAATTTGAAACAAATCTGTGGTTCCCTGTCAGATCCCTGGTCCTCCCTTCCTACGTCTGCAATGTGGAAGGACACCTGCCCCTCTCACCTGCTGGCACCTGCATAAAACTCTTGGCTTGACAAAGCGTGCAAGCTTTCATGACAGTCACATACTTCTATAGGTCTCTTCAGTGGCCCTGAAATGAGTCACAGGACGTAAAGCCCGAGTGGTGGTGGGGGAGAGGACAAGAGTGTCCTCTCTATAGGTTCATTTTTATGGATAAAGGGAAAGTGCATTCTGTAGAAGGGATTTGACCTAAGTAGGAAAACACAAAATTTCTACTTAGATGTGATTTATTTTTTTCCTGCTGTTGATGTACTCAGGCTAATACTATGTCCTTAACTTTCAGCTCTAATTTATAGTAAGAAAAGTGACTTCCCATGTTTCTGCAGTTATTCAAGTCCATCTTGTATGCTGGCAAGTGAGCCCCTACACCCGTATATCATTATCCATTCCCTTTTCAGTGTAGGATTTGTAGTAAATGTCCTCTACGAGAACTGGATGATGGTCATGGCATCCAATGTTTTACAGTGCTCTTTATTTTCTGTGTCTAAGTATTCAAATGTTGTCTTACCAAGTGTTCGTATAATTGTAATAGTTGGTGGAGAAAGCAGTATTGGGACTGAGCTGTGTTGCTGCTTTGCCTGTTGCTTGCTCCTACCCGATTACCTTGGAGTAGGAAGGTGTGCAGCAGTGAGTGGAGGTGGGCAATTTATTCTTTTTTTAATGATTTTGCATTACTGTATAATACTGGACAATGTCTTTCTTATCTGCTTTGAGTAAGTGAATAGTAGCTTGAGTGAAGTTTCTAGATTTAGTATTATAGAAAAATGTCGACAATTATACCGCAGTGTGGCCAGATGTCATTTATTTGACATAACAGTATTGAACTGATGACTCACTTATTACCTGCAGCTACTTACAGCTGAAAGAGAAAAGACTTATAATTTCTTTTCATTATATAATGAGAAAAAAGGTCAGTCTTGTGTCAGGCTGTTGACTTTCCTCAAAGAAATCAGGAGTGCAGAAATCCATCACAAGCCTGATGAAGGACAAAATTGTCTGTAGGAAAAAAAAATAATTAAGTAATCTGACAAAAATATGTAACTGTCTTTAATTTGGGTAAAATTGAAGAAGATAGTTTGGTGCGGATTTATTTACGTTTTCTTTAAAAACAAAAGCCTCCCTCTCTCCTATCACTACAACAGCAGCAATGATGCAGTGAGCACTCTTGTTTGTTATTTATGGCTTTTTTTGTAGGTAAGCTGTGTACATGTTCTACTGCTTTTATGTAGTCTCTGCTATTATGATTTATGAAGAAAAGGAATTACCATGGGAATCAGAAAGGGATAATTACTGAATGCAATTATACTTGCAAAATTAAGCTATTTGAAGAAGGTTGGGTTTTTTAAAGTGATGGAATAATTTCAACCAGAAGAGGGCTGTAAAATATGGATGCCAATCTCCTGTTAGTTATCTTTTTCCCTGCTTCCCGGAGCAGTTGATGCTAGCTGCAAAATTTAGATATAGTCTTTGAATTCTTGCCAAGCAGAGCCAGGTCTGCATCTAGAAATTAAACTAGTCCCCATTTGTTAAAATGTTTACTAAACATGGAAAGGAATTTATTAATTCATGCCAACCCTTTGGTTTAATTCTTCTTTTCTGTTTTTCAGTGTCGTTATTCTTGAAAGCTTTTTTTACCCTTTATTACCTGGTTGGTTCTAGATATAGAAATATTCCCACTCACATATTGCACTTTCAAGAGGAAATGGGAATTTGAGTGGGAAAACAAGGAAAACAATCCGGAACATATTTACATTTTTTTTTTTTAGTATCTGCTGGAATATCTCAATCCTATAGGCTGTTGGAGATGCTGAATTTATATTCTGCTCTGTTCTGGGATGTAGCACTAAAGGGTGTAATACTGTCCAAGAGCCTGAGTCAATGTGACTTCTGAATGCAGCTTCAGCTGTAAAGGTGTGACTTAACCAGCCATCCTGTAAGTGGTACTGATCTTGGAGCATGGAGTCTGCACCTCTGGTTCCCAAAGTGAGGTTTTCTGGCTGCCTACCAGTCTGATACTGGTTATTCAGGTGAATCCATTGATCTAGATATCTCAATTTTGGAAGAGGGTGGAGAGAGTATGCTGCAGGACTGGCTGTTGCTCCAGTTGCAGTGCGTACAGTTCAGCTCTGCTGCAGCACTTGGAGGGATTTCTGAGAGAGGAATTTGTACTGAAAAAGCACTCAAGAGGAAGGGCTGCTGTAGAAGTAGAAGGATACTTGTCCTGCTGCTGCTTCTTTTCCCTCTACCTTGGAAAGTGGGGAGGGAAATTGAGAATTTTTGTAATGGGAGGGAAAACAATGTCTCGATCTAGATGGGAGGTTAAGGAGTGCTCCAGGTTTAACTACCACCTACCTGCAATTTGATTCTCTGGGATGTTTTCCACAAAATGCCTGTATTTGCATTGCTGCCACTGTCCAGATCACTAATGGAAGCATTAAATATCACTGCGTGCAGGTGGGGTTGCACCTGAACTGTGCTTGATTAACACTTGCAGAGAGGAGTCTTCTGGTTGGCTGTGCAGCTGCTCTCTCATGGTGACATTGATAATGTCCCTTTGTTTTTTATGAGAACATCATGGTGGGATAGCATTGAGGAGCAGGGCGGTCCTGAAGACTGGTTACCACCAAACTGAAACCTCCTCACAGGAAAGAAATAAGATTGATTTGAAGTTACAGGGCTGCTTATTTGTAGTCACCGTAAATCAGTGTGCAAATACCTGCAACTTCTTTGTTTGAGATTTGGAAATATTCTGGAATAATGTTAAGATGATTTAATTTCATTTAATTTCTATTTTATTTTGGGGGGGTGAGCGGGTGGAGTTAATGCATTAAAAATGCAGAGAAAGTTTCATGTAACATTTTATGTGATGTACAGTGGCTTAGACCAGGACTATCAGGTGCCTTGGACAAAACTAGCTTATGTAAATGTTCTTTAGTTGGTTCTTCCTGTGCAGGTGAGTAAAGCAAAATGATCAGGCCCTGTCCTTTCATGACTTGAGTGTCTTTATCCCTGATCCAGAATAGTACTTTGACTAACCCTGTGGAATATCCCTCTGAAGTTAGAGAAGCTTTATCCTGCTGGAGGTGACCATGTGGCTGAACACAATTCTTACACACCACTGCCAGACTCCTAGGATCATAGAAGGTCTTATGTTTAAAAATAAAATCCTTGCTTTAGCTGTTGTACAGGCATCTGTGCCCTAAGGGTGATTCAGTCTTTTGAAAGCCAGGTTATGTTTATTCCATGATTTCCTTAGGAGTTACCTAAGAGTGTCCCTTTAATCTAGATCAGTGGCTTCAGCAGAGCTCTTTTATTAGATGCCGTTTGGGAATGTGTCCTGCAGGCTGAAATGGATGCTGCTGCTTGGGAAAGCTGCCAGTACTTTAAATATTTAGAGCAGAAATGAATAAAACTCTTTGGAATATCTCATGTGTTCTAAATATCATTAATTAATTTGAGTTGCAAAACTGGAAAATGGGAGAGGTTTTGCCTTCAGCTGGGTAATTTGCTGAAAACTTCATGATGTTTAAGAGGAAAAGTCCTGTATGAAATGATCACTCAGCTTATAGACAAGCCTGTTACTTAGCAACCACACAAGTAAACTTTCACTTCTGACTATATTTTCCAGATCTCATTAGATTCAACAAATGAAATTAACTTTATCTTAAAAATACAGAACAAAACCTTGCAGTGTAGGAAATCTAGTCTTCCTGACGTGTTATGTATTTAAACTGACATCTTGGGAGCAACAGGCATAGCAGAAATGAATTTGTAAGCTTTCTAGGAGCTGCTAGGATAATGGCAGATCATGTCAGTAAGTATTAGCTAACTGTGTTTTCTAAACTAATATCTTAAGGTGAAAAAAGAGTTGACTTAATCCTTAACTGTTGATCATTTACTCAGTTGATTTCAAGCAGTCCTTTGATTTGTGTCAAACCAGACCCAGACTTTAAGTGGTAGCTGCACTTAAGGTTTTGAGCACAAAGATAATTTGGAAAAGTACTTATATCTTGCATTGTATGATTTCTTAAGTTCTCTTTTCATAGCTTTAGAAGATCTCTCTTACCTGCTGTTGGCTGTAAATTTACAGGCTTTTGAATACAACCATTTTGCCCTCTAGTGAAAGTCCATTATGTGGTTCTGAGATGTTAAAAATAGTTCAGCCATTTTTCCCTTCTAACGGAACGTGTACTGTTGAGCAGGGCTGGAGATACTTACCGTCTTCATGTTATAATTCACTGAAAAGGTAAAGCCTCAAATGCGCTCTACCTTTCTTTTTCTTTTCTTTTTTTAATATTGTGGGTTCAAAGAGAGGTTGTAAGAAATCCTGTCTCGCTGAATATTAAGTGGGATAATGGTGATGCAGAAGTCCCAGTGAGGAGTTCTTTTTCCTCAGCATCTTTTCTTGATGAGGACTGCATTACAGACAATTTGTTACACATCTCTATTAGTTTGCATCTGTGGCAGACCAATGCTGGGACACTTTCAGTGTCTCTGTGGTATGAAAATTTCAACTTTTTTAAGAAGAATTATCTTTTTCTCTCCAGAGATTTTTCTTCAGATCACAAACTGTTGTCTGTATCTTAGGTGAATTAATGCATGAAACTGCATTTAAAAAGGATGGGAGGGGAGAGTTTTGTCAGTGTTAGGTTGATGGTTGGACTAGATGATCTGAAAGGTCCCTTCCAACATACGCAATTCTGTGATTTTATGATTTTTAAAGTATCTAAAAGATATATAAAAATTTAGTGTTCTACTCTGAAAGTTTTTGTAGCATTTTAAAAAACAAAATACCGTGCAGTGATTCCACAGCAGTTCTTTCCTTCCGTTCTGTCACTTGTGAGCATAATACTTTATGCTCACAAGTGACAGGAGCTGGCCTGAGATTTCAAGTTAAAATACTGTAAGTGAAAAACACATTGTTTTTGTGATAAACTATTGCTTGAATGGGCCACTTCTGTCCTAAATTAAGTGCATGGCCAGCTTGAGAATTAGGCATGCTGTTTGAAGCTGGTTACAAGATCCTGTGGGGTGCTGCGTACCTCTGAAACTTGCTGAAATCAGGTATGGCCTTAGGACAGAACGCTGACATGCTTCAGCAGTTATTAACCTATGTTGAAAAAGGGATATACATGCATGTGTCTATATGTATACAACAAGAACTGAAAGCCACATTATGTGTTTGGGCTCAGGCCAGAGTGAAAGGAGGAGCACAACTTTTCTAATTCAAGAGTTGCTCATGAAGCGCTTAACTCTTGGCTCATGTGATCCCTTGGAGTCATCTCTGGCCCCTCCATTTCTTGCACCAATGAAAACAAATGCTGTTGAATTAGGTCAGTGGTCAAATACATGTTAATAAGCACTCAGTTTGACATAAAATGTCTGTAGGTATAAAGTGAAAAAAAGACATTGAATGGGAACTCTCAGCTTAGTAAGGCTGGTAATCGCATTGGCTGATCTTACGTCATGTTGATGTGTATTTATGAACACAATATCTGTGGTGTAAAGGCTGACAAGAGTGTTCCTGTCCAAGGGTCAAAACTCTGGCTGCAAAAGAAACAGTGAGGCCTGACATAATGTAAGAGATGATGTCCAAAATCAAACAAGTTTTGCAAACCAGCCTCATCAATTTCAGTTAAGGTTAATATTATGTTTGTATTTAGACAGCTGTTAAATTAGTAAAATTTAACAGGTTTCAGTTAACAATTACATCAGGGACAAATATGGTCCATGTTTGGAAAGCCTGGGTTGTAAAATCAGAGATCTCAGAGCAAACATCCATTGCTTTTTAACATCTGGTACAACTGGAGAAGTTTAAGATATGTCTACTGGGCTCTTGATCTGTAGCAGAGAGAAGCTGGTAACCTTGAGAAGTCCTCAATGATGTCCTTGATGATCCCCCTTCCCCTTAATAGGGCTGCTCCCTTACTCTTCTTTAGGAGCATGGAGGCACTGTTGCTGTTTGCATGTCTTCCATAGTGAGCATGCTAAGGAGTTACAGTACTTTAGCTAAATTTACAATTCCTGCATGTCACACTCCAGTGACTTGAATTTAATCTTAAAATTCAGCAACTCTTTAGAGAACAATCAAATTTTTCATAATATTCATTTACTAAAACATTTACCAACATTTGCACAGGGTACAGTTTACAAACAGTTCCTCCAGGAAATGTTTTTAGGCTGAGTATTTTTCAAGTAATTTTCATGTTGTGCACTTAAAGGGAGTTATTTGCTTTGTCACTGAATGATCCTGAGATGCTAAATGCAACATCACAAGGGAAAGCGAGTCAGATTGTTCAGTTACCAGCTACTTAGTCTCAGATGAGGCAGCACTAACTTGCCAGCTTCTCTACCTTTTCTTTCTTGTTTGTAGTTAAGCATTATCCAAGACAGATGAAATCCAGGTGTGGCTGGGGGCAGCTGCTGAGTTTCTCTGTCGCATAATGTGATGGGGCAACGTGCTGCATCTGCTGGAAGAGGTGGGAGTCATGCATCTCTATGTAAGGAACTCAGATGAGCCCAACCTGAAACTTGGGGTGTATTTGAATATATGCATGGAGAAACATGCTCTCTGCTTGTCTGTCCTCTGGCATCTGAGAGACTGAGCCATCAGAACTGGGTTTGACCATCAGGGTATATGGGTGATGTGGTTGGCTGCTACCCTCTACCAACCAGGTAATTGTGATTTAGTGATTCAGTCTTGACTGACTATGGTTTGAGCCACTTTATATCTCTTCTCTGTCTCTGGGCATGTTTAAAGAGGTTTAGGTGAATCTAGTGGCAAAATGTGATTGAAAACCTGTTACTCTTTCCTTTGCTCAAAACTAATTGCGCACAAAATAAAGATGTCCGTTTTGTTTACATGGAAGGTTTTCATGGCTATTACTTCTCAGGTTATTCACATCTTTTTACAATCAATATAGGAAAGTACAGTAGATCCTTCTCAGTGAGGCAGAAATGATGAGGTGTTAGTATTTGTACTGAGACTTTGGTCTGTGAGTGCAGAGTAGTGGGAATGCTCAAAGGAGCCAAAATAATCACCTCCTAATAACAGCTCTGACTCATGGGAACAGAGTCCTGAAAAGATCATCCTTGCTTCACAGTTTCTGCATCTTCCTCTTGTTAGCGATCAAATCAGACTACCAATATTCGGTGCTCTCATGTTTCTACAGATAATTACATTTAACAGCTTTTATTTATGTAAGTCTTGAGGAAGAGCTTAATTGTATTTGGGTAATTTTTTTTCTCCTGTTTGTCTGAGACCGACCAGGCAGGCAGAAATGTGCTTTTATTCTTGCCCTTCCTAATTTATCTTCTCTATTTTTGTCTTTCGCACCAGTTTCAATTAATTTCTTTTTCACTATAGAGGACTGTGATGAGCTTTTAGTGAAAAATCTGAAACTGAAGACAGCATTTAATCAAAACATCTATATATTGAACTTCATTTCCCTGATTTTATTTATTTCTTTAGATACCTGATACAGGAGTTTAAGTGATGGGGCTTAATAGTAAAAACAAATGCTCACGGGGAGAGTTCTGCTGGTTCCCACAGCTCTTGTCTTGGGTTAATAGTATTTCATTAATTTTGTTTGAAATCCTCTGTGACAGCATAATTATGATATAATAAGACTTAGCTAGGTGGCATAAAATTATCTGCCAGTAAAGCCTCAAAGACAAGGTCACATAGAGTACAAGTTGTCTTCAAAACGATGTTTCTAGAACTGAGTGTTCCATCTACAGAAAAAATAAAACAAGTAACATTTTAATTTTTGACACTATTTCTAGTAGCTGCAAAGCAGTTCACCAAAATGATTTCTCTAAAACACTTAAAAAACCCATTGTTGTTAACTTAGAGTTCATTTTTGTTTAGGCAGGGGTATGTTGGATACAAAGCTGGAAGTGAAGAGAGCAGTAAACAGTTCTTCAATCATCTACTGTATTTTGTAGGGCAGGTTTAAATTTGCTGGTTCTGATCCTTTTTATGGGCTCAATATACAGAGCTGCTTAGAACAGGTGTCTGCAGGTAATAAAGTACCTTATGTAGGCTTTGTTGCTTCTGGATTGTTCCCCAAAATATTTCCTTGACTTATTTAGTTCTATCAGTAACCATTCTTCATAGCTACTTCTGTGTAGGGCCACCCCGTCAATCTCTATATTAACAGAACTCCTAATATGAAGACCAGGTTTTAATTCATCCTCATTATACAGAAAAGAAGAAAGTCCCCCTTAGGGACTTCGTGACCATCAAATGCATTTGGCAAGACAACCAGCAAAACCATTAGGATATTTGACATGTATTTCATCTATATTCCAAATAGCATAGCAAGATGGATCTTGTGACTAAAGCAGACCTGGAAGCCAGATTTATGTAACCTTGAAGAGGTCGCTTAAACTGCTGCTTTCCTTGTGAACGTGCTGGGACCAGCCCTGGTGCACCTGGGCTCCGCAGAGGTCCTGAGCAGCCGTTGCTAGCAGTGATGCGAGTTGCTGGGGTTAATGACATACGAAGTCACTTACGTATTCAAACATAAAGACCGCCCTATGCCTTCCTCTATATCAATTTCCTTGCCTATTAAACGAGAGCCTGCTTTACTGCCTGTTATGAGGGGTTAATCAACTGTCCATTTTTATGAAGTGCCTGGAGATATCGGGGTGTAGTCTATGGCATTGCAAGGGATTTGCTGTTGATGGCTCTAGAAAGCAAAATAAAGTTTTAAAAAATCTTGTTTTAATTGCAACTTCAGGAGCTTTTCAATTCAAAGGAATGTTTGTGACCATTTTTTGACACTGACGTGTGTTGGATCTCCTGCCTTTCTGCAGGAGATAATGTAGTCTTATTTTGATCAAAAATAATTCTGATAAGAACTTCCTAGATTGCCTGATAGATATGTTTGTGTTTATATCTCTGTCTGTGTATCCATATACGTTTATTTTATGGTTTATAGCATCAACTGTGCTAACTGGAGCTTGACGATTTCTGAGGTTTTTGGGGTGGTTTTTTTTTTTAGATACTTTGTTTGTTACTGCATTAAAACCAATCTTAGTCACTGTTGTATAACAATAATGTATTCTGCTTTCCTTTGCTGTTTTTTGCCTCTTCTTTCAAAATTTAACTTCTTTAAATTCTATATAACTCTGTCCTCCTTTGGGTGCAGTATTTTCTTTAGTCTTTGCACTTTGATACTACCTGTGTGAAAATACACTTAGTATTTCTGTTCCTGCCTTATTTGAAATGAAAGGTAAAGAAACGTAGCAGAGGTAATTCAAAGTGCTTTGCTGATGGGAAAAGACTAACTTTGACAATTGATTTTGAATTAAAAGCTTTAGATGACTCTATCCTCAAGTTGTTCACCACAGTCAACAGTGATTGTTTCTCTGGTGTGACGCACCCATTCTGTCTTGACTGGCTGATCTGTTTTTATGCGATCATGTACATGGCCTGGGAGAATGCCATCAGGGCACAAGTGGAACATTTGAGTCTTTTATAACTAGAGGAGGTAATTACTTCACCTTTTGAGCTTTCTGATTTTTATTTTATTTTTATTTTTTGGCCGTGAGCTTGACTCTGCACTTCACCTAGAAACTTGTTAAATATAATTATGTGTAGTTCATGATACAAATCATTGTGTGTAATATTTGATTATTTTAGTTACTAATATCTTTGAAATAGAGAAGGCCTGTCTTCCTGTTAATCATTAAGAATTCAAGACAGGGAGGCAACCTCCATTCTGTTCTGTACCAGAGCAATGAATCATACTTGTCCCTTTGCCCTTCCTCCTTCCAGATCCTGAACTGGAAGTAATTGGTGGGCACCATTCACTGCAACCATAGTTAGTAATGTCACCCTGAATATGACAAAATTTTTTCAAAATATGGGACTTGGTCTGCCTTGCTTCTTACTGTTACTTAGTTACACAAATGGCTTTTCTGGTTGAAGGTCTGGGGCATAAACAGGCTCTTTAACATGCTTATTACCTGGGGTTGACACAGAAAAGTGGAACAATTTGATTATAATTTGATTACAACCTGCCTCCTTTACTCCCTTTCATTCCCCCAGCCAACTCTCCAGGCAATGTAAGACCCAATCTCTTGAAAGGATAAAATTTCTCATTAACATCATAGGAGCAGTGAGCTGATTTCTTCAGCTTTAAGTTTGTTTCCATGCTTTATGGCCAATTCCATGTTCAATTATTTGCCTTCCTTTTTATTAATAAAGACTTCCTAAATAAATAGAAAAGACTAGTAATTTAGAGAATTATTTGTGCTCATGATCTTGTATTTTAATTGGAATTATGATGACCTTCCTAACTCTAATTGTGAATGCTAGTTTAAGGATCTCATATCCCTTCTCCTTATTTGCATACAAATTGCATTCTAACAAGTAGCCAGGTTTTCACACTCTGCATTTTTAAGTGAAAGTTCTTTTTAAAAATTTAATGACAGTGCACTTTTTTTCACAAGATTTGACTCAATATGCTAAGGTTGTTGGATTTACTTTCTGATGCACTCAAGAACACTTTAACAGGTCTACTTTCAAGAGGGGGAAAGAAAGAAACTCGGAGCTTCATTTATCTATAAACGTCAAGGCTGTGATATTTTTATGCCTTCTCAGGTGAAACTTAGATCTGCATGATTTAGTGCCGATGCTGGAAAAATGACTAGCTGTTGTTTTGGTCCCATATTGACCATGAGGGCTCAACACAGCACTGAGAACCCAGCAGTAAGTATTGCCAAAGGAAGCTCTTGGTGTCTGCTGTGCATTCTGGATTTGACTTGTACATCTTATTGCCAGCTCAGCTCTTTTAATGCCAGAAGAAAAGCTTGTCCCTAATGGGTCAAAATAAGATTTATTTTTCTCAGTGTCCCAACTGCAACAGTGGCCATAAGTAGATATGCAAGGAAGATTTAAAACATAGCAAGCCTTCAGGTACATGCATCTCTGTGGGCTTCCTGAGCTGGATGTGATTTTGATCTACTACTCCCGATCTCCTCAACAGGAGTATTTTCTGTAAACTTCAGCCTTCATAAGCTTTTAGCATCTACCAACTTTTTTCTCAGTGAGTGCTACAATTTACCCACTGCATACAGAGCCAAGACCTTTTTGGTTCTAACTTGTATCACAGTTTCTACTAATTTTCTTGGTACAGATATTAGGCATATAGTTCCCTAGATTCTATCCCAGCCCCTATTTTTATATCCAGTATAGACACTTCCCGCCATCTGGTACATACCAAGGTGATTAAAGCAAGTGGGCTACCCACTCGGCAAATCAGATTTTCTACTTCACCTGAATACTCAGGTGAATACTTTTAAGTGCTAGTGCTTTTATTGTTTGTTTTGTCCATGTACTCTACATCTGATCCTGCAGTTGTTTCAATTCCAGCCATCTCTCCAGTTTCTTCCACAGTGAACATTAATGCAAAGAAATAGGTCAGCTTCCCTGTGGCAGCCCTGTCCTCTGGGTGATCTTTGTGCCCTGGTCATTGGTTGGCCTTGAGACTTTGGTGTTTCTGCTGAAGAAGCAGAAGTATTAGTTTTGGTTCCTTTTTGCTTAGCTGAATTTTTGCCTGTCTCACTGTGGTTTTGCATTTAATTTACCAGAGATTAGAGTCTTCTGTATTTTCTTCATTTGGACACAATTTCAGCTTTTGAAGTCTGTTATCTTGCTTCTGATAGCCCCTCACTGTGCTGTTCAGTTACCCTGGTTCCTTCTGCTTGTTCTCCATCTCCTCTCAGTGGGCAGTCTGCACTGACCCAGTGACTCCACCATGCTGCCCTTCAGCAGTCTTCACCACTCTCAGCTTTCAAATATCTAAAATATTGGTTTTAGCTGCTTTTTAATAAGTTTGCTAATTTTTATGTAATCTGCCTTCCTGAAGTTGAGTGTCACTAATGTTTTTTTTTTCTTTAGTTTTTTTTTTTTCTTCCACTTTTGTTACTCCTGCAGGAGTTTACCTCTAACTACCTTGTGGTCACTTGGGCAGAGATAGGTTCTAGTTGTGCAATTCTGATTGACCTGTGCCTACCTAGAAC
Source organism: Gallinago undulata (assembly GCA_026546715.1). Lineage (NCBI taxonomy): Eukaryota > Metazoa > Chordata > Aves > Charadriiformes > Scolopacidae > Gallinago > Gallinago undulata. The sequence continues at coordinate 6,188,158 of JAOTQQ010000002.1, read as the reverse complement.
CAAGTAGGGTTTTGCATCTTGCTTGTGAGCTCCCAGCAAGCTTGTGTGCACTGTTACTGGCAGCATCTGAGCAAACGTCCTCTCCGCTTCCTGTAGCAATGTGAGTTTTGCCTGGTCTGTGGCAGTAACTGAAGCCTCCCTGTTGCTAATTTATTTAGTACCTTTTCTGATCTGTCCTGGCATATTGCAGTTAGTGTAGCTACCCTGTTAGGCTGAAAGGTGATATAGACCAAATCCTTGATTCCTCTCTTTTAGGCAAGACATTTCAAGATACGTGGATTCTGGGTCACTTACTGAGATGAGTAGTGTGTTAATTTGATTTGACCCTGAGCTCTCCTTAGCATACAATACTACAGTGTAGGTGGCTCATTTTCCTGTCATTACTGTTTTTGGGTATTTGGGGGGTGGTTTTGCTTTTTTTTTTTTTTAAATCCTGGTATTACAATGTCTTGCTCATTCTCTTCTTTCCCGCAAGTTTCTCATACCCTTTGTATGTCAGTGCCTTCACTTAGCACTAACCATTGCAGTTCCACAATTGCATAGTGTTGGAATTTAAGATAGGAGCAACTTTATTAAATTGGACATTTTATTAAGCGACTCAAAGTGAGTGCATTTGTTATTAATTGATTCCATTGTGCAATTGATTCCATGTGTGACAAAAATTGTGCTGCTTCTGAATAGACTGAGAAGTTGAGTGCATGCCCTCCGTAACTCCAAAGCACTTTACAGCACTTCTGTCTTTCTTTATGACACTTGAGCTCCATTTTTCCCCTCTAACTTTGCACACAGGCTTTCAAAAGTGTACAAAGATTATTTTTTCGGGGTGAGGGCGGGGGTGGGCTTTAAATTTGTATTTGATTCTAATTGATCTATGGAAATTTAAGACCTTTGGCCAGACCCAAGGCATTTCAAGCTTGGCTATAAAATCTATAGACATCTTGAATATATTGACAGTTACTCATTAATGACTAGCTCTCAGCAGTCGGTGCACTACTTCTGTGAGGAAAGGCCAGACAAATATTAATACAGCTGCTCTCTGCATAATTTCTTCTGCTACCCTGTCCCCTTTTCCTCAAGAAGTATGTTTATATCTAATGTCAAAAGCTGCAAAAGAGGTAGATTAATAGTTGTGGTAATTTAGCAAAATCTCAAGCACACACTTTCATATCTGCTACCTTTTAATTCCAGTAAAGGATATATATGAAGAAATCCTCTTATGCTAATCTAGTTTCTGCACTGTTTCATATGTTGGTACAAATACATTTTAAATTACAAAATGTAATGGTATTTACCATTAGTAAAATTCCAGAGACCATGTAAGATACATAGGTACCACTGGTTGTCTGCAGAAAGGTTTGTCAAGTTGATTCCTTTCAGCAGTATCAATGCTACTATTTTAATGGGATATCTTCCAAATATATCCGATTTTAAAGCTTAACTGTTGTCTTTCAGTTCTTTATAACTGAATGTGAAGTCATTTTGTATCAGGAGACTTAGGTTATGGGCTGTAGTAATGGAACTGTCTTTTTTTCAATTTAGCAAAATACCATTAAGAATTAATTTATGGCCTGGCTACATTACTGAATCATAGAGGTATGTGGGAACGTTACACTCTAAGTATCCTTTCCAACAAAGTTCTAAAGATAATTTTTAAAGTACAGACACTTTCCTCCTTCATTGCACTGTAACTCGTATATATAAATATGATTTAGGGAACATGTTTTTACTGGAGATGCTGAGGTAGCGAAATGTACAAGCACAGATAACACTCAACAGTGTGACACTGTGTGTATTGCACGCAATTTTGCATTGCATAAGCAGCAAATGGAACCAAGGATGATTATTTTGAAGTGAAGTAAGAAAGATCCTACCATCCCTTAGTATAAATGTCAAATCCTGGGATATAGTTCTGCCTGACCGAAGATTAAAAATAAGTAAAAGGGGCCTGAACAAACATATGAAATCCATATGGTACACTGAAGGACTCTGATGAAAAAATTTCATTTGTGAAGGAGAATGTTTTGGCTAGTAGTAATGTCACATTTATATAAGTTCCTTAATTTTTTAATAGTTCATCAACAAGTCATAGCATCATAAAATGGTTTTGGCTGGAAGGCATCTTAAAAATCATCTAGTTCCAACCCCCCTGCCATGGTCAGGGACATCTCCCACTAGATCAGGTTGCTCAAAGCCCCATCCTGCCTGGCCTTGAACACCTCAAAGGGATTGGGCATCCACAACTTCTGGGGGCAACCTGTTGCAGACTTCCTCTGCCTTCACAGTGAAGAATTTCTTCCTAATATCAAATCTAAATCAACCTTCTTTCAGTTTAAAACCATCACCCCTTGTTCTGTCACTACACTCCCTGATAAAGAGTCCCTCCCCATCTCTCCTGTAGGCCCCCTTTATATACTGGAAGGCTGCTACAGGCTCTCCTTAGAACCTTCTCTTCTTCAGGCTGAACAACCCCAACTCTCTCATCCTGTCCTCATAGGAGAGGTACTCCAGCTTTTTGATCATCTTCATGGCCCTCCTCTTGCTCCAACATGGACTTGCTCCAACAGGTCCATGTCCTTATTCTGTTGGGGGCCCCAGAGCTGGACGTAGTTCTCTGGGTGGGGTCTCACAAGAGTCGAATAGAGGGTCAGAATCACATCCATCAACCTGCTGGCCATACTTCTTTTGATGCAGCCCGGGATGTGGTTGGCTTTCTGGGCTGAAGATGCACATTGACAGCTTGTGTTGAGCTTCTCATTCACCAGCACCCCCAGGTCCTTCTCCTCGAGCCTGCTCTAAATCCATTCTCCTTCCGACCTGTATTTGTGTTTGGGATTGCACCAACCCATGTGCAGGACCTTGCACTTGGACTGGTTGAACTTCATGAACCAATACATTTGTTCAGAGGTTTCTGTCAGGACTAGGGGATGCAGCAACACAAACCCCCCCCACCCCAAACCCCAGCTACTGCTCCCGAAACAACCCACCAACAGAACACCACAAAACACAAAAGAACCTTTCTCTCCCCCGCATCACCCAATACCCCCAGAAAACACCTCAGGACTGGGAGAATGAGGAATTTCTTGAAGTATTTGTGAGTATACTTCAGTGATGCAATATGCTGACATAACTCCACTAGCATGAAGTGACAGCATGGATAGTTGAGAAAGGCAAAACATTGTCACCTTCCACCATTCAGCAATAAAGGTTTTCAGTTGCATTATTCATATGAGCTGGTATTGTGCTGTAGATGGTTTTATATAGAACTTTATTCAAGGGACTTGATCACGGTGAGTCAGAGTAGAAGGATGGTACACATTAGGATCAATTGAGGTCAGGTCCTGTATCTTCTTTTTTGTTTAGAGAATCAGATTATTTTATGACAGTGAAAAAAAAAAAAAGTAAAGATTCCATTCAGCACATGATGGGGATGTGTGGAAATGGAAAAGGGAAAAAATCATAAAGGGGCAAGCATTGGAAGGAACCTGAAAATGAAAGAATACAAAAAGAAATAGAATTAGGGAAATATGTGCTCTTACTAAACTTTCTTGCAAGCTGAAGTGTTAGAGGAAAACAAGGAGGAAATTACTAAAGATAGACTGTTTAGGTCCTTCCAGTTATTCATTTTATGTTATAAGTGTGAAGTCAGAGCTCCTTCACGAGTTCCAGCAGGTATTTCGGAAGCCAAGGCAGCGGCGATGCTGTGGCAATGCTTCCCTCCTCTGCACTGCACTGTTGTGCTGCTTTTGAAGAAAGGAGGACTCGGAGCCATTCTGTCTTCACATTCTCTATTATGTGTGAAATTACTTTGCTCTTCTGCCGAGGAGGAAATTTCCCTGGAGTGCTCTGTCTATACTAAAAGATAAATCCATAATTTGTAAATCTCTCTTCTGTTCTTCACCTGCCCTGTGACTTTTGCAAGGTATCTGTAAAATGCTGCATGGTGGAAATAGGAGTCATTTACTATGGCCGGATTTCTGCCTAGTATGTACTGGCTCCCGAAGCCCAAGAAACTGGACTGATTGATGTTCAGGACCTGACCTCTTAGTGCTGTTTCACATCCTTTTTGCTGTGTATTGTGATCTGGATGTTAATTTATCAAAGTTGGGATTCACAGGTCGCAGTGTTAGAGCCAAGCTAAAAGAGTCTCATAAAGAAGGGTACATTCATCTTGTGACTGCATGTAAATATTCTGAGTTCCTATAGCTTTAGCTGGATGACTGTATTATCTCATTAATCATTTTGTGAGGATTGCTGTGTTGTTTTTCTCTCTTCTCAAGGATAGACAGACATCTACCACTTCTGTGATCAATAAATGAGTTATTGGAAACTATAGTGCTTATAAACTCAAGTCAGACACCATTGCTGTCTGCTGCTTTTCTTGGCTTGCTTCTGTAAGATAGAGTCTACACGTGAAAAGAAAAGGCTGGGATATAAGAGCTGGCCAAAATGCAGACTTGCTGGATTTGAGAAATCTAATTTCAAAAATAAATTGAGTTTGGACCTAATGTCTTGCTGGCTCTAAGCAGTGATTTTTCTGTCTTTTCTTTTAACCTCTCAGGGTATTGATTCTTAGCAGGAAGATATTTTACATCTGCTTTACAGGGGCATCTAGCTCCTTCAGCTGTGGAGAGCTGTGCGGGTAGTCCTGCCTGGGTGTGCCACAGCAAGGCTGCTGGTGGGAAGGGCAGGCAGATGCCCCATGTCACACCTTTTCCTGGTCCAGCTGTGCTGCTCCAGCCTTTTCTTGCATGGGACGCTTGCAGAGAGAGCTGGTGCAGGTCAGAGACCAGGTACTCTGGTACCACAGTGGGCAGTTGTACTGGACCTAATAATATTGCCCTCTTAAATCACAGGAGAGCTGCTCCTCTTCCCTGCATGCAGGGAGGCTATCCAAATAGATTAAAGCGAGCATTTGCATCTGTGTGAATATCTAGACATGCTGGCAGTATATATGTGTGTGTATATATACATTTTTAAACTTTATTTTTTTTCCTTAATAGAGTTGGTTGTGCTCCTAAGAGCTCCCAAGCTGTGATCAGGACAGCTGCCATCATGCCTTCTTTCTCACAGAGCCACAACAGTCCTGGGTTTAATCTTTTCTGATAGCCTCTCTGCGTCCTGGGAAGAAGGACTGCAGCTGTTTTTTTTTCCCCCGCAGGTAGTTGGTTTCCTATTCTTTATTTTGTTTTTTCTTCCTAAAAGAAGCCTTGTTTAGCAGCCTTACCCATGTTTTATAATTAACCAAGTTAAGTGAAAGTTTGTGTATGGCAATTGCAATTTTCCTCAGGTGAGATGTTCTTTTGCTTATAATGCTGCATGGTTGATTATAACCAGATGTCTTTTCACATCTCTCATTTCTCCTTACAATTTTTAAAGAAAACACAAACCATCAAAATGACCTTCCGGTTCTCAGAAAATTATAATTAAATCTTTGTCATAAAAACAACAGAGTAAATCATAGTTTTAAAATAGATCACTAGCCAGAGATCATTAATATCCTCAAAAAAAGAGAACACTTATACTGACAAAGTGAAAATGTGAGAATCAAATTTGAGTAAACTGGTATGTAATGAATACAGAAAAAAACTTTGGAAGATGTCTGAGAAAAAACTGACAGCATGTAGTAGCTCCCATTTTCTAATGTAGGTTTAAAACATTTCTGACATAAATGTTTTTTCTACTGAAAATTTAGTGTTCTGGGGCAATGATTTTTGATAATGCTAGTGGATATTCAGTGTAGCCTTTCAAAATGTACAGTATGTGCTTTATTTGTTGAGCTGAAGAGACAGGCTTTGTTTTGTTGGTTTGGGTTGTTTGGTTGGTTTTTTTTTTTTAGTATTAAGGAAAGCCTGTGTTATATGTTGAATTTAACAAAGATAAAATTATATTCTTCATGCTGAGGGATTTTGGTGGTTTCGGGGGGGGGGGGTGTGTTGTTTGGGGGTTTTTCTTTTGTTGGTTTTTTTTGGAAGGGTGGGGGTGGGAGGTGTTTAGTTGTTTTATTTTCCTTCCTTCCACTGCAGTTTATGTAAATCAGTTCAGAAGAGTAAGATGCTGGAGAAGATGCTCCACTTGTGTATCCCACCAGAAGGTTAATTATGTCCACACAAAAAAACTTGAAGGGTAATTGCATTGTGTTTGTAGGGCACCCATGTGTGGCCAACAAAGTATTCCTACTCTGAAATCAAATCACTGGGCCATAGCCAAAGCTGAATCAAAAGGAGAGTATTTCTCTCTTCAACCGTTTTGGGCCATTGAGGTGTCTCCAGCTTGTACAGCTGCTCAGGTGCAAGCGGTGCCCTCCAGATTCTTACCTGAATGACTGTGGTAATCAAGGGCTGTGGTGATGGAGAGGCTCTGCCTTTTCTCATCCAGTTGCTTACTGCTGAACAATATGAACTTTGCTTATAATCCCTAGCTCCAAGAGTGTATGTGACATCTTAATTGAATTTGGAGAACAGCAGTAAAGAATATAGCCAGCTCTTGCATGTGGCTTTACTACAGGGCAAGCTCTCACTTGGCCCAATTGAGCAGCTGAGTGATTAATCCTAATCATCATGCATATCAGAGTTAGAATACCTAATTATGCATACGCAAGCTATTCCTTTGAAATAAATCATTATAAAATTTAAGGTGCATTGTCACTAAGCAGCTGTGTGCCCTTTCCAAGGGGGAAGGAGCCACCCTGCTGCATGTTGGTGGCCTCCTAAGGTAGTAGAGGGGGGCGTGACTCTGGTGCCGGCAACCTGCTCTGCCAGGAAATCCGGTGTAGCCAAAGGAGCAGAGGGATAAAGCTGCAAAGCAGCAGCAGCCCACTGTGTTGTCTTTAAGGGCTGCAGTTCATTTTCCTTTATTTTGGAAGCCCATGTTGATGTATTTCTTATGGATTGTTTTATCTTGAAAAATGTTTATCTACAACGTGATCCTTGTGGCTTGTCCCCTGCACTGGAGGGGGAGGAGGGCAGTTTGGTGGGTCAGTTCACTTTCTGTCCAGTGTTTTTAGAGATAGCTTTGAGATTTATCAAATGTGGTTTTTTTCCCATGTATTTGTGATTTGACATTTAAAGGCCATATTGTGGGAGTTAGGGAAATCACTGGGTACTAGAATGAGAAATGAGCTAAAAGAAAAATTGATCAGTAATTAGTGAGCCTGAGATTTATCCCGAGGTACTGCCGTTCAACTAGCTTAGGTATAAATAAAGCAAGTTTGAAAAAAATCTTAGAAGTCCAAGTTACAGTGATGTGGGTTAGGATCATTAGTCTTCTCAACAGGGAAGAAATATTTAGCAGAATACAGGTTTTATTCATTATATACATTCTCTAATTTTATTTCATTCTTTACAGCTACTGAATATCTGTTTTTTTGAGTTGTACCCACATCTTCCCAAGCATAACCCCACAGGAAACCATTTTAAAGAGCTAAAAATAGGAGAGCAGTGAGTATCAAAGACATCCTCCTTCCTTTACCTTGTCAAGGAACTATCTCAGTTGCAGAGATTGGATATCAAGCAGGAAGGCAGGCTTAAATTTTTTTCTATAATTATTTTCTACAGCTTGTGTTGCTAAATATAAATGTAGAGATGCATTATTACAAGAATACTTCTCGTAATATGGCAGAAATATATGGTTCTGTATTTGAAATTAAAGTAGCCTTTGGCAGACTGTGCACACTTGTGATAAAGGAAACACATTGAAACCTTAGCTGGGTTTATGCACAGTACGGTCAGCTGTACAAGAAGACTCTACTGTCCAATCTTATGGTATTTTCACTTTTTTATTGTTGGTCATTTATTGTGAAGTTAAAACCAAAATCAAACATTTAATTTGAACATTAAAAAAAAGATGAGAAAGCCACTGCAAGTAGTTGGTTTTATCATGTTAGGTGACTTTATCACGTTATGTGAACGTGTTGTTAGCAGGATATGTATGCCACAAAACCAAGCCACAAGTGCTGCTTCTGGCCATTCCCCTGGTCACCACTCTCCCCACTGTCGTCTTGCAGCTCGGTCCCCAGCAGGAGCTTGGTGGAGGTGCTCAAGGCACCCAGTGGGACAGAGGGCTGCGGTCACAGATGTTTGTCTCTTGAGACTCTAAAATGTAATCTGGCAGACTAATGGTTTTCCTTCTTCTCTGCCAGCCTTTTTGTTGTCTGACCAGGGAATAGAAGGTTTCTTTAGCTCCTGTGTTTATTCTCAGTCCAGAAGTAGCTTTTGTATTCAGGGCCAGCAACTGTAATGAAATTTCTGTCCCATTTTTCTACTTTCTTTCTTCCACATTTCATCTCCAGCTAAACTTGAGCAAACTTTACTGTTTGGTAACTGAGCAGTAAATGAAAGTTGGAAAATGCTGATAAACTGAAGTTGGAAAATTATTATAAACTTAAATAATTACTTGAACAAAATGATATTTTGGCATCGCAATAAACGGTCATGAACTTGAAGTCCTTGGCCTGAAAATTTGTAAGTGCAGAAGGGTTTTCCTGCCTTATACATGCTTTACCGAGGAAGTAAAATTCCTCTTTTCAGATATTTTAAAAAAAATTTTGTTTTTCCTTTCTTTAATGATTTTTTTTTCCTTTGGGCAGCTAGGTATTAGCCATGATGTGGTATATATAATTTTTAATAATGATCCTTTCACAAGTCCTAAAGTATATAATAGAATGAAATATCCAGATTGGAAGCCAGAATAACACATGTCCGTAACAATCTCATTTTACTTGTTTGTAAACAAAACTGTAACACAGAGTCAGAACTAGCATAGCACAGTGCTTTTTATAGTCCAGGTTCCATGGAAAAACAATGAAAAATGGGGCAATGCTCATTCCCAGAGGTGCAGCCTTGGCAAAGGACAGGCAGGGGAGGCTCAATGGCTTCAACACTGCTGAAATATAGGCACATTGGCAGAGCTCTTTGGGGGTGAGATGTTTTGCAGACACACCAGGAAGGAAATAGCAGTTGCCTGGGGTGGTTGCCTACTTACCACTCCTCCTTGTGGGTTGTATTTCTAGAAGGACGGCTGATTGGGTCCAAAAGCCTTTCATCTCAGGGAGCTCCAGGAATACTGGGAATGGGGTGTGTTTGAGAGAGTGTGTGCTGTTTATGTATATAGTGCTTTTTCTGTAATGATCTTGGCAGGGAAGAGAGCTAAAAGGAGTATCAAGAAAATCTGTTTAGACACAATGATTAGCACTCCAGCAAGTGGGGAATAAAGGAGCTAGAAGAAGATACATCTGTACTTGGAAAATAACCACACAGAAACAGTAGATATTCTTAAAGGTGGCAGATCAGCATCTACTGGGAATAGTTGTGTTTGCCAAATAATGTGGAGGAATGTAGGGCTCACCAGGGACCAGTTTGATAAAGTGGCAGCATAACCTGGCAGTCACATCTATAGCCAGTGCCAGGATGTGAGTAACCGGTATCCTGGTCCCTGTGAAATGGACTCTTCAGTATGAAACCTCTCACGGGCTGAATGAGAGATTCATTCGTCTTTATCCTCCTGAACTGACTGAATTCTAAAGCAGAATAAGTACTTGCAGAAGGGTGCAGAGATTTCACATGGAGACAAAGCAAAGGACAGACCTTCAGATAAAGCTGACTGCATGAAAATCACATGGAGCATCAAAGGGAGGCTGCTGCAGCTCCACAGGCTGTGGGAGGCAGGAGGATGTGCTACAAACAGACAGCGCTGGCAAAGCATCAACATAGACAGTCAAGTTCTCTAAGTGAAAGTGCAAAAGAAAAACAAGAAAACAATCCTCAGTGGTGTCATTTAGGTGACTGCACACACTAAAGGTAAGCCCGGAATGCCTTTTCTTGCCTTTGTCAGAACCCCTTAAACTGTAATGAGATGGCATTGTTACTCTCAATTAGATTTGTTATTTGTCCTCTGCACAATCTGCAAGTGATGTCACGTTGTTGGAAATAACAGACTAAAACTGGTATATGGAGCGACAAGCCTGCAATTTTCTATTACTTAGGAATCCTCAAAAGAGGGTGAGAGAAAGCAAGGCAACAGCAATGAGAAATCTTCAGACGAGAAGTTTACACTGAAGTGGAGAAATCCAAATGAAAGAGATTCCATTCATGTAACCCATGGATACCAAAACAAGATGGAGAATAGGAGAAGAAAGAATTGTTCTAGCAGCAAAGCTTGACCATTTATGGAAACCTTAGGCCTTGGGCTGCTGTTATCATCAACATCTTTTTATAGACATGCAACCTGTGGTGGAAGCCATGGAATGATGAGTTCAAGTCCTTAAGTTCAAAATATCTTCAAATGATTTTGCATAGACTGTTCTGACAGCTGAAAACTAACAATTGAATCAGAAAGAAGTGTAATCATTTGTTCTGATGAATGTGTGCTGGTAGCACTAAGTAGGTGGAAGCTGGACCAGTTTTGCCATGGGATCAGAGTAACAGGCCAGACAGACACTCATCTGCAGGAAGCAATCAAAGGGGAAAAGGTTTCCCAAGGTTAAATAAAAAATACATCAATCAATCCTTAGGCATAAGGGGAAATTGCAAGCTAAATACCACTGACTACTTATAAGTCACAACCAGTGCTTCTAAATGGCACCTTAAGACTGAGTCAAGAGCAGGAAGATGAAGAAAGGTCTCAAGAATTCCCTCCTTAACCGGTTCAAAAGACTTGTGTTTACAGGGCTTGCATTGATCTTTCATGGTAGGTAAGCTGATTTGATTTGCATTAAAGTCTGATGCAAATACAGCATAAGACAAACGTGAATTCTAAATGAAGCAAAGAAAAGGGAGTGAAGCTCCTGGCACTTGAATTGCTAGAGGAGTATTACAGGACACTAATTCTTTTTTTAAAGCTTAAGGAAGAGACTCTTTCTTCACTCTACCCTCACCCAGTGCGGGTGTTTGTGGTGTAGGAATTGATTCAGCTCAGGCGAGTCCTGTGGAAGCATGCAGGAATAGCACAGCCTTGATCTCTGTCTCTCCATAACCTACGAGTAGGGAGGGAGTGTGTATGGGTACGCTGCAGCCATTCCAAAATGCAGTGCTTAGGGTAGAGAAGTGATGTGTTATTTCCTCGTACTAGGCAGTGAAAGGGGATAAAGGCAGAGGAAATTACTGTTTATGAAGCAAACATACATAAACTGGTGAAACAGAGAATTTAGTTGGGATGGGTATATAAATGTATATGCATAAAAATATGATTTGTTATTACTTTGTAGCTGGACCACTACTAGTAGGTTTCTCAACTTCTTGAGATCAGAGGATGTAAAAAGCATTTTAGAAAGGATGAAACCTGATGTTTTCAAGTAAAATATTTCTCCAGGACCTACTTTAGTGAAATTGATGCTGTGTTTTGGGTACACAGGTTTGTGGAGCACTGTGGGTTTCAAAAGAAATCTTTCAGCATGGGAAAACCAGCATTTTGGACCTGCTTGGCTTTGGTCATCTTCCCACAAACTCCCTGTGACAGCGGGGCGTGCTGTGCTGCATCCTCTGGGAAGTGCCGCCTCACCCCTCTGCTGAGAGTTGATTTCACTTGCCACTAGCTGGTCTTCATCCAGCGAAGGTAATGGGCAGTAATTTGTAATGAATTCTGCATAGCTGAATGATAATGAACCTGGTTACTGTATCAAAATGACAATAATGGGCATTTTTGCTGCAGTATGTAGTAGAAAACAGAACTGCTGGAACTGCAGCAAACTGTCACTGTGACAGAATTGGTTTATAACAATAGCTGGGTATAACTGAGAACTGGATTCTTCTTCAACTGCTCCCTTTCAGGGAAGGTTAGTTTTTTGGTCAAAAGTGTGCTAGCATGCTGTGAAGTTGGATGCAAGAATGACTGGAAGACTTAGGACAAATGCAGTTTGCTTGGTAGTAACTCCAGTGACCCCAGTGGTTTGAGCCACAAAGGACTTAATTGGGTTAGAAAATTGGCATTATGGTATCCTTAATCCTTCACTTGTAGACAGTGCAGCCTAACAGAAAACATACTTGAGAAGCCTGGCCTCAGTTTTTGGCTCTGCCCATGGCCTGCTGATTATCTCTGTCTCATTTCTTCCTCTGTTAGTCAAATAACAATTTCCATTTGCTTTGACATACACAAAATTAAAGTGGTAGATATTAAAAAAAAAAGAGAGAGAAAAAAAAAGAAAAAGAGTTCTGTAACACAGAATAGATGTTATTAACATATGCTTATTTTTATCAGACTCTGCTGCAATAATGCATAGCATATCTGAGTTAAGGCCCTGGCCTCAGCCTGCTGCTGGCTGGTTGGATGCTCTTACTGCAAAAGACTTTGAGTACTATTAGCAATTGGATGGTCCCTTCTTAACGGGGTGGGAAGTTAGTGAGTTTAGGGATGGAAAAGGAGCAGCCCCTGCTGTGTTTCTCTCGCAGTTTAGCAGGGCGGCAGCATTGCCAGCTCTCATTGCAGACGCCGCTCTGACCTGCTCACTAACAACCTTCCTAGTAGCCGTGTGTCTCTTCAACATTTCTGGCTTGTTTTGGATTTGCATCTTCCAAAACTGGCAGGGAAAGTAAGGAAAGCGTATGCTCTGAGCAATGTGGAGAATAACTGCACCGCTTTAAGGACTGCTGATAAAGAACTCGGTGTTTTTAGATCTCGTTTCGACCAGCTTTGGAGGCAGCAGTTCGAGTTCACATCAGTTAGACTTCAGAAGCTGCGTCCACAGACTGGATGTAATGCCTTGTTCTAGGGCAGCTGGTCCGAAGTAGTACCTTGCAGTCCTGTGTGGGAAGTGGTAGCTCTGAAAACCAGCTGCTGGCCATGGCTATTATTTGCCCGTGGCTGCCAGCCTGGAGCTTGCCTCTGCCTCAAGTGAATCCTTGCCATGGGTGGCCCAGCAGCTGCATGGTAATCTTTGGAGGGAAGAGCAGTGAAATTGGACAACTTTTATAGTGTTTCAGAAGTTATTGTTAGACTTAGCATGTTTAGAAATATGGATGATATCCTCCCATGAGCATGCTGTTTCTCTTACATATATTTTAAATAAGTTTTTTTTATTCTGTTCAGACTCTTCTGCATGAAAATAATTCTGGAGATGACTTTTGTTCATTAGCTTCAAGTTAGTAGCTCATGCATGTGCAACTGAGCCAGAATCTCCTGCGTCTTTTCTCATTTGAGATATCTTTCAAGTTCTAATAAATTCAGTCTTTAATGTAATCTCAGCACATGTGCAAGGCTGTCTCTGAAATAATTGTTATCCAATGATTTTAGCTTCTGTGTTAGCTTCTGTGCATTAGTTGACTGCGGCACAGAATACTAGATATTTTATCATCTACTCTTAATAGCACACCATGAGCCAAGAGGTGTGTTTCATAGGCCTGTTTTACAAAAACTAGGTAAGTGGCAGGAAACCTCTGAGAAGTCTTAAGTTAGAAAACATGAATGAAAGTAAAAAGTAAAATTCTTGCTGCGACCGTTATCTACTAACCATATTGGTAGGATTGTATCAAAAATTACAGCAGTGCTGTTCTCTCCATTACATTTATGATTGTGTCAGTGTTTAGGTGATAAACCCATATTTTCTGGGCTTGCTATAAAAATTCACACTGAGCTGGAACTTGTTGCGCCTGTACTACATCTCAGCTTACTAGAAGTCTTATTAAAACTGAAAAAAAAATTCATTAATCTCTTTTAAAATTATTAGAGAAGAATGAAGATTTTATGGTTCGGGTTACATGTTGTCATGCTTATTAGCAGAAAGAATTAGCTGAGTTATCCATTGGAGACTTAGCTTTGTTCACTGGCTCAGAACTGCTGCTTACTCCTCTGCGTGCTTGCTGTGGGCTTCTCAGAGCATCTGTGTGGTACCCTTACTTACTCTTACTGCAGTCTCCATGAAAGGAAATTATTAAAAGAATGGTGAATTTTTTTGGGGAAAAAACTGATTGATATTCCTTCTCGCCTGCTTTAAGTGGTCTGGACTTTGTTTTCTATTGTCTATTTATTATATATATTTTTTTAAGAATCTCATTTATTACCTGTGTATAGGCAGGCAGTTAGCAGCCTGGTGCAATGCTGGTGGGAGTGGCTCAAGACTCTGTGTTGGCTATCATGATCCCCGTGCTGGGCCCAGTAAATGGTCACTTACTGGTGGTAAAGCATTTTGGGGATGGGGGTTTAAGTGTGCAGGTATTCATTGTCATCCTGGCCCTGAATAAGATTCCTGAAAAGCTGGATCATAAAAAGTATAGGAAACTAAAGCTCTTAAGAAGGCTTTTGTTAAACTAGCCTTCCTGAAAATAGTTTGAAAAGATTTGTCTCTAATTCTCAAAATGAATGGAAAACATGGAGGAAATAATTTATTTTTTTACCAGTCAGTGTACATTTACAGATTAGTACTTAGGAAGAGTCTTGTAACAAGTAAGACTTAAGAAAATGACAAGTAGCAGACTAATATATTGGATCAAGTGAGTACTGATTGCTTTGGGTGGTGATGATAACCATGCCTTCTTCTGTAATTCAAACCATTGGTAGCAAAGTGTAGAGCTGTGCAAAAGCTGCAGTTTCCATTCTGCCCCAGACTGGAAAATTTCACTATTTTTTTCCTTCCAAAACCTTGATTTTGGACAAGTTAATGTATTGACTTCTCCAGCTTTGCTTATGGCTAAATTAGAGCTACTCTAGCCAAGCTGCCACCTCTGATAGCAGCCATATGGGTGAACGTGGTCACTGCTTGCCAACAGATCCCATCTCCCATGAGAGAGACTGATGGCTTGGCAAAGGAACAAAATACAATGTGAAATGTTTGATCAACTCCAGGAATATCCTTACCATGAGAAAACTTACTGTAGGGGTAAGGGAGAGGAGAGAAGAAAAGCACTGAAGTTTGGTCAGGAGCTCATGCTGTGGGTGTGATGTGGCTGTTCCAACCTGTAGCTCTTGAGAAACAGCAGTTCACAGTTGAACTAACTCAGAGCAAGACTTCTCTGTCAGCCCACCAAGCAGGAAAAAAAATTATTTGATTCACACTGCTTGAAACAAGATATTTTGGGCTTGGATTCCTATAAAAATGC
Organism: Gallinago undulata; assembly: GCA_026546715.1. NCBI lineage: Eukaryota > Metazoa > Chordata > Aves > Charadriiformes > Scolopacidae > Gallinago > Gallinago undulata. Next base: position 6,173,135 of record JAOTQQ010000002.1, on the reverse strand, counting down.
AAATTAACAAAACTAATATTTTTCCTGAAACTGTATTTTTCTTGCATTTTTCTGTAGTTGCAACCAAATTAAATAACGCAGTCTTGGTATAGGCTTGCTTTTCTCCTTGCCTTCTCCTGTGTGTTAGTTCTTTGGGTGTTTTAGTTTTACATCCAAATGTTTAAAAATAATTAGCAGCAAGGGCTTCTGTCTAGGAAAATCCCATGCAATTTTATTAACGGGAAAAATGGAAAGGGATAAAGATCAGGACCATTGTTTTTAATTCAGTATCATTCTCTCCAGTGTCTTGTTATCCTCCTTGTAAATGATTCATGGCCAATAATTGTCTGTGAAGAACAAATGACTCCACTACTCCCAAATCTCCCACATTTATCCTTGAGCTACTTGGGATTTGGATTAAGACTTTCCCCTACAAAGTCTGCACAAATGTCTCTTTCCTCTTGGCTGTTACCAGGCAGAAGAGGAAGTCTGGCTTGGAAATGGTTAGCAGGCAGCTGTCAGGGGTGGCTCTGTCATTGCTTCTGGCACTTCCCCAGAAAATGCCCTGCTTGGGAGCCTCTCATAATAGGGTTGCACGGGGGAAGGTTGCCCTTGCTCTAGGAACAGTATTTGGAAGGTGAAGCAGCTGAGGATGTTACATCTGCTCGTTTTGTCAGGGTTTGTGCTCAGCAAGTCCTTGGGAAGCCACAAAGATCAACCTGGGAGGAGATACCAAAGCAGTGACCATCATGGCTGGTTGTCTTCTGCTTTCACACCTGTGACAATCAAACCACTGTGTGAGCTCTTAAACGCAGCCAAAGAAGAGGGGCTGTGTTTGACACTTCTCCTATGCAAGGATGCTGGGGAAAATCTCTCACTGTGCACTTGGCATCTCGAAAAAGGTTTTTTGGAAGCATGAAGGATCTTTCCTCTGCCTTGTGTTGGGTCCTGGCTTGTGTGGTCCTCTCCTGGCCCATGGATGCCTGAACTAAATCCTGCTACTTAATATTTAACTTCAGAAATTGCAGGCAAATCTGCTGTGCCCTGGCTGGGTGAGAGTTGATGAATGTGTGTGGTGCAAGAACAGATGCGAACCCTTCCCTAAATCCAACCACAAGACTTTTAATGAGGAGCCTCTTACAGTCTGTGCCAGGGCTATTTGTGTTCTGCTTGTTACAAATCACTAGAGGCATGAGCTGCTGCTTATAGCTCACCTGACACAGCTTTTCTTGGGGGTGAATGCTTGAATGAGGATGATGTGGGTATGATCCAGTTGCTTCAGTAAGACAGTGTAGTTAGTCGGGTGGTGTGAAGAGCTGTCTACTCTTAAAACAGTGTTGTAAAGCATTAGGTTGGGAGAGGGGAGCTCTAGCCACCCTACAGTGCTACTTTGCTACCTTAAGGCTTAGCCAGTGTTTTCTGGCCCACTCTCATGCTCCTGCCCTATGTGATGGGTTTGCTGAGAAATTGTTTTCTTTCTTGTTCAGGGCCCCTGATTTTTACCCTCCAGTTTTATCCCATATGTATTTTATGTTATAGATGTATTATATTTTTAATATATGTATTTATTTGGAATCGCACTTTTCTCTCCTTCAGGCATGATGGTCTGATGGAGTGACCAGTGGTGCTGCTGAGCTCAGAGTGGGCTTGTATGACCCTGGGAGAGAAAGCTCTGTTGCCTTTGGAGTGCTGTGGCTACGGTGCTCCTTTGCATCCCCTGTTCTTTCCTTGTGTGGATGCTGAAATGCATTATTCATGATGCATGAAGGTAGGCCTTCAGAGCACTTACTTACAGACCTCTTTGTTCCTGTGCAAATTTGAGGTTGCAGTTGAAGAGCAGGGTAGGAAAAGATAATTATATTCTCTAGGGGTGAAAGGATCTAAGATGTCCATAAAAAGCTTTAAGAACTCCTACAAGCCTCCTGGAATAGGCAGGCAAATTACTGCCTCAGACAAATGTCTAGGCTGCTAGACAACTCTTTGTTGAACAGGCAGCTCTAAATGAACTGATACTGTCTTGAATATATGGTGGGTTTCTTCCCCTCTTGTTATTCTATTAAACTGTAGAGTCTCCTTCCTCAAGACCATGCAGTATTCTTTCTTTAATGGAAGTTGAAATCAACTTATGTGAAGTATCTTTCCCTATAGCTAGGAAACACTCAAATTATCTTAATATTTTTGATACCATCTTTTAATTTCTCTCAGCTATATTTGTGGCATTGATGACAGACGTTCTTAGGAAAGGTGTGTGTGTGAGTCAAGAAAATCTCCCCTGAAATTGTTAGTCTGAAAGTAAGAATCCCTTTTCTAATCAAATCTGTCTTTCCAAATGGATACATGGTTGCCACAGTGTGTGGGTTTGAGTCTTCTGTATTTAGTATAAACTAGTCACCTGTACCGAATTATGTCACTCTCTCAGAACAGTAAATGAAAAAGTTTCACTTACAACTCAATTTCTTTCCAATAGGAACCATAAATGTATTTTAAGTTGGTCTATGATATTCATACTTAGCTCACAATTTCTTAATGGCTTAATTTATTTTGCTTAGAGACCTTCAAAGAATTACTTCAATGGCCTTAAAATACATTGCAGTGGAAGGGTTCACTTGGAAGCTTTATGTGGTAAAATAAGGAATAAAGTTGTAGCAGAGAAATTCATGTACTTCAGATGCGTCTGCTGGTAAGTGTTATCCATGATTGCACATCTGATTCCATGGAACCAGGAAACTGCTGTGATAAGGAAGCTGCTTCGGTATCTCAACAGTCGGACACCAAAACAAACAGCTTTGGGATGTTCCATTGTCTTGGCTGTTGCTAATCTTCTGATTCTAGCGAGTCTTTGCCTGGATCCCATCCTGCCTCTGGACAGTATTGCCTATTGACTAAAACCTCATCAGTACACTTCACTTAGGTCTGTTGACACACCACTTAAAACATGCAGTGAAGATGAGGTCTGGGAGTAAAATGACCTTAATTATCAGATGAAAGGTGTAGAAGTGCTAAGGCCTTCCTGGCTTTCAGCTGAAAGGATCTTAAAAGCAAAAATTTGCATCCTATAATTACTGACCCAAAATGTAATTTCATAATTGGTGATGATTTCTGCCAACTACCTCTCTCAGAGTGCTCATCCATGTCACCTCCTGCACCAGCTTTGGTATGCCAGGAGCTCCTGCAGCTGCGGGACCCTCATTTCAAACGCAGCTGAGAAAAAGCAGTGTGGCAGTAGCCTCGGGCTTTGCACTCCCTGACACACATTTTGTTTCTGCTGTTTACCCAGTGTGTGATTTCTGGTTTCAAGTATATTGGATGCAAAATTAAGCAGGAACCTTCCCTTTTAAAAAGAAATGCTAACTTTAATAGCAAAGAATAAAAAGCTGTTGCAAACTGATTTATTAGAGAGCATTAAAAATACTACATCTCGTTTTTTATAGGGCAATAATATTTCTCTATTTCTATATAATCAAATTGTGATTATTGACCAAACACATTTGTTAAATGTGATCACTCTATAATCAGGATCTGTTGATAGAGCAATCACATTTGTTAAATGTGGTGAATTTTGCTTTTGTATTATTTTGCTTTATTA
>JAOTQQ010000002.1:6102122-6166588 GCA_026546715.1 Gallinago undulata | reverse complement strand
AGCTGGGGGTGTTCAGCCTGGAGAAAAGGAGGCTGAGGGGAGACCTCGCTCTCTACAACTCCCTGAAAGGAGGGTGTGGAGATGTGGGGGTTGGTCTCTTCTCCCAAGTCATAGGTGATGGGACAAGAGGAAATGGCCTCAAGTTGCACCAGGGGAGGTTCAGATTGGATTAGGAAAAATTTCTTCACCAAAAGGGTTCTCGAACATTAGAACAGGCTTCCCTGGGAAGTGGTTGATTCACCATCCCTTGAGGTATTTAAAAGATGGGTTGACATAGTGCTTAGGGATATGGTTTAGTGGTGGACTTGGCAGTGCTAGGTTAACAGTTGGGCTCAATGATCATAAAGGTATTTTCCAGCCTAAATGATTCTATCCATGAAAGCAGTCAGGCAGTAGTCAACTGTCTTGTTATCAAATTCAGCAGGAGGATCAAAGCTTAAACTCATATAGGCATTCCCTGATTCTGCAGGGCAATGTTGTCTAGACTGAGCTTGAGCTATGTTGGAAGGTTGCAAAACTGCTGGAAACCCTGTACATAAAGGGAGAGTTTAATTCTGCTATTCTCTGTTTCAAACAGCTGTTTCCTATGTTGCACCACAGGAAAGAGACCTCTGTGCAAGAATAATTTGAATGCACTGGAAAACAGTTGGAAAGCACATTGCTGTTGTAATGAAAAATCAAAACACACATTTTATAAGCCTTTTTTGTTGGGCAGCACTGTTCACAATGCCCCAGTACACTATTAGAGGGACAGTTCTGTGTACAGCTCCTAAACTGAGTTTTGGCAAGGGAGTAGTGGATGTTGCAAAGACACGTCAATGGCAGGTTTTCATCATGTCTTGGAGCACGAAGCTCATTTATTTTCTTCGTCCTCCTCTTTCTGCCCTTCCTGCTCCATGCCTCCCCTCACCCTGTACCACCGCTGCCTTTTTTGGTATTTTCAAATTTAAATATCAGCTCTCTTGTTGGCGTTAGTAAGGATCAAATAAATTTTGTTCATATTTTTAGTAAGCGTGATCCCCCCAAACTTGGCTAAATTTAAGCCAAGATCAAGTACAAATAAGTATAATGCACATATTTCAGTGGTTTTGCAATGGGTGCATAAAGGCATGGCACGAATGTTGGCAATTTATGGGGAATGTTCAAGAACTCTCTTGGAACTCGTCAGCCCTACCAGGTCTCCTAAGGGCTGGCAGCTTGGTTCATTTTTACTTGCTGTCACACAGGGAATTAGATAGACACGTGGTAAAGTGCATTTGTCCCCTCATTACACAGTAGTAATGTACTCAAGTATGAAAATAACTTTTAAGCCAGTAACAAGAGAACCCTTTTAGCATTTCTGATGCATTAGCATTTGAAAAATAGTTATTCTGTTACAGCAATGGGAAACTGTGTTTTGGGCAGTTTTTTATAACCTTTTCAAATGGGTATTCATTGAATACAACAAATGAGAAAACGATGTACAATTTCTTGTCTGTTACAATTTTCAGTCATTTATCTCTTTCTCTCATTACCAGGATGTTGCATGTGACGTATGTGGCCATTTTATATTTTGGTTTTGGAAAGGTTTTATTGTGGAGATGAGATTCCTGCTGTGGTTACTGCTATATGCACAAAGACATGTGAATTTATTCTTGGCTCAGTTCCTGTGGCTCCAATAAATCGAAATGGGAGGGAGAACTCTCACTGTGCCAGTCAAGCAATAGAAACATGTGAGGAGGGAAAATGAAGTTTAAGCAAGTTGGAGAGCCCAAGGCAAAAGAAGTTCCCTCTGCTTTTTGCAGGGGAGAAGGAGCTTTCCTTGGATCTCCGCTTAACTGTGGTGGTGGTGTGCAACAGTGCTGTGCCTAATCAAATGGCATTCACACACAACCCCCCTCTGTCACTATGCATTTTTAAAGACTGCCTAATCAAAGCAACTCTTGTGAATAAGTTATATTTGTTAGAAATTTATTTACATCTTCTTGGTTCAGTTGAGTTCACTTGGCTGGAAAAAATAAAAACCCGCTTTATAGTTTTCAGAGACCAGGTTTTTTTAATGCATTTTTTTCCACCTCAGCTGTGAATTTTGTTCAGCTTATCATAAGGACTGTGTGACCTGACAGGGTTTGTGCTGAAGTAAACATACTGAAGTCAAAGCTCCCCATAGTCCATGGGAGGTGGGTTCTTTGTGGGCAGAGCTGGGGGAACCTGACCTTGTGGGTTGCAGGTGTCCTGGTGCGGGGCTGTGTGTGGGGTTGTGGAGGAGGTTCGAAGAGCTTTGGTGTGAGCTGAGCTGCAACAGCCCAGGAGACTATGGCTTATCCAGTTTTAACAACCCCCAGTAGAGATGCAGTGTGTGCTCACTCTCCCTTGTGATCTTTCTCTTTAGTGTCATGACAGGTAAGCTAACCAACATCAAAGCCTCGTTCCAGTTATGCTCTGATTTATATTTCTCATTAACCACCTCTTAGGAATATTACACCTGCTACAAAGGCTTCTTTTATGTATGAAATAATTGGGTCAGGGTTTTTTAATGGTATTTTTTTCATTCAAGATAAATAAAGGGAAGTGAAACCTAGTTAATTGAACTTGAAGCTTCTTACAGCTTTTCTGTTCAAAGAGACTAACCCTAGCCAACAACGGGAATAGCCAGCAGTCCGGAGTGGAGGGTCACCTGTGGGGAGGTAAGACACCTGTGGATCAAAATCCTGCTGTTTTCCCAGAGTGTGGACTTGAACCTGCTTTCCGCTATTTCAGAAAACAGACCCAGCCTTCAGGCTACTTCCCTTTCTCTGCAGAAGATGTGTATATCAACAAATATGTGGGTGTTTATACATAATGGAACAGTTCCAGTAGGAAAGACGGATGAATCAGAACATCTGAATTTTTGCAAATAAATGTTCTGACAGAGATTTGTTGGAGGAAGTTGATCTGCCTGTTTAAAACAGCCTCTGTTCTGGGTACCTCCTCCTTTGAAGTTGGAAGATGGAGTGTCTTCCCCCTGCCCACTCAGATTTGGACTCAGAAAGACCTGCCTCATACTTCATGGCTCCTGTATCCAGGCAAAGGGCAGTTTGCTTATTTGAGGATGAGATTTGCTCATTTGCTGGATGAGATTCATTCCAAAACTTTGCCTTGATGCAAAAGTTTTGAAATACTAGAAAAAAATTCCAAATGACTGGGTAATTGTTTTGTGCCAAGTGCCCCTAGGAAGTGCAGTGTACATTCCACACTAGAAATGCCTTTATGCTCTAGTCTTCTGTGTGCATCACCCAAATATCACTCCTTCCAGGAGAACAAATAATTTGGGGTGTATATGCCACTGTAACCTCAGTTCATGCCTGGGCTGTACGAGGAATGTTTCCGGGCTATGTATTTAAGGAAGACTGGTGAAATGTTCAGAAGTATCTCAGCTCCTAAGCTGGGGTGGTGGGGAGTGATTTATTTTCATAGTTGTTTGCTTCCCAGCTGGATCTGGACTAGCCAAAGCAGATGCTTATGCCGACCCCAGACACTAGTGTGTGAAGGGACAGTGGTGACAGGCCTGGGTATATAGGTCTGGGGGATTGTAGGTGTTTTGTTTGTGAGAATTATGATAGCAGATATGTAGAGAGACCTTTGGAAGACTTTGCTTCTGGTGCCCAGCAGGGAACTCAGCAGGCAGCGATTTCTGAGTTGAAGGGTTAATTCAGCCTGGGTTTAGCTCCCAAGCTCTTCTGCCCTCTCCCAATCTGCTGCAGATGATGGACTTTCAAACTTAATCTTTATGTTCCCTTTTCTCTTGGCTTGTTGCAAAGGAAAGCTCCTCAAGCTTGGATTCTTCTCCTAAACCACTCTTAGGCAGCATGTTTTCTACCTTTATTACTCCATTTAAATAAAAAAAAGATTACTCATGACAGTGAGCACAGCTCACAGTAAACGGCTTTTGCTTAATGCTTTGTTGAAGAAGCAGCAACATAACTATTTGCTTATAAGGAAAAACACGTATGTGCTCTATTGAATCACTCCTTGTGCTAGTGATGGGTACAGGTTCATGCCCTTAGTTGCTTCTCTGAATACTGACAAAATATGAAAGTGTGTACCAGAAACAAAATTCCTACGTGTCCTTTTGAAATCTGTTGTATAAAGGGATGACTGGGGAAAAAAAAAAAAGGTGAGAGGCTTTTTAAGAATTACTGCATTATCCTTTTTATGAAAGGATGGATTAAAGAATTCAAATTAAAAATCATTAAAGATTAATAAAGCAGAGAGGCAACAGGAATAATTTTAATTTCCTTCGTTTCCATATATAATGATAGCCTTAGGGTAGAATGAGAAAAGCATCGAATGTATGAATAGAAATGTATCCATTAGGACTACACTATTTTTGCTTCTCTTGACATGAATACGTAGCTAATAAAAATACTGTTACAGTACAAGTGCTCACTCTGTAAATAATTTAACTATTAGCTATCATAATGTAAAAACCATAAAATGGCTGTTGGGGGGTTCTCCTTCTTCAACATGCAGCAGAATTCTAGCTACATGAACATCGTATTCATTTTAATCTTAAGCACCTGCATTAAATCCATTACTGTAATGATACCGGGAATGGATTTGGCTCCCTGAGCTGATGCCAACATAGCCCAGAGCTTCTGTATCTGCATGAAGAAAGGTGAAGCTGACCAGAGTTCAGCAGAGCGTGGTTTGGGGCACGAGAGCAGGCTCGGCAGCAGAGAAGCTCCTGTTGGAGGATCCTGTACCAGGGCAGGGTAAGAGCGTGCTCTGTAACACCCTCGTATTGCTGCAGTTTGCTGCTCAGGGGGAAGTGCAGTTAAGAGCTGGCAAAGGAAGGAGAAGCAGATCAAATGACTGCTACCTCTAGAGGAAAGTAATGCTGTGGTGGTGATGGTGATGAATAGTTACTATACCGAGCTCTCTCTATGCTGACAGCCCTCTCTGTTTTGGTAGATTAAAGTCCCTTGGGTTTGTGCATATTTACAGTGAAAATTCCATTTTTCTTGATGTAGGTCTTGTACTTGGCTTGCTTTAAAGGTGCTTATTTCCAGTAGGCTAATTGTATGATTCAAAGTCATTAGCATTTATGACGCCGAGTAGCTGTAATGATCTCAGGTCTGTGCTCATGACTGTTAGTACATGTGTTTTCTAGCCTGTGTCATAATACATCCAGGTTTATGATTGCTGATGAACACAGGAGGCCAATTTGCAAAGCAGAGCAGATGGATGCATAATCAGTCTAATGACTTAATGTCACAAATGAAATGACCTTTCTAGTTACCTATTACTCATTTCTGCCAAGATTGTTTCTGAAACTTTAATACAAACTCTTAAGGCTGCTTCTTCCCTACTTATAGCAAATGCTACAGCTTTACCGTCCTAGTCACAGGGGTGTGTGCCCCAGTCCCTGGCTGTACCAGGAGGGTGGTGGGTTTTGCTTAAGAAAGCTACTCCTGCATTAGGCCTACTCGCTTTTTTTGTATTATCAGTGTGCCACCCAAATGCTCACTTTTTTTCTTGAAATTTTAAAATCTTTCCTGATCACCTTGCTGTCTTGTAGCCTCGTTGAAGTGTGTGCCGCATGTTCTTGCATTTGGTCTGCAGCTTAATACCTTTACTACTACTCCTCTTCCTCAAATGCATGTCGTAACTTGTTGTGTGACCTTATTTACAGAAATAATCCTTGTCTTTTCCCTTTCCCTTTTTGGTATAGAAAGACATTTAGACTTGTGAATAAGTCCTCATTAAATTAACAGGACTTGGAGAGGTGTTTAGTTTTTATGTCGTGCTGGAGTAATTTGAAAAGTTAGGGGTCTAAAAAACCACCGTGACCTTGGTCATTCCTTCTGAGCTACCCAATTTTCTTAATTTTTATCCCACAAAGTATCTTGTTATTTAAAAAAAAAAAGGGGGGGGGGGAGTGGGGCTGAAGGGCTGTCTTCCATAGTTAATTTTGTGTAGCTTTTAAAAAAAAGCATACTCAGATGTGCCTTTTGTTTTGCGGGGAGAAGACAGGTTTCAGTTCCCATTGCACTTTCCAATGGACTTGTAAGAATGCACAGAAGTGCCTCTCTCATTCTGGCCTGAGTAGTGTTTGTTGATGTTTTTAAAAATGAATAGGTTTTCCATCTGATAATCTCAGAGCTATGAGCTTCTGCCATTTCTGTACTGCAAAAACTTTCCTATTTTCCCTGTTGAAGAGACTCAGTCATCACAAGAAGTAATTGCTCATTAGTGCAGAGGGGTAGGGGGTAATAACGTGGCATCAATTATTTAATGTGCTGCTGATCTATTAATGTTATCCTTAGTAGGTGCATTACTGAAAGAAAAGACATGAGGCACTTAAATTCCTTTCTAGGTCTCTGTTTTATCTTTGCAGTTTTCCAGAAAGTTATAAATTAGGTTGTTAACTAACTGATTTATGGGATATGCTTATTGTGCCAGTAATTTTCTGTATCAGTTGTAAATTACCTTCTTTTATTTTACCATCTGCATAATTATATTTTACCCTTTTGCCTGTGTGCATAATTTGTTACCCTGACAACCTTTATCATTCTAACATTTTTGTGGATTTTGTCAATTTTTCTCCTGTGAATGTGATGTTGAAAAAATAGAGACCCCAGTGATATGAAATTTTAAGTGACAGCACTATCTAAGGCTAAAATTAATTAACATACCTGAATAAAATAAAAAGAAAAAATGTTTTGTAACTGCACAAAACTATATGTAAAGTGGCCTTTTTATAAACTGGAGTTAATATGGAAAATTCAGCACTAGTTAATTTACCCAGTTGAATTGATTTGACTTAGGGAAACGTGACATGTGGGCAACTATAGTCATCGTTGCATCAGCTACAATGGTTAGTAATAATACACCCATTGATCATCTCTTTTACATATAAAAACATCCATGAGAATCTCTGTGGTACAGATTGGTTTTTCAAGATGTGCCATAATTAATATAGGTTAAAGGACATTAATTCACGTTTACTTTAAGAAATTATTTTCTAGAAATAGAAATTGTCTCTTTCTAGAAGAGACAAATAGAAATTTGTCTCTTTGGTATACCTGTAGATATCTCTCTCCCTCTCTCTCTCTCTTATACATAGTGAGATAGTAAACCAGATCAAAAGCAAAACCAAAAGTGTGTCTGTTTTCCGGTATCAGACTAGATGATATAATTTTACCAGTATTAACTTTAAGTTACATGTGAGGAGCTTTATTTGTGTCTTTTACCTATAGATGGTGTTCCACATCAGGCTTTGCCACATAAAATCTATATTGATATGACATAATGAAATAGGCACCAATAATATCCTAGGAAAAAATTAAAGATGCATAAAACCTGTTGTATTATGTAGAATTTTGTTTTTTGTTAGCATCAAGTTCTACCATCTGACTCAGAGAAAGAAAGATAGCATGTATAAGAAGAGACACCTTAAATTCTACGTGTTTTTTTTATTTCTTAAATATATTTCATCTATAGGAATTTTAAAATAACTTATTCTGGAAAATTTCATTTTGTCAGAGGGAATGATTTGATTTACAGCTCAGTTCCTAAATATAAATGTAGTTTGTCTTTTTGTAGGCATTGTGCTAGTATGTAGTCATGAGGTGATTTGGTTTGTGGGTTTTTCTTCATTTTTTCTGATGGATGGATATTGAGCGGCCAGCTATTGCTGATTTTTTCTCAGTCAGTTATTTTAATAGGATTTTGGCTCAGACTTTCTATAAACTGCAGACATAATGTCATTTCATGATCTTTCCCAGAGACGGTTATACCACCATCTTCACAAGTGATCACATGATTTCAGCCTTCCCGTGTACTATAGAGGCTGCAAGCTTATAGCTGCTGAGCTTTACAAAATGCTAAACTTCTGTTGCTTTCTTAATTTTAAAGCTCAGGTAGCTTTTTCCAAGCTGACAAGTGCCAAGGATGAGCTCACTTACTCTGTCTCAAGTCAAATTCCGGTACCTCCCAATGAGCTTTGCCATGCCAAGGTGGTTGTGGCACCAAGGAACTGCTGGCAAGTAGCTTTTCCCTACTTTCCCCAGCTCCCAGGGTTCTGCTGGGCATGGGGTGGCATCCAATGCATGTTACCTGCTCAACAGAGCTGGGTGCTGGAGCAGTGGGAAAGGTGGAGACCACCAGTTCCTGCCTGTCACCTCCTGTGGTCTGTTAGCTGAGGAAGAGCCAAGGCTTTCTCGGTCTGTATTAGCAGATATAGATGTGTGTTCCTGTCCTATGTGCATATGAAGCAGCTGCCAGAGAAAAAGCATCAAATCGAGTTTAAAAAGCCCTAAGTATCATCTTGTAAAAGAGAAGCATTGACTTGTGTTTTGTATTATGGTAGGAGGCATATGTATACATAACAGACATATCAAACACTTCTGCTACTCGGGGTGGATTTACTGCGTACCGCGTTTTCCTGCACCTAGAAAGAAAGGTTCACTCACCAGTCTGATGAAAATGTGTAAGCCATATTTGATTGCAAAGTTGTGACTTATTAGTTAGGTAATAACTCATTTTCTGAATATCTAGCTGTTGTGATGGTAAAGATGAAATTTGTTGAATTTTTTTAATTGGGATTTATAACTAAACACACTGCGATTTCTACAGATTCATTCTTATAATTTCAGTAGATCAGTGATTCTGTTCTGTTAATTCCAATGGTTTAATTGGTTTTGAGGGCAAACCTGCAGTTAGACTAACTTGTAGATTTCACTGAGATGTTTTGGTTTAGCATGGGTATGACGCTCTTTTGTTAAGCAGTGGTTTATGTTTAAGGGCACATCTCTGTTCTGTTGCTTGTTTGGGTTTGGTTTTGTTTGTGTAGTGACTGCAATAACAGGTCACCTTATGGCAGCTTGTTTCTTTCAGTCATCAAGGTGGATCCCAAATGTCTAATCTGGATGGAAACCAGCTGGTCCATCTTAAACCTTGGCCAGTTACCTGTAATTATCACAGCAAGTTGTTCTTTATTCCTCTAAATCGTCCTTGGCCTTAGGCTGCTTGTCACTTTAAAATACTGAAACTGTTTTTATTTCCCTCTGTCTTCTCTCTGAATGAGTCTCATTTGAAGTTTGTAAATGTTGCAAATTCACAGTTTAACATAATTTTTACCAATTGTCAACAATGCATTTTGGAATCAACTTAATCATTAGCAATTTGAAAAGTTGGCAGAAAGTACTCGGTTTGGAGATACCCCGGTTAAAGGTGCTCTCTTAGCTGGAAGGAAGGGCAGGATGAGTTTTACCGGTGTTCCATAAACATAGCTGGTCTATTTTATTTATTTATTTTCAGGCCAGAACTCTGAGCCTTGAGTTTTTGTAGTCTATCCATTGGATGTGAGAAAACAAAAAAACCCATGGAGCCTCCCTGCTTTAATATAAGTATTGATTTAATAATGAAATATAAACCCATACTTTAATGAGACTCTACAGTATTAATTTTTAGTTCTTGATTAGTAAAGCTTTAGAAATTGCATAGTAAATGAAAAAGCAAATTTCCCTTAAGAAAATAACTTCTGGGAGGCAGAATCTTAGAAATCTTGTTTGCTGGTGATTTTGGCAGGTAGGTGCTGCAATATTCCCAGGACATGAGAACTCACCTGCCAGAACTGAAGTTTAAATAATTATAAAATATCAAAAAAACCCCCAGCAAACACAATTAATGTGAAACACCCTCCTGCGTTTCCTTCACCTCCTGAAAAGTTACTATGAGTCGTCTTCTCTTGCATGAGTTTCATCTGGTTGGTTTTTATTATAATAATTTCACTGACCTGTGAGCTGAATGTTTTAATGTTTGTTTTATTTAATAAGACTATACATCTGGGTAAAATGAACAGCAAACAGCATGGTTTGAAAGCCATATAGTTTTATTCGTCTGCCCAAGAAGAAGAAATAAAACTCCTTCAGTTTAGAAACTATTTGGATTTGTTAGGTGTACTGTTTGGGGTAAATATTATAGATTTTTGTAATATTAAGATCTATAAAAGATATAAAAGACCTTTTTCGTAGAAAGCTGGTAACTTCACTTCTGAGGAATAGCTTGGTCTTCCTTACAAGGACCATGCGATTTCAACTTCAGTTTTCTAGTTCTGTAAAAGACCGCGTGGTGTTTCTTACCAGGATTTTACTTATCCCACTGGACATTCCCTTTAAAGGACATAAAGATCATACACTCTATACACAAAGTAGTGCAGCTCTCCCAAAAATTTGGTAGGGAATTTTCCATTACTGTTGTATCTGCAATTATAACATATAATGGAATCTAGTTGATCCTAAAAGCTTAACTATACAAAATAATTTGGTCACAAAGCTATGAAAAATGCTTGTTGCTTAATGGAAGGATAATGTGTGAGTACTGGATTTTCAAAGTAACCATTAAAATGGTGGGGGCTGGAAAAGTTACACAAAGGAAAGACTTAAATTTATCTTGACTTTAAACATTGTGGTAATTATTACTAATGTGGATAAATGTTAAGTGAGTAGATGTGGTGTGAGGTTTGAAGAGTACTTGCATTTGCAAGGTCCAGAACCAAGTGGAACTCACAGAGTTTGTATTTTGGGTAGAACACATAAATATAAAATAAAGCAAATTCTTCCTCAGAGGCTTTCATTGTGGTAGTTCCCGCAGCTTCATACTTCATCATGGTAGTTTCATGAGCTTCCATTGATCTGTACTGTTTAATTATAATTCTGATATGGGTGACAGGATCCTCTTTGAGTGAAGGTTTCTTACTCTTCAGAGCGCTTTTAAATACACAGCTCATTGTTTCCATTTAATGCCACAGCTTGTATATTTTGACATCAGCAAATTATTTTAAAAGAATACATGTTGCTTCACGCTCAAAATGATCACTAATGATGATAGATAATAGATTAAAGAGCCAGACCTTCAATTAAAAAAAAGTACTCATGTGTACAAACTGGAGTTAATTTCAGAAGCTGGTAAAGTTCTGGTGCAAATGGGTGCCTCTTTGACAAACGTGCTTGTTTGATTGTAGATAACATGGAAAGGGCTCCTGCATCATGTTCTTCTCCAACATTAGAGTAAACCCTTTATTTAAATGTTTGCGATTTAATTATAATTAAACGAACCGGCAAGTTTGTGCAAGCAAGTAGAACACTGCCACAAGTGGTGTGTGCCATGGCATAGGGCAAAGGAGAAGTAACAGCTGCCGGAGACTTGGCATTTGGATAATGCAAGGCCAGTTGGCAGCTACCAAACCTAAACCATTAGGAAGAATGAGTCCCACTCTTCCTAAATGAATATATTGACTTCCAATTAGCACCTATGGTCTGATGAGTACAGCATAACACTTCTTGCTTATGTTAGGCAAATTCTTTATTAGCATCTGTGTTCTGTATGCAATGAAATAATGTAAAGCAGCTCAATTCCAGCACTTGGATGAGGTGTTCCCCCTTGGGGATCATGTCAGATATATTATAGTAATTTGGACCATAAGCATACCTACAGTGCCCAGATGTCTCTGGCGTGAAGTAAGTGTCAATGTCTTTGTAGCACCATGCTTTGTGCCACTAAGTTTTAGCATGTTTTCTTACCTACACAGCTGCTGAGTAGTTACTCACCTGTAAAGTGCTGACAGCATGGTCATCACTGCTGCCAGTTTTTAGGAATGGCCAAAGGGAACTCAGTGAGTGTGTTTATATGAACTTCTCAAGATCTGTCTGATTAGAGCTAAAATTTTCTCCTGATTTATTGGAGCTGATGGCCCTTAAGCAAAGACCATTAGTCTGCTGAAAGACTCCCATTTGACATAAGTGGGCTCTAGATCAGGCTTCATGTCATTAAACAGCTATATTTCCTGGTTCTTGGAGATGAATGCACTGGATTCTTGCAATGATATTTGAATTAAGCATTATAAGCCTGATGTAGGAAGTAATGGGTGATATTCTGTAATGTAAGTTATAAGGGAAATTGGAATAGAAGATGATAATGGTTCCAGAGGGCCTCAATGGTTATTAGTCTTGTCATCCCTCATCCCTCTTCCCTCTGTCACCTCCCAGAGTCAGAAACTGGTGTGGAGGCAGAGACCACAATATGGGGGACAAATATCAATAACTTTGCAACCAACTTGGTGAGTTCAAGTCTTTTGTGGCTTTGTGAAAGGTAACTAACTGTTCCCTGTCAGCAACATGCAGTTAAAGATATATTTATGGGGAAAACCAACAACAGCAACAAATTCTGAAGTCTTAAAGCCTGATGTGAAAGAATTTGAAAAACAGATAAAAAAAGCCAATGTAACATACAGAATTATTACATGAGCTTGCTGTAGCTGCACAAATACAAGGTTTCTCATAAAGTTAAAATTATAGTGAAGAAGTTGTTATATAGATAAAAATATCATTTTTCCCCAAATGTCGAGGCAGATTGTGCTTTCTCATGAATTTCATAGTTCTAAATATTAAATTTGAATGGAAGAAACCGCACCACATTTCAGGTAACATGTGAACTGCATAGAACTGCTTAGAAAGATGCCTGATTTTACTTCTCTTTCTTATTTCTTAAAAAAACCCCCAACACCTGATGGCCCAAGTGATAGAGTTGTGCTTAGTGATACTGCGCTGGGTTTTCAGTGACTGTCTTTTGCCCAGCTGATGGATGAAGCCTCTTTCATCAGTTGTCAAATTTATGTGTGGTAGCAAAGTGAACTTCCAGGAGATCTCAACTATTCACAACTGCACATGGGTGCACTATATAATTTCTATTTAGCATTTATAAAATGCACAGCATATATAAAATTGTCTCCTTAACATATTTACATCTCCTTAGAATTCTGAGGAGCATTCCCACTGCCATGTGTGAATGCTTTCCTGCAGCGCCTACCTAAGCAAAGACACTGCTGGGCTGTTACTTTGGAGGTAGCTTTCCCTGAGCAGAGAGAAGAGCTTTTTTGGGTTTTTGTGGTGTTTGTTTCTTGGAGAGAGGAGGAAGAGAACTGAGGAAAGAGTGTAGTAAATCCAGGTAGCTGCCTTTTCCCTTCCATATGGTGTCTCTTTCCATTTACTCCTCTGCAGGTTTATCCTGTGCAGTCTAGTCAATAGCAGAGAACAGGCAGAAGCCAGAGAGAAATCTGACTGATTTGCAAAACAGGGGTGCAGGCAATATATTTGTCCAATCCAAGTTATTTTTTATGTCCTTCCTCATTTTTTGTGGTCTTAGCCTTAAGACAAGTACATCTCAAAAAAGCTTAATCTTGTCAGTTAATTCGATGGTACAAATTCTAATCTTGCATTCAGAGCATGAATAACAAAGGCTGTAGTACAGAGAAAATTAGAGGTGAACTCGTTTTTCTTTATTCTTGATTATAGAGTTCAGTGGTTGCTCTGCTCCCTTCTCTGAAAGAGCCCTGTAATCACCCTCTGCACTTCCTTTTTATGCTCCCCCACTACTCAATTAAGAACTCATTAAACTGCACACCTGCAGTGCTTTTACCCTGAACTGTAGTTTTTAACCCCCTACTTCTACATAATTATAATACAGCATGTGGATTGCTTGACTTTAGCCAAGTAAAAATGACAGTAAAACTTACTTATGAAAATAAAACTTCTGTATTGTTTAAAGCCAATTCATAAACAAGTGGTGAAAGGTGTTTTTGGTGAGCACCGAGGACTAGAAATTATATTTACCGTGACTTTCTGAGTAGACAGGACAGGGTAGAGTGCTAACTGATTAATTACTATGGGATACAGCGAATAACTATATTGTGATGATGCTCCCATTTGAGTAGGGATGAGCATGGAATCATGGACTTGTCAGAGTTGGAAGGGACCTCTAGAGATCATCTTGTCCAACTCCCCTGCTAAAGCAGAAACGCCTAGAGCACATCACTCAGGACTGCATCCAGGCGAGTCTTGAAGATCTCCAGAGAAGGGGACTCCACGACCTCCCTGGGCAGCCGGTTCCAGTGCTCCGTCACCCTCACCCTAAAGAAGTTTTTCCTCATTTTTGAATGGAACTTCCTATGTTCCAGCTTGAGCCTGTTGCCCCTCGTCCTGTCGCTGGAAACCGCTGAAAAGAGTCTGGCTCCAACATCCTTTAGATACTTATAAACATAAATAAGGTCTCCCCTCAGCCTTCGCTTGTCCAGGCTAAAGAGTCCCAATTCATTGAGCGTTTCCTCGTAAGGGAGGTGCTCCAATCCCTTAATCATCCTCGTTGCTGTACGCTGGGCTCTCTCCAGTAGTTTCCTGTCCCTCTTGAACTGGGGGGCCCAGAACTGGATGCAGTATTCCAGTTGTGGCCTCACCAGTGTAGAGAGGGAGAATGACCTGCTGTAATGTTTGTGTTGGATGTAACTCACGAGATGACACTGTTTTGTGACTTTTTTTTTTTTTGAGCGTCACTTCTTGGCATATGAGCTCTTCTAAATCTTGGAGGAGCTGTTTTGATTCTGGTTTGTTTTGGAGGATCTGTTGCAAGTAGTGTGAGTTCAAGGTTCTCTGTGGTGTTTTGGCAGAGGCTCCCTAAAGAGGGCACTGCCTCTATGCTGTTAGCGCTCAGCCGTGTTCAAAGAGTAGTATAAATATATAGGATTCACTGGGGAAACATCTGCACTTCATATCTCTGTTTTTTTTCTCCAGCTGTAAGATTCCATAATTTGCTAATGATTACTGATGATTTGCTAGTATGGCAAGAGAGGTAGCAAGAATAGTGAGCCCACAAATTTGAACAATATAACCCTCAGTGCTGAATGATGTTTGCATATGAGCTCTGGGACTTGAGGTATTTTTTTCTTATTTACTTTCTTAAATTTATTTCCTTCCTAGTCTCACATTTAACACAACCATAGCAAGGTTTTATAATGCTTCTTTTTTCTAAACTCTTTACTTACTGTCACTGTAAGATCCCAATGGTAAAAGAGCTGCAAGAAGTATCTGTTTTGCTTTAATAATGGTTTAGCATCCAAGGAATGATTTTTTACCCTGTGCATCTTTACAGTGTACTTTATGCACTTTTTCTGCCTACACTGAATAAATTTTATATGGCACTGCCAGGGAGTCATTTGAGTGCTTCCTCTTCTAAAGTTTTAAATGACATCAAAATGAGGGATGGCAGGAGGGCAGAAAGGAAGAGGAGGTGATTGCAGGTTCTCATTATTTAGTAAGAGACAACAGAAACAGCTCAGAAGCAGGGGAAAGACGAGGAGTCCCAGGAGGGAAGGCACAGGGCCTGCACAGATGTGGAGAAAATGAAAGAAAAAGGAAGAGACAGTAGTAGCAGCCCAGAAGAGTAAACGGGGGAGTTCAATCCCATGTGACACAGAATATTGCCAATTTTCCCATGGGAGGCTTAGCTACAAGCAGACTGACACCCCCATAGCAAATGAGGTTGGGAAACTCTTGAGGCCTGCCAAATGTCTACCAAATGTCCCAGTAACGCAAAAAAAAGCAGGGACAACGTTTTTCCTGGCCGGTTCTGTCAGGGAGTCGTGCTGCATCCGACAGGCCTGGCATGTGGGAGAATCCTTTGGGAAGTGTGCTGGAGCAGCCTTGTTCAGGGTTGGCTGCTGTCTCCGGGAGGCCACACAGGCAGACGCATCCCCAGTCTGGTCCCTGCACACGTGCTGCTGTCGCGGGGCCTGCTGGGGGTAAGTATTGCCTGCTCTTGAAGGGCAGCGATGCCCTACAGAAGATACCTATACTGCAGATGTACACAGTGTAGAATAATAATAATCTCCCACTACAGAACGCCGTTGTATCCTGTAACCTTCACTGAGGGTAGCAGATAACAAGTAGATGACCTCTGAGAACTGGTATTATCAGAAAAATATCAAACTTAACCAGGAGGTCTGAAACCTGGTTATTGCATGTATTGTGTTGGGGAGCGGGGGAAGTCTTAATGTGTAACTTAAAGCTATATGTAAGAAGACAGCAGGAAAAAAACCTATTGGCCAGAAAATATTGTGTGCTTATTGGGCTCTGTCAGGAGCACCTGTTGGCAGGAGAGATTCCTCTCTGATGAAGCTGAAAACCCCTTCCCAAAAGGAAAGTGTTTTCCTGGGCTGTTGCTGGAGCTTGCAAACTCCAAAGCACCAAAGGGAATCCTACCAAATGGGAGCGAAGATGCGAAACACTGAGCAGCAGGAACCCACTCAGCCCTATGCCTGGGAGAGGAGAAAGGAGATTGTGCTAAACCAAAAAGGGAATAGAAATCTAGTTTTCTGCATTGTGTGACCCAGAGAGTGATTTGAGGACTTGATCGCAGAGTATAAAAGGAGATGTAGCAGATGTGTATTATCTACATATTTATAGTATGTTTACACATATATGATATTATTACACACGTTGCAGTGTAGGCATTATTAGTGGCATGAATTTAGGAAGGGTCACAGGGCGTGAGGCTGTAAATGAGTTACACACATTCTCTTACATGAAGAGCTATAAACCTTGTTGAATTTTCCAGACATGTAAAATTTACCAACAGTTGGTACAACTGCTTGAATATTACTTCTTTGTTGTTAACAATGTATGTGAAATTGTTCTCTCTTGTCCCTTTGGCTATTTGTTCCACTGGCTCAGTCAAATATTTGTTGAAATAAAGCTCTCCTGGGGTTAGCACAGTTGCTTTGTAGCATTGACAACACAGGAGCAGAATGCGTGTAGCTTACACAAATAACAATTGCAAAGTGCCCTTTGACTTTAATAGATAAGTGACTTGTGCAGAAATTTGAAAGCACTCTAAGTGTGCTCTAAGTCAGTTTTTTTTCTGCCTACTTAAAATGCCAAAGCTTTAAAGTAAAATGTTATCTGTGGATTCTTTTAATGCTAAATATGTATTCTCAGTTGCTTTGGCTTTGTGGGGAAGTTGTTAATATTAGCTCAGGCTCTGAGATACAGAGTGAGAGAGAGAGAAGGAAGAGGAAGAATTTCAAGTGGCATGACTATACCATGTGATAACACAACAGTTTAGCAGAGACAAGTTTATGGACACTTACTTAGTTTCATAATGCTTTTTCTTTGCAATTTTGTCACACTAAAATTATACAAACTCATGGAAGATTTTATTGAGAATGCATCCTATTTTTTTTTTCTTTTACAATCAATAATAAAGAGACTGTCTTCTCTGGGAAACCATAGAGTTATTGACCTGATTTTTATACCAATATTTAAAATGTTTTTATTTGTAAGAACATTTGTGATACCGTAAATGTAGGTTCACTTGGAGCGTTCACAGTTGCATCAGAAGCTCTACGTCGGGTCACTAAGATGCTGGCATCCAGGGGGGATTTTTGTTGTGCAACAAAAGTAACAATTGAAATACTTTTTCTTAATGGTGTCTGAGTTATGACTCATCAGATTTACATCTGTATGTAAGTATTTTGGTCAAATCAGGCAATATTTACACCATGGTACAATGGCTGTGATCATTGGTGTGCTCTGACCATACACTTTGGTGACTTATTCTTCTTCACTCAGCTTTCTCCTTAGTGCATGATGCTGTTTATCCTCGTACTAAAAATTCAAGTTGGCTTTGTATCACTCTGTGTGATGTTTTGTTATTTTCTCCTGAGTTGTGACTAACAATGAGATAATTCAGGAAAAGGAAAATCCAGGATGTTGCTTGGTAAACGGAATATGCTTGGAAATGTGAACTGAATAGTGCCTGTGGTTTCTTTGCTGTGCCCCCCTGTGCAACAGAGTCCCTCATAATCTTCCTGCACAACTGCTTCCCTGTTCACTGCTCATACTGAGCAGCACGTACAGTAATTCTTCAGTATTTTTATTCAGTCAGAAAGGAGTTCTTGCCCTATTCACGTTACACCTGTGCTGAGAAATGAAGCAGGTATTGTCCTCCATAAATTCTTGCTGACTTTAATTGTCTGTCTGTTTGATGACAGGCAAATTCAACAGGCACAGATGTTTACACTGGTCTCAGCTGAACCCGTTCAGAATTGGTTCATAGCATAAATCTGTAATCAATGCAGAAAAAAAGAGGAACTTTTATGAAGACTGAATGCATATTGAATTTATGCATAGAGTGCAATTATAATGCGTAATTCTTACAATGTGAAAAAGAACTATCAATGTTACAGTTCTAAATTCCATGTTGGAAGTACTTTGTCCTTGAAAAGCTTGCCAAGGGCTGTCTCCCACAGAGGCTGAGTAGTAACTAGCTTTAAAAAAGGATTAGCACATGTGGTGTTTCATGGAATGGGGCCTAATCCTGACTATGACTTTTAGGTTCCACCAAAGTGCAAATGCTAAATAAGTTTGGAGATAAATCAGCAATATCCTGAGGTAACATCAAAATTGTTGTAGCACGAGGAGTATTTTGAAAAGACAAATAAAGCTGTTGAATACTGAAATATGCTTTTCATTTTAAGTTGACATAAGTCTTTAATTGTGCTCCTAAAAGGTGCAGCATAACAAATTACTTATTAAGGTTGTTGTCTGTGAACAATCAGTTTCTGACTGGTAGTTATGGTACTGCTTTTAGGACTACCTTGTGGCTTTTACAGCCACAGGCAATGTGAAACCTTTTGAGAGTCTCTGCTGAAGCTACGTGCTCCTGTGCTTTGTTCAGTTCCTACGTGTAGTTGTTGTATGGAAGATGAGCATTTTTCAGCTTACCTTCAGAGGGCGGGCTAAGGCTGCTGCCATTGTGCTGGCATGGAAAGTAATTATTTCTACTGACCAATACCATCTGTAAGGCAACAGATATTTTCACTGTTCATCACTCTACTGTGCTTTTAAATTGTCCAAGTGGGGCAAACACCCATTGTCTTCTGTATTTCCTATTTTTCTGGGAGATGGCTCCAATCAGCAGTGCACTTTGTGGGATCACGGGAGGAATGCACTCAAGAAAGGAATCATTAATGTTAAAAGAAGTTGATTATCCTGGGTAGGGTGCCACACTCAAACATGCCTTAACAGTTGTTTGAGCTTACCTGTTGCTGTTATGGTATTTTCTGAGGTTATTCCCATATCCTTCGAGTAGCAACTGTCCACTGCTTTCTCAGAAAGGTCACAAAAATTGGCAAGGCCAGCGTGTAATCTCAGCAAGTGCTGCTGGGTGAAGCATTCTTGCTGCTCTTATATGGGACTCTGGAGGGACTGGGACAAGGAAAATCTAACTGGAGGATCCAGCTTCTTTAAGAGCAAAAATTCTTCCTTTGACAAAATTCTGAAAAACAGTGGACCAAAACCCAAAATTCTCCACTGATATAACTAGGTGCAACTAGTGCAGAGTGAGTAGAGGTTGGTGGGGAATTTTAATTCTGTATATTTGTGCATACAGAGCATATACTCTAATGGGAAATAAATACATAATAGAGCAGGATTTACAGTTATAATTGTTTGTGCTGACACAAAACTTACAGGATCACTGTGTACAGTCTTTGATCATCTAAGTCATTGATTTTGTTTCTCACTTTCAACTGCATTTGTGTTGCATGCAGAGTGCATAGCATGATGCACATCATTACTTTTTGTATGTCAAACTACGGCAGGAATCTTATCTGAAAAATAAGATCAAAAGCAAAATTCAGCTGACTTGCATCTATGCAGTCCTTGAGAAAGGCTGCATATGTGTAGTCAAGAGCCAAACATATCCCCAGATTTTTACATTTTAATCTTATATCTATATTGAAAATAATTTTCTGTAGTGTGAGAGATTATTGCATTTCAACCAAAAAATTATCATAATACTGCAGAAATGATTGAGAGTTTAGAGTTTCAGCCCTTACTTATGAAAAACTTTTGCAGCTTATTTAAGTTAAAGTTCAAATGCCACTTTGATCTGAATGCCTATTTTTGAGTTTGTATATACACAAGCAGATAGAAAAACTTTTTCCTTAAATGAAAATATGTTTTTTCTTTTTTTTTGTCTGAGAATATTCTCCTTTCAAGGAAGCTTTTAGAAAACTTGCATAAAAATTCTTTTTTTTTGATTGTAGTTAAAAACTTTATCGGAGACTATTACAATGGAAACAAATGAAGTTCAATTCAGTGTCTAGTGCTTATTTTTCCCCTCTTCTTGTGGATTTCCAATGACTTCCCATATGATTAATTGCAACATCTTTAGGAAACCAGTCCATATACTTTTGCATTTACTAAGAAACTTGTTCTGCTTCAAGCAAGAAGGGACAGCTAAGCGGAAATGGTTATACATAGCCAATATGCCATCTTTAACCTCACAGCACAAATCTTCCTCTGGAAGGAGAGCATATCTCCTTCCTTAACTTTAAGATTCTTGTGTTTATCCTTACTCAGTTGTTTCCCAACTTTTAATCTAAATAATGATTGCTCAGCTATGCTGTCTCACTGTGGAGAAGGCATAACTATGCCAGGCTCTTTGATGGTCTGTATTTTGCAGTGACATAATCCTCCCCATTTTTGACCATGGATTCATGACCTTCTGCCTGCCCGTGGCTACTTGGCCAAGTTATGGCCCGTGAAAGGCCAGCCACTAAGCAAGAGACCTAATGCTCGACTAGTCAGAATGTAGCTTGCCCACATGATGCCTGTTACCAAGTCTCTAAGCCTTGTGATACTAACAGATATTTGGGGTGTAGCCCAGGACTGTAAGTTGCAGTGTTTTTGTTGAAGAAGCTAAGTAGCGGACCCTGTAAAGTCGCCTTGTCAGAAGCCTATGATGATAATTGCAGAGTTGCTTATGAATGAAAGTTATCAGTCTCAGGAGATGCATTTAGTATATAGTGCTGTCTGCACATACATACTGTAAGAACTGGGTCAGATGCTGAGCAAATGTGAGGCATTGCAAGGAAGAAGGGAGGAATGGGAGGTGCTGTTCAGTTGCTATCTTGCAGTCTCTTGAATGAGAAACAGTCCAGTGGTTGAGGGGTTATTTGGGCTATTGCTCATGGATAGCCAGCCTGGTTTGTACCTTCTTTAGAAAGAAACCAGTCTCTCTCCTGTGTCCTGGCTGATGCAAGGTAGAGAGCTGAGTGGACAGTGGGATGGGAGGGCTGTCTCTGCAAGTGAGCAGCTCCTTTGGGCGCAAGCTCATCTGCCCCAGCAGAGTGTGTGGGGCCAGGCCACCTGATTTTTAAAAAATTAAAATATGTAGTACAGTGGCACAGGCGATACACTCCCAAGTACATCCTTCACTCTGAAAATTACAAGGGCAACTAATACGTACGTTTAAAATTTTATTTGAATGCTGTTATCACAGGTATGTCATATGGTGTATTTCCATATGGGTGTGCTACCTGACTGTGACCTAAATTGACTTTTCCACCTTCCACATAATTAATGAAGTTGAAATGATTTAAGTACAAAGGCAAGTCACATTCCTGAAATGTTATGTGTTATTATTAACATGTTATCTCATTTGCATAATGAAATCGGATGGATTTAGAATGCTTAAGCTTGTATTATTTTAAATGTAATTGTCATTGTGTCTTTCATTATTAACTAAAAAGTTACAAGAATAACGTGTATGAAGTTTAGGAGTGATTGATTGAAAACTAAAAGCCAGAGCAAATTAAGTGCCTTCTGCTGATGTGATCTGGCACCAGTGAAGGACAATAATGGTTTTAAGACTCATTTATTTAGCCTTTAAGCTTTTTTTTCCAGATATAATGTTAAAGTTACACTTAAAGCTTAAGCTATAAGATGAACATGTCCCATATAAGACTCATGAAAGTTTCCTGCAAACAAATGATTGAGTCATCTTGGAAACATTGTAGAAAGCAGGTAATTTTTGCTTAAACTTACTGTAACACTGCAGTTAGGGGTAAGTATTGGACGCATTCTGAAAGCTTATTAATTCAAAATGAGGCTTTTTGAGTTGAAATCAATGAACACTCAGCTGTTTGTAATTAAAGAAGTTGACAATGTGTAGCTATTTGTATTCGATCTCCAGGTGAGGTGCATGCGTGCTTTTCCCCATGTGTAACTCCTGTGGTCTGCCTTATAGTGGCACCTCCTGAGTGTAGCATCTTTCAAAAATGTCATTTAGTCCTAAGTGGGCCGCAGCAGACCTATGCCGGCCCCTCAATAAGTCGCTAATAATTTAGAGGCAAAATAGTCCTGCCTTAGTCCGGAGCGTTTTCTAAAAGGTACTGAAAGGACACAGTTAAAAACTACTGACTGACATGGAGCTATGGAAATACCTCACCTTAGTCCGTCTTTTGCAGGGTCAGCTCCACAGGCAGCACTGGCTTAAATGAACTGCAAAGTTTATGACCAAGCTGCTTACGACACTGAAAACTGATTTAAGTAAACCTGGAAAACAAGGGCTTCTCAGGAAAGGGTTTGAAGCAAATAGCTTTGACATGAAAGAAACACCACACCAAAACCTATTCCTTGCAAGAATTCCTTGAAAAAGTCCAGTGAATTGGCTGTAGATACAGTTTTGCAGCGTGTGTATCTTGGGTTGCTAAGGGCCTGCCATAACATGGTAACTAAATAGAATAAAAAGCGTGGAATAAAAAAAGGTGCACAAAGTGTGGAGCCGAAGAATGCCTGCAGGCACACTAAAAGCTTCAGAGGCTTGAGGTGAGTCTCAGATCCAGGCTCTGCAGGGAGAGTAGCAGAGGTCAAAGCCTCTCTAGTCTGAAGACTGAACAGGACTATAATAAGTAAATATTAATTAGCACTAATTTACTATGTTTCTCAGAATAAATTGACAGTTTGGAAGGAAATGACTGAGTTCAGCACCTGATTTGTATTTAGCAGCCTATGTGTCTGCTTTCTTCTAATGCTGAAAGTTACAATTTTGCAATTAATCCCAAAGTTTGCAAGTTACAGTTGAAGTGAATTGCTTGCATATCTGTAGTATAGTCTATGGATGGAATAAAGCAGCTATACAAATGCAAAGTCTTTAAAATGAGCTCATACAGAACAAGATGTTACAAATCAATTCAACCTAAAGTGTCCAAGTCTACTTCATTTCTGATGGACCAGGCCTCACCTTTAATAAGAATTATGCAGAGTTCAGATGAGGTATTGGAACTCAGTTTTCAAGAGCAGAGAGGTTTTCAAGTTAGAATGAAAGGTGTTTAAACAGGTATTCCTATTATGAAGATGAAGAAAATGTCTACAGTATGAGGCAGAAGTAGCTTTTCTTCACTCATAATTTCTATAAAATTTTGAGAAATTGCACAAGTGTTTTTAATTGTTGGCCTTGCTAAACAAAAATCCCAGCTTCACAAACTCTCTGTGACTTTGAAGATCAGACAGTGATCCAGAACACCGAGTGTGGAAAACTTAAGATCTTGGACAACAAGCTACTAAATCTAGAGTGAGACTTCCTTGATAAACTGGTAATCCCGTGCGGATCAGCCAGTTCTGCATTTGCTCTATTGGGAGCATTCTATTCTGCAATGCTCAAGGGGAGGGTTGTAGCCAGGGATAGTCTATATCTGCTGAGGTACAGCTGGTTTGGCGTATTGTAGTACTTCCATCTGTTGTGTTCTTGGGTCAGTGTGTCTCTGGTAGGTGTGTAATAGACATTGTGTAGTGCTGCCAGGTTTTATTTCCCTTCCTTTGCTAGATGGTGTCACAGTACTTCTTACACGCTCCAGTGCTTAGAATTACATCGAACCGTATATTTCTCTTTTCCTTCTTGCGAATATCGGGCTGCCCCTAGGGCAGTTTTAGGATGCAGCCCCTGGTAAGGGAGGGAAGCTTTCAGTGCGCATTGAGAGGTAAGCAGAAGAGGTTCAGGATGGAAGGAATTAGAGCAACCTTTGGAGAAATTTGCAGCTCGTGCAGAGGAGCTGCTGCCGTGAGCAGGAAGCAGACACAGACAAACCTCAGAGGTGTGAAAGAGAGAAACTTTGTAAGGATCACAGGAAAAAAAAATAAAAATGTGTTTTGCTGCAAGCCAGAAAGCCAGGGCTCATTTAATCTCTACCTGGAAGCCTTGAGCCCTTTCTGTACAAAACTTAAGCTGTATTCCAGTCAGGGCCCCTCACACCTGGCAGAAGGTGTAGCTCTTGCTTCCTTGGTCCAGTTACATAGTGGAGGGTCAGTGTGGGCTCTGAATGGGTGCAGTCACAATTTGTGTCTGGTTTGGACTGAAAATTCAATTTGGAGCTGAGAAATCTTTTTCACTGAAAGTTTTTTATTAAAATTGGTAACTTTTCAAAAAGGTTATGCCTCAGCAGAAAACTGCTTAGATAAATTGATGCATTAGCAAAGAAAAATCTTTCAAGGAAAGTTCTTGTTCAGCTGTACTTCTATTCCATATAGCGTAGGAGGATTTTTTTTTTGTTAAATAAGGGTTTTTATATTCAAGCTGGTGAAATTAATAGCCCTTTGGCTGTTGTACCTTAACGTTTGTTCTGTTTTTACAGGTAACTATTTTAAAAGCTTGAAATCCATTGAATACGGAAGAAACAGCTGCTGTAGCAAACGTATCCCTTGATGCAAGCAGCATAAAACATGAGGAGGTCTGGAAACTGAAAAGTTACTCTACTTTGAGGTGTCGCAGACCCAGTAGGAAAACCCCAAACAGGTCCCATTAACAACCTGTTCAGAAAAAAACAGGCCATAAAGAGAATCTTTCTGAAAAGTTTCAGGCATACACTTTTCAATAAATTAGAAAGAGACATTGAATGTTGCATTTGCTTTTGGTGGAGGAAAGAAAGGAAAAACTATTATTAGGAAAGGTCTGGGCTGGAACCAGAACTTAATGCTCTCAGATATGTTTTCCTACTCAGCTGAGCTTTGAAAGCTGGTGTGTAAAATGCAGCGTGTTCGGAACAATCCCTTTCTGCACTTGAAACTTATTACCGGAATTGAAGACAATTAAGTATAAACAACATGCAGAAACAATTGGGATGCAAACGACCTATCTTTAATATTCATTTATATCACCTGGAACATTACTTTTAAATCTAATAGCTTTTGCAATGAAGTCTAACTGAAATTTTGTTTGTTATCTGTTGGCCTCAGAAAAAAAATGCACATCTCAATTTCAGTTGTGTTTTACTGAGAAAAATAACATACAAACTTGCCCCTCCGCATCAGCTTATAAACTACAACAGCTCCTAAACAGAATCCTTTTCCTTGACCTCAGTGGCCATCTCAGGTGGGGGAAAGGCCTATTTTCATGTCATCTGGAAGCAGTTGCACACAACTTGAGACCATTTTTCCATTCCATTTTAAATGAGAGATTCCATTATTTTGGTGCATTTTTGGCAGTTATAGCATACAGACATCTAAGCATATAGGCATGTGTATATAAAGTCATTTCTAGTGCATTTTATAAAATAAACCTGAAGAAATAACAAGAAAAGGGAAGAAATGGATGGCAATAACAGCATAAAGGGACCTAGCTCATTGCTTTAGTCTCTTTTTTTCCTTTAAAATAGTGTCTTCTACAACCTGGGTGTGGGTGGGCAGTCTTTGTATGGATCACCATCAAAATTTCCAACTATGATCCCTCAGTGTTTCTGCCTAGGTTTGAACTGGGTTATATTAGTCACTGGAGACTGATACCAGCTCTATTTAGCATTTATTCAAAACTTTTAAATGGAAAGGATGCCTTGCTTCGGTACTGTTGACTGATGCTCCTGTATGAAGTATTTAAAGGAGTCCACAGAAGATTCCTTCCCCGCCTTGGACTGCAGTAAGCTTATGGTGTTGTAGAACCTGGCGAAGTGAGAGACTGATAACATGATTTAAATGAAATTTTACAGAATCATAGAATTACTGCAAGAGAGAGAGATATCACTGTTGTCCCAGGATTCTTGTTTTGTTTTAAAAGACAGATGTATAAATATGTTTGCATTTGTTAAAAAAAAGAACCAAAACAAACAAACCCCACAATAAAACCAAATTCCCTATTTCCTTATAGAATTATAAGGAAAAAAGGAAAAAAATAATGAGAATAATGGAAAGGTTGCTATGGAAACAAGAAAAGGAAAGATGACAAACATCTTTGATGAGATAGGGCAAGAAACTTAGGTCAGAAATCTGATACGCTTAATTATAACCAGAGAGATCTTAGGGAAGGATTTTCATCTTCATTTTCTGTGGAAAAATTCAAGAATAAATAAAATATCTGCTGTATTAAACACCTACACTTTCTATAAATCTGTAGATGAGTTTATGCCAAGGAAGCAAAATTGATGATCAGAATAATTCTGTAATTGGGAAAAAATAGTGAAATGGAGTTGTGTTTGCAAGGATGTGCTGGGTTAAAGAACGCGGTCTGTTTTCTTACTGCTCACAGCGTGTGCTCTGTAAAGAGATACTGATTTGCGTGGTCAAGTACACCGGTGAATGTGCGAGGAGTACCTTGTGAAAAAATGCTTTCCATGCCAGTAAATCTGCTCTCTGCAGTTTGTTGGATGAGGTGTCTCATAGCAGAAAATGGCATTGTGGCTCCTGAAGATGAGATGCTGTACGGCGAAGTTACGCGTTAGCAAAGTTGGAATCTGTATCAGGGTTTTCATCAGGATATGTCATGCGCTCATTTTTTTTATACCCTGGTTGATGTGCCATAACAAGAACACCAATAAGAATGGTGGAAGAAAAAAAATCGGGCTATTCATAATGCTGCTGCTCAAGCAGTGCCATCTGAGAGCTACAAGCACGAGTGCGAGCGTGGTAGGATTTATGAGCTGTTATGCACTCTGTTATTGTTTTGTGCCTTTTTTTGCAGAGCACAGTGGCCATAAATTGGCTCAAAGCATCCAGAGCCTTATTGCTGAATCTGCCGTCAAGTTGTAATTTTGGATCTTGGTCATGTTGTATTCTCCAGCATTTTCAAAGACTTGTTGCAGGAGTTAGGGATGCAATAGAAACATCCTGTGGGAAGAGTCGCAGAAAAGGGCAGCACGGTGGCAGAAAGGAAGGAGACTGCTTTTTACCCACAGACCATCTGCATTATTCAATCATATTATTACCGTGTGTGTGGACAGAGAAGCCTGACCTATAATTAACCTGGTTTTGGGTGCCCTGGATTACAAGAAAACAAAGGTGTCATAGTCAATATGATTCTTCGAAGGAGCGATGCTCTTGCTACTGTTCCCAGGGGCATGTTCCGAACAAACAGAACAAATGGTGGCTCCGGGCTGTCAGGGAGCTTTCCTCAGATCCAGTGGACAAAATACAAGTAAAACTGGGAAGAATTTCATGTATTTCACAGTGTTTCACTTCCTGGCTCGGAATTAGGGAGAATTATGTTTAGGAAGAAGTGTTGAAGGGCATTCAGAGTTGTGAAGTAGACTTTTTCTAGGCAGCTGTTAAATGTCTGCACACAAAATCCTCTAGCAGCAGTCCTCTGCACAAGGCTCTGTTGCAGCACAGACATCGTTTTGGTAATGAGATGAGACTTATTACGAGACTGAAATTAATTTCTCTGTTTAATTTATCTGTGTAGAGCAGTTATAAAATTGCTTACAGCAATCAAGATCCTGGTAGCTTGCCAGCTTTTTAACAGATAAGCAGTTTTGAAATAATTATTTTCCAATAGTGTCATTGAAGTTGAGAACATTTTTGTTCCTCCTACTCTTTCAGCTTTCTTTTTAATTAAGGGGGGGGGGGGGAAGGGGGGCACGTTTCTAGAAATGTTTAATGAACAGACTGTGAATACCAAGTGGGAATATTGTGCTTTATTCTCCTTTCAAGTGTTCCCATGAGACACTGCAACACTTCAGCAGTAAAACTTCTGTACTCTTCTGTTATATTTTTAGTGATATTTAAGGTATGTTGTAACACATATCTATAGTGCTGTTAAGTAAGTCTATCTAAGTGTTATATGAAAATACTTATGTGCATCTTTGTATTTAGCTGGGAAAAAACATCTATGCTCTAAAGTTATGTAAAAACTAAAATGATGGAAAACTAATTAACAGCCATGTTAAAATGTATTTCACACCTTTAATCAAGGTGATTGTACCTAAATGCAAATTTACTGTGGAAAGAGAAAGGAATGTAAGGAACAGATTTACCTCTCCTTGGGGTTATCCTGTGTTTTTTAAACCAACATTCTACCCCAGTTGCTGTGGGGGGCATACGGTTACTTTGAGATGCTGGAAGAGGGGCTGGCCAGCTTCTGTGAAGAGATTTGCTGCAGTGTTAGGGAGGAGATGGGGGACTTGAGATTTCCCATTGGCAGATTTTATAAAGCCCAGAAAGGTCATACATGGTCCCCCTGCAAGTGAGATAACGATGAGGAGAGGGGAAAGAGGGAGATAAGAGACTCTTCCAAAGGCAAAGGCTTGAACTTTTCTCTGGTGGCTAAAGCTGTGCCCCAAGAATGGTCAGAGCATGGCTGTGTGCGTGGCAGGAAGGAGGGCAGAGCTCGCTGCTGCTGTTGGCAGTGCTCACAGAGTAATTACTGCTCGGTGGGGAAAGAAGGGGTGGGAAAAAAAAAAAAAAAAGGACATTTAAGACACTGTGTGCCAGAATATGTGTGGTACGTGTTGTCCAGGCCAGCAGGAGGTGTGATTGGACTGCAAATTACTTGTTTAGAATGATGGGAGTGTAGTCACTGCAAGTTAAAATGTTGCTCAAATCTGCAGGCTATTATTTCTTGAATTCAGCAACATACCTACTGTATTTTTTTACTTCTTTTTCCTCTGTGTGAACAAAAGAGAATTATTGATAAGTTAGAAAAATTACATGGGCAGCCTGTCATTTTCTAAACTTACAAACTTTCTAAAATATATCCCAAATTCATGACAAAAGGTTTTTATGAGAGCAAGAGAATTGCAGGTAATATGTAGTATTGATTGAGGAAACTGGGTGGGGAACAAAGCAAATGAAAATAATTTACTATCTTTGTTGTCTTTTCCTCTTGTTTAGTTAAGAAAGCTTTTGAATTACTTGCAATGCAGTAGCTTTCAGAAGAAATGACAAAGTGTGGTAGTTAACAAGATATTAATAGAAAGAAACAGAATTTAGAAATTTTATTATTGATGCAAATGTATGGAAGCACCTGTTCTTTGTTTTTTGCATTTCACTGACAGAGACAGCACGGACAGGCTTCTTTACCTAATGGCCCTGGAATTGTTGGGTTTGCTTCAAAGGAAATTTTCCAGAAGAAGGATATCTATTTGGATTGTTCACCATACAATTGAAAAACAGCCTTACTTTTCAAATTAGAAGTCTCTGAAGACATCGATGGGCCAAAAAGATGAAATGGACCAGAGAAGAAGTCAGAGTAGGCACCAGCCAACCTGATGTGATGTTGCCTACCTTAAATATGTTGGTAAATTTCTTGTTATTTTCCATTTCTGGATTAAATCGAGGAGAACCCGTGGGTCCCTAAGATACCCATCTTCTTCCATCTCAGTGCTCCCTTAGCTAAGGAATCAGAGCTACACTGTGTCCTTCTAAAAATACCATTGACCCAAATTAGAAACTCAAAAGCACTGGATTAGTAACTTCAAAGTAACTCCTGGGTTTTTTTTTTTCTATATCCTGGACTGCCTTTGGGATTTAGTTGTCATTTCCCCCTTGCATACCTGCCATTCCAAAACCCACACATACTCCTTTTTTCTGGAGGAATTACTTTTACTAAAATGATCCTGCCAGTTCCTGATAGCTGTATGGTCAGATGACAAACACGTCTTTCAGTCCCTCTGTTGCTAGTCTCAGCAGGAATGTATTTTAGTGAAACAGCGCTAAAGAATAAACTGTACACTGACTCAAAGTTTTTAGTTTATAGAGATGTGGTTTTTTGTTGAAGAACATGAATTTGTGGCCTCCTTGCTATGGTGAAGGATAAGACAGAGGAGGGAGGAAATGCAGGCGGGAGATGAGAAGAAGGTGAATTGTTGAAGGAGCAGCCACTGGCTTTGCAGTGCTGGGGAGATGCAGAGCCTGAAGGTCAGGCAGAGTGTCATGATGTGGCTTTGTGGGAACTAGCAGATATTAGGGGCGTTTGTGAGAGGTGAGAGTAGGTGAAGAGTGTGCTGAGCACTCAGTGCAGCTTGGGGCTTCGTGGTGGAAAATGTAGCATGGAAAAGGCAGCGTGGGAAAACAGAGCAGATGATAACTGCAGTGATGATACTTGCCACATTTTCTGAGTGTTAGGCTTCAGAAATTGACTGTTGAAAAACAAATTTCCAGACGTGTGAGAGGTTTTAAGGTAAAAAAACTCATCAGTCAGGCTACATCAAAAACCTCTACTTGGCTCTAGTAGTGTTTCTGAGCTATATAAGAGAAACTGCATATGGGTCACCCTGAGGGCATACAAGCGCCCCCAGTTCCCCTGTGTGCTCCTATTACCTTGGCTTGGGAAGTCAGCAGGACTGCTGGGACGACAAGCTATCCTCTTTCTGGCAGGCTACATCTCCTTGTTTATTGCTTTTTTAGCCACGGCCATAAAACCACGCAGCAACGCAGATGTAGGCAGTTAGACTTTGGCCTGACCGTAAGACTTTCTCAGCTGTAAGAATAATTTCGGAAGAGCGGACTAAGGGAAATATTTTTTGCTTAAGAAGTTACAGCATCTCATCAGTCACGTATCACACAACACAGAATTTTATAAACTGTTGCTCTTTAGCTGGATATAAATGGATTGTAACTGATAACCTATAAAAAATTAATAGTTAGTTGTAAGTTTTTTAATGGAATAAAAAATATCGCAGTAATGAAAAAGCTGACATTTTAAGGACTGATCAAGCAACAGATTCATCAGAGGAATGTGTTAGCAGAACAGCTATGTATACTCTTGGCTATATATAACAGACACATTATCAGAAGACAGCAAATGTTACAAGATAAAGATAGCAAGAAATTGGGGGGTAACCAAAAATCCAGGAAATTGAAAGTGGGGCTATGTGAATTTGAAAGGTATTACCTAAATGCTGGTACTTTGGCAGAGTTGCATTCCTGGATGCTGGTCATTAGCTTGTATAATACTGTGCAAAATTGTCTCACCACAGGATTGCATGGTCACAGCAAACATCTGAGCCTGTGCTGTTTTATTGGGTTTTGCTCTTTAACGTATTTAATTGGCCATTTTCTATTCAAAGTAGATAGGATCTTTATAAACCTCAAAGTAATTTCATTTTCATGAATTCTGTTTTCCTCTGCCATTACAGGAGGGGTGTAACCATGTCCCCATGACAGCAGGAATCAAAGGAGAAGTCAAACAATGCATGGCCTAATCAATATCGGTAAGTGAATGTCATTGAGTAATTGATCTGTGTCCTCCACTGGATTTTTCATTGCAGTTACCATAATGAGTGGTCAGCAGAGCAGAACTGGTCTAGACAGAAGATAAAGGCCTCTGGTGAAAATGAGTCTTTTTCAAATGTAAATTCAGTAACAGAGGGCTATTTTTTTTTCCTTTTGTTAAATGCAACTTTCTTTCTAAATCAGCACCGGTACTTCCTTAAATTAAAAAATGCAGTAAACACGGCAATTATTAATAACATTGTACAACTGTACCATGGCTAGTTGTCTCTGTCCCCCTTTCTTATTTTTAAGGACCTGTTTACTGAATTCAACAGTAAAATCCCATTAATAATTAAATACTTAATTTTCTTTAGAGAGGAAAAATAAGATAAACACTCTATTTTCTTAGGTAATTCATGGTCATGAATTGAATGACTTGCTTAAAATCAATGTTAATAAATAATGCATAGAATTTCTTTTCAGCCACTCCGTAAATACTGAGTTGATTGAAGAAAACAGAGAACATACTAATGGAAATGTATCTTCAGGCAGTGATAAGATTTTTTCTGTGTATGTTCCAATTTATATGACATTGATCTCACACTTCCACTGGTGAAAGAAGCCTTGTATCAATCAACTGAACATATGCACTAGCAGGTAAGCACTTAAACATAACTTTTCCTCTTGCTCAGTTGGTGCTCAGGGCCCCCACTGCAAGGTCTGTGTGACACTGCTTTGCCATGCCTACAGTCCTCCACATCTTTCCAGGATTAGGACCCACAGTTTGCAACCGTTACTTTGGAGGGCTGCTCCTGCCTTGCGTACATCCCTTTGTGTGCTGTTGTTGTGCGGACTCTGGTCTGCAGGTGTGCCCGGGGTAAGGATGGCACCCTGCCTGACCGAGGCAGAGGAGGCACTACTGAGTTCCTGTTGGCAGGCAATGGCTGGGTTGGAAGCAACTTATTGCATAAGGGCAGGAGGAAGGACAAAACTATAACAGTATTTATGGTATGGAGGTAAGCGAGGTTGTGTGTGGGTCCTGGCTGGGGAATTTTGTAGTCCCTGAAGTTTGTATCAGCAAGGTTATTAAGGTTAAAATTATCAGTTGATTAAAATCAGGACAGATCAATTACAGTTCAGTGGTTTATAATGTGGGCCTTAGGTGACACAAGTAACTTTTGTTTATTACACTAGGCATAAAAGATGGTGCAAATCTGGCCAGGAGGTTCTTCTGTCTTCCCTTCTCTGTGTCCCCATCCCCACCCCCCAAAAACTCAAGTAGTAATGTAGATAAGGAATAAACTGAATAGAGAATTGGGTAAGTATGTTTTGGTCAGCCATATATGCACAGATCCTGCTAACATACCTGATTCCATTAGTTGCATCAATGTAAAACTAAACACAAAGAAAATGATTCCTAATTGGCACTGATGAGCAGCAAGTGTAACCTGTGAAACAGCCTGTGCTGTCAAAGAAGGGGAGTTTCACACGTCAGAGCCTTTGAAGCTAAGTACAGTTCATCTGCTGGAACATGCAGTAGCTTTCCTCAGAGAAAATAAAACAAGTATTCTATTTTCTTAGGTAATTTATGCTGACAGTTGAAGGTGTATGATGTTGCCAATAAAGGCAATAAGGTGAAGGGCTTTTTTCCTTTTTCTTTCAAGGATTTAAAAGCTAGAAAGAAAATGTAAATCCCTTGGGATGGGAACTGTGGTGCTCAGCACTGGGTGCCTGTTTTCAGTCAGGGAAGTACATGTTTTGTTAGGAGAGATGATCTTTGAAGCAATGAAGATCGCTGAAGTGTGGGGTGATGCATCATGGATGAAGAGGGGTTTTCTGTGTTTTGGCTGCAGTGATCCTGAAGCCCTGAGAAGGAGATGAAGTGTTAAAATGAGGTCTGCAACCAGCAGTAGTACTGAGAGCTGCTAAACAATTCAGTATTTAAGGAAGGCAATAAATTGTATAAGGTAATGAACAGATTTACAGACTTAGAAAATGGTGAAGAAGAAAAATGCATTTAGGTTAAAAGCAAGCAATGAGTTTCTGGACGGGTATGAACATACATCCTGAACAAAGCAGAATGAGGTTGAGAACACTGCGTGAATGCTTGCTATAAAACCAATCTCTCTGGCTTTGGAAACCTTCTGGAAGTGACATCAGGCTTAATTATGTGAATAATCTGGCTGTTTTGTTAAAAAGTTTCAGCACAATTCATGAAGCACTCAGTCCAGAAATCACTTCATACATGAAGTGGCCCAAACTCTAAGCAGTCTGTGAATTCTGAATGTGCCAGAGAGTGCTGAGCGTGTCTCTTGGGTGAGCACATGGACCTTGGCCTGCAGAGTGCGTTAACTGAAAAGAGAACTATGCAAACGAAAAAATTTGTAGAGAAAGTGCACTGAAAATCAGTGGGCCTGATAGTCTGTGCTTTCAGAATAAGCTTGTAAAGTGAAATAGGGTGGATTCGCATCCCTAGCAGTGCTGTGGTTCCCACACTGCTCTGATTTTTGCCTTATAGCTTTATATTAAAAGACATCTTGAAAAAGTGGGCATATGAAGATGGACAGCCTTATGCCTTTATTACTTGCTCAGAAGGTATTCTCAGTCTTTCAAGGAGCAACAGCATATGGTATAAACCAATAAAAGACCAGTTCCCAAGAAAGGCTTGGGAATCACTGAAATTAAAGTGGGCAGAGTAGAGCCATAGAGAAATTGCAGATAGGAGTCAGTGGGTAGCTCAAGCTGTAAGAATTTAGTATAATGACCAGAGGAGAGGGATTAAAGTTATGAAAAACAAGAGATGAAGATCTCTGTTGGAGATTGGGTTTCGTGGGCGTTCCCTTTGGTGAGCCAGAGTGGTAGCAGTGCCTGGTAGCACACAGCTAAGTGTCAAAGCAGTGAGTGAGGCTTTGGGGTATGGGGATTCAGAGGTTGGGAACTGAGATCTCCCGGAGATCGTATCAGAAGAATATGATGTTATCGCATTGGAATAACCTTGAAGCGGTAAAGAAGCTTTGTTAGAAATAGCAATATATTTTGTTTCCAAATGCTATGCAGATGATTTCTCCTTGAATGGTGGCTTCTCAATTGATATTTGCTCATTTATTTCTTGGCCTGGAATGTTCTCCAGTGTTACTCTTATGTTTTGCTCTAATCTTTTCAGACAGTTGAATTACAGTTAGAACCTAGGACATGCTTGACTCTTTCCATATATAAAAACACATCCCACTTCTGTTCCAAAGTATCATATTCCTCATTTGGATCATTTTTACTCCAATCACTATCTGCTTTTTAACTGAAAGCTCTCAAGGACAAGTGGTTTTCTTAAGTGCTAATAATTGAATGGTTCTTAATCATTATTACTAATTACATCCTTTTCAAGCATAGAATTTCTCAGCTCCTCCATGCAGAGGTCAGTAGGAGAGTTACAGCATGATTGTTCTCTAAAGTGGAGCACTTTTGCAGTTTAAGTTTTCAAAGCATAAATTGAAACTAAAACAGAAGGTAGGTCTTTATTTTCTGGCATTGTGTTTCCTTTCACTTCAGTGTTCCCCTTTGTATGTCACAACTATGGCCCCAAACCTTGAGGACTGTGAACACACCTCTCATCTTAGTGACTCAACCTTTTATTTTATTTGTTTGTCTCTCTCACATCATTTTGATGACCTGCATTTCTTTCAAGGGGAAAAAAAAAGGTACACTATTACCAAACAGAGCAGAGACAGAAAATCACAGAGGAATGCTCAGCAAAATTTTCAGAGAAGCAGAGGGCAGGCATCCCCATCCTTTACATTGCTGAAAAATCAACTCTGTTACTTTATAAAGGGTTATCTCATCAGCTGCCTCTTGATAACAAGGTTATTCCAATGAGATAATGTTATGCTATGAGTCACCTCCTCCCAAGAGGAGAAATGGGGAGGCCGGGCCTTTTCACATCAGTTTTCCTATATGTAAACCAGAAAATGAGCTGTCATGAAACTTGTCTCCTATAGAAACAGGAGGCAGAGTACATACATGTGTATTAGATCACAAAAGAGGCTTATTGCAGAACAGTGGTTTTGTGTATGGGGTAATGCAATTCTGCAGTACTTTTTGAGTCTAGCTGAAAAATCACTCACAGTGTAAATATTTCTTTCCTTTAAGGATGCTCTAGAGGAAAGCCATTTTTCCAGGGAGAATGAGGCTTCACGCTTTATCTCCTTGTGTGTGCTTGTTACTAACATAACTCTTGTTTCCTTCTGGTCTCAGACAAGCAAGGCTTGATGTGCCCATGTAGGGGAAACATCAGATGTTTCCCACCAATCTCTCCTTAACCACACTGTACGTTGTATTTTCCAAATGCTCCTCTGCAGCAGTGTGGTATCATAGCTGGTGGACAGAGGGGAAGGATGAATAAGATTAATGTC
This sequence comes from Gallinago undulata, assembly GCA_026546715.1. Lineage (NCBI taxonomy): Eukaryota > Metazoa > Chordata > Aves > Charadriiformes > Scolopacidae > Gallinago > Gallinago undulata. The sequence continues at coordinate 6,131,127 of JAOTQQ010000002.1, read as the reverse complement.
ATCCCGTGGCAGAACCTCCTGTTTCCTTTGTTAGTAAAACGTAAGGGAAATCAGCAGCCATCATGGTTACCTCAGACTGTGACGTTATGGATGGCAGCAGAATTTTTGTGGCCATTTCAGTGGCCTTGTGAGTCTGCTCTAACCAGCAGCTGCTGGCTTTGTCCTGCCCACAGTCAGCTCTGCAGCCCCTGCTCTTACAGGAGAAATTCCAGGACCAAATGAAAAACCATGTTCTCCCCTCTCACCTAAGCAGGCCTTGATAGAAGTTGACTGAAACTGAAGAATTCCAGGCAGATTACCTCCAGTTTTTTCCTGCTCAGTTGCAAAAACATCAGTTTATATTCACTGGCAGTCTCAGAGTCACTCAGAATCACTGTCCTTCCCCACCCCACCAGCAAAACCAGTTAGCCTAGATGTGAATTAAGATGGATCAAAAAGAAAGGCTTTTAAGTCTTTGTTGTACAAGAAGGTGGAGACAAAAGGGCTCAGGCACTTTTTTCACCTTGGCAAGTTACCTTTACAGCAAAATTCTAATTTTAAAAAATATTTATTTGAATGTAGGGATCTGTTTTACAGCGTAGGATTTTTGTTAGTTTTCCAGTGGTCTGTGATCATGAGAGGGATTTGCAATGCAGCTGCAGAAAACACCAACCACAGACTAATGGAGTGTCAAAGAACATAATTAGATATTAAGACGGATGATATAGGCATCATTAAAGGCAACTTAGAAAACTGCAACCTAGAAAACTCCCCCTTAGTTGAGGATTAGCTACAGTTGAATGTTTCTCTTCTTGAAAGACCAGGGAGGACAGAATGTTGCGTATGTCGGTGCGTTACGGGGGCTTTCCTGTTGAGAGCTCCTGCAAGAGTGTTGCTGGGGTTTAACTGAGCCACCTCGCTGTGCTCAGCTCAGAGGAACACACTCAGGGGGCTGGTCTCTTCACGGCAAAAACAAAGTGCTCTGGCTTCACAGTGCCAGTGAGATGCCTGAAACTGAAGGAAGACTATCCAGCCACATGACCATCACAACAGTCCTATTAATCTTACTAGGAAAGAATATGTCTTTACATTTTTGACAGAGAACTGTTGTTTTTTTTCTTTAAAAGAAGTGACAAATTTTCAAAAAATACTAATTTTTACAATGAAGAAGAAAATGCTTTACAATATTTAATGTTTCATCATTTATGGGATTTTCATTTGGAATTTCAGACTAATCTCTTCAACTTTTCATCTTTCTAATTTTATTTTCATATGATGCAAGTTAACATCAGTCAAGTCAGACTGAATTTCAAGTGTTCTTCCTCTGCAGACCTTTTCTCATGTGCAAGCTTGACAAATTACAAAATGTAGAATTTTCTGAAGGAAAGAAAAAAGTACTTAGTTTTGATTAGTTTTGAAAGTACTTAGTGATGATTCAGAATAGGTCTTGTGTATTTTTCTTTCTAGGCATAAACTAGGAAATGACACACAGGGGTGTAACAGCCTGTCTGTGAAATGCAGATGGATACAATGGTTTCATACAGCTAAGAAGCTGGCAATAGAAGATTTGGGCAACTGCAATCTATTTCTAATATGCTGATTCAGTTTTGGCTCAGCAGTTAAGGGATGACATCTCTGCTACACGCAATGCCAGAGCATTACTATATAAACAGTAGGGAACTATCACACAAACTTTTGGAAATCCTGCAAAACTAGAACCACCGACTTTAGTGCGTCTCTATGAGACTTACAAAGAACAGATGTTCAAAGCAGACTGTCATTTGATCTGTGCTCCTGTTGAATACTCCCACGTCATTATACGGGCTAATGCTGCGTTTGTTGAAGGCAAGGAAAGATAAAATTAGAAATAACTTGAAATGGCACTTCCACCAACTTAAACATTTTCTTCAGTGTTCAGCCTGCATTTCACCATCCCATTTGCTTTATCCAGAGTGAACTTAGATGAAATATCTTATATCATAAGCAAACCTCACTTGTTTCTCACAGGGACAAGGCTCTTTGGAATCAAGAGAAATTATGAAACAATGCATCAGAGAGGTGTGACTAATACAGGCTATCAAAGTCTGATTTCTTTGAAGCAAAGAAGTTCAGTGTGAACTGCAGAGTAAATGCCTACATCTTAAAAGCCTGTAATAAGAAACAAAACTAAGTTCTATATCATTTGTTAGTAAAACCTCACAAGAGATCTTGCCTTCTGAAGACTGATCCTAAGAATAAAATTAAAATCTCACTTAAAATAGCAGAACTGTGCATCAGGAAGGAATATTAATGCCTGTTTGAAAATTATTACAAAGAATCCTGAAAAAAATGGCAGGTATGATTTTAGGAAAAAGTCTATTATCAGGCAGTGCTAACTAATGCATGAGATACAAGAGCAACTTAATAGAAGCCCTGGCAGGGGAAATTGAAGTGCTGCATGTACATTTCTTTGAAGTCTTCATGTTGGGCACACTTTGATAGAAGGCAACCATGAGAGTTGAACAGTAGTTTTACCAGTTACCGTGTAAGAAATGGCAGTAACAATGTAGTGTTCAGTAACGTTACCCAAACCGTTCACTCCCCGGTCTGCTGTGGAACTGAAATCCTCTCATTTTCCTGTTCATTTAGTACTGCTTGATTTCTCATCATTGTATAATAAAATAAGCATTCAAAAAGTTACAGAATGCCAACTAGCTGGTTGCCAGTGTATTTTGCAGGACTGATTTCAATGTGAAAAGCAGTGAGAGCTTAATGTGACCTGAGCAACCTGGTCAGCCCCATATCTGACCCAAAGTGGGACCAGAGTCTTCCTGAGGTTTCTTTCCAGCCCGAGTTTTCCGGTGGTGTGATGGATACTTGCATTAACATTTGCATGGAGTAGCTGTGTTCAAATACTCTGGACGTGCTGAGCAAGGAAAGCAAACCAATAACAGCCTTCTGGCCAGGCATGATCTAATGCCCTTTTTTTCTCAAAGCTTTTTTTACTGCAAGTCCCAAGCGGTGTTGCCATTCGCCTCTTCTCAAGTAGGAAGCAACAAGCCATGGCGTAAGTGGCACACACTGAGGCAGGCTGACAGATTTTGTGGTGTGTATTAGCCATAACATGCAGAGGTCTGTGTGCTGTCCAGTCGTCCATATGCCATGAGTTACATGGTTTCCATTTTCTTTTGTCTCAGTACCTGAGTCAGTGATAATGTGTTTGTGTTAATTGGCGAGAAATAAAATTGAGTGAAAATTCCCCAAGTTAAGATGCTTTTACTCACAACAGTGGTGTCAGTCCAAAGCTCTATATCAGGACCTGCTTATGGAGAAATTCTCCACTGATAGCTATCTTTGAAATGCTGAATGAGCCTTTCATTCTGAGACCTAAAAAACTTACTCATTTGAAAAAAAGGTGACATTAAAGGTAATACATTAAGATAGGTTTCCTTTTGTAGCATCTCCTATTAGATGATGCTAAAATCCCACAGGAAATAATCCTGTCTGAATATTTTTAGTAAAACTTACTCCTAAACTTTAGTTAATAGCACTTCTGTGTAATTGGAAAAACATCACGGGTTATTGGTATTCAAGCAAGTGCACGAAGTGTGCCATCCTTACTTTAAATTAATATCTGATAAAGTCTTGAGAAGTGGTTCTTAAATTGGACTTGCCTTGTGTATTAATTGGGATTTGCTCTCAACTGTTCTCATAATGCTTGTGATGAAACAAATTGTTCCTGCAGGCCAGATGGTGCCTTTTGTCAGGTTAACTAAAATACCATGCCTGCTATATAGGAACATTTATGCAAATAATTAATTTGTTACTTCTTTGACCAAGCTAAGAAAAGCAAACAAAAAAACATTTACCAAAGCTCTGCCCAAGCCTGGAAATGGTTTATGGAGCTGTTGGATTAGATTCAAATCCTTTTGCTCTTGCTGATTTGTACCTTACTGTCAAGAGTTCTCTGGCTTCAGTGGCATAATTTTTGGAGCAGAATAACATTCCAAAGTGCAGGAAGAGTGAAGTACAAATGTAATCACAGGTGGAGCATTGGCATTCGCCAGCCTGACTGTAGCCAGCAGTGGTTTTAGCTTTTGCTTGGAGACCAATATAATATCACTGTGTCTCTCCTTTCCTCTGCTAGTAGAGTGCTCAGCAGTCCACAGCATGAGAGCCTTTGACTGGAAACATTTTTAAAAGCAAATACAAGGAAATGAATTACCTCTGCGAGAGTGATACACACAGTGCTAGTCTAGAGCAAGAGATACTTTCACATAGTGGGACTTTACCAAAGTTGATCTGATCCTGCTGACGTATTACTATAATATCTCTGTGAGAGGATGCACTAAAAAAAGGCAAATGATGCATTATAATTTACTTTCCATTTCATCTTTCTAGGAGTCTTAAGTACCGTAATTTATTATCGCTATTTCAAGGGAGAAGCTGGGATGCTAATGCAGAAAAATATGATGGGAGTTTGAAATTTATTTTATCTTTACAAAGATTAAAAAAACACAAACCAAGCCCTGGTTCCATTAAGAACTATTATCTTGTGCATGCTTAAGTTGTAGTTCTAACCTTTGAAATGCTGAAAGATGTTGTTCTATTCATCAAATTTCTTTCAGGGCAACTGGATATGTCTTTTTTAACTGCTCAGGAAATAGGTTAATTTTTATAATCCCAGCTTTTTATCATCGTTATGGTGGCATTAAAAACATGAGCCAAACTTGTCTTGCTCTAGCACATTTGCCTTGCGTTTATGCTCAAACCACCTCCTTTCTTTCTCTCAATTACTGTGTGAATATTGTACTCATAGTGCGAAACGTAACCCACAATGAAAGGTGTTTCATTTCACTGCTCCAATCAACAACCTCACTAGGAGTTTGAGGTGGCAAACTTTTGAGGGACTTGGTTTCTTCATTAAACTGCAGGCTAATCATGCATCACAGTGCTTTGGTAGAGGCATCACCTTACCATTTTCTGTTTCCCGCACGTTATTTCATCTTCTGAGTGAGATGCCTCTCTCCTAATTTCCACTCCTAAATGGTAAGAATAAGATCTTAAAGCACTGTGTGGATCTTCAGTAGAAAAAACAAAGGCAGCGCTTCTAGATAGCACCTGTGTAGCAAATTTGTGACTTGTATTAACCCTGCCATGTTTTCAGGGTAAAATACAATCTGGCTGTGTCATGGGAGATTGGAGGACGTGTGATATGGGCCATTCTATGAACAGCCTTTTCACTTTTTGATTAAGTTTCTTTGTAGCCCCAAGACTGAGAAGAATGTAGCATAAAACAGCCAAAAATTTGAGGAAACCTGAAATACTGCCTATGGAAACCAGGGCTGTCATTCAAGGCGTTGGTGTGCGCCCGGGAATGACATTTGTTAACTGAATGTCTGCTGCACAACCACCCGTTAGCAGAAAAATCTCCTTAACTGAGAGCAGCTTGATAACTCCCTGCACCAGACATTAACACAAGGTGGTGTGTTTCCTGAGCTCCACTCCCCTTTTTACATCTAATGAATAATGCAAGTGGGGTTTTTTATTGCTACTTACTGGTCAATGAATGGCCGAATGATGTGTGACCTGAATAAATATTTGAGTATATTACAGTCTGTAAAATTTTCTCTTTGGTATAAAATGCATTTAAGAATATGTTAGGCAATTCAGAAAGGTGAAAGCAGTGAACTGGAATTGTCCCAGATTACATGGTGAGAAACATATTTGTAGTTTACTCAGCCTCTTCTTTAATGTAAAGGCTAAACAAGTTTCTGATGAATAATGATATCTTCATATATTTTTAATTGCAGCTGACTTTGTTAAATGCCAACTAGGCTATATAAAACAATACTGAAAGCAGTAAAATAACATGTGCAATTATGTATGGTGATCTGGATGCACAAGATTAAAGAAAGCTGCAATAGATTTAACATGACAGACCATAAATTTTTTCAGTTAATGCCAAGAGAAGGATGGGGAATGGGCTTTTTCAAAACAGTTTTAACTCCAGTTTACTATCTCTTCTCATTGTGAAAGTAAAGTAACGACAGGCCTCTTATCCATTCCAACCCCTAATTAGGAATTTTGTTCAAGATAGGATATTTTTGAGAGTGATTCAATCCATGCCAAGCCTGAAGCTGCATTTGTCTTAGACTAAGTGAGTTTTGATGCTGGAACTTGTTTGGCTTTGATGCTTTCACCACAAGAAATGTTTACACCTGTGTTTGCTAGACTGTGCAAGACACTCCTGATAAATTGACCTAAAGGCTGTTGCTGTGGGTCTTTTGTCTCCAGGTGGTTGATGCATTGTCTTCTAACGCCCTATTTCCCTGTGCTCACTCTTTGTCCAAGAAGGCAGAAAGTGGAAGATGACTATACTAAACATTTTCCCTATATTGCTTTATCTGATTCTTTTTTTCCAGTGCATCACATTCAGTTTGTTAAAACCTCTGGTTTTCTGAATGCTACTTGAAATAGCAAAAATTCTTAGCTCTAAAGGGTGTTTTTGCCTTGTGCAATTCTTAATGTTTTTTTCACTCGTTGTCTTAGTGCCCTTTTTTGTATGGATTTTATGGGTTTGAGATGCACAGTGAAAGCACAGCTGCTAATTCGTTCTGGCAATTTGGCTGGGAATTGCCAGGTACTGAACACTCCCAGACGTTTTAATGGAAAGTTTCAGCTGGACTGTCTCAAGGGTGTGCTTATTTTGTTTAAACTGGTTCAGTCATTTCTCATCATTTCAGAGGCTCTTGGCTTTCAAGTGTAGATTCAAACCCACGTCTATTTCATTAGTATTTGTATTAATAAATACTAAGTAAATTGACGGGTTCTAAAGTACAGTAAGATTATTTGCAATTGATGGTATTTTTAAGAAGCAGGAAAGTTAAGATGAGATTTGTTTTGTTATTATGCTAAATTTCAGTTTGTAGTTTTGTCTCCTAGTTCATTACGGGGGAAGAAAATTAGTAGCTTGGTGGTAACCATAAGGAAGAGATGCAGCGAGCTGTCTTCTGCAGTTGTACTCAATTAACAGTGCTCTCTGTGCAAAACTCTGAATCACCATCTTTGAAGCATTTAGCAACCAAATAAACAGAGTTTTGTCACAAGTTTTGCAGCTCAGTTTGTCACAAAGAAGAACTGGGTAACTCTACGGCTTTATAAAACATAAGGAGTTACTTTAACATTTGCACTTTTTTCTGTATTTCATATCTCTTAAGAATACATTCATAAAGATATGTATGCAAAGATAGGCAAATTTTGGTGCCTTTGGTATTTATAGAAGAAGGTGTCCAAATTTGGGGTGGGATTGAGAATTCTCTGTGTGCGCACCCTGGATTGCACAGAGTGGAGAAGTCTGCAAAGGGCCTTCAGAATAAGCAACACTGGAAACAAAGTAAATTGGGATGAGTAACAGGCAGACCGGATGGTGCATTAGTCCATTTCTACATCCATGGAAGGTATCTGTCCACATGAGACAGTTTAGAACCCTGTCTGGAAAGCAGATAAATATGGGCTGGAGCATGATGTAAGATCTCTTGCCCTTCAGACAGAAAGGGCAGCTGTCTCAGCAGACCTCAAAGAACAACCCCTTGGCAGAGTCATCCCAGCCTTGACACACAGGTTTGTGTATCAGCAGAGGATGCTGCACCACAGTTAGAAACCTGTGGTTGAAGTCAGCCTGTGCGTCATTAAATTAATCGGTTAAATTTCTCGAGTGAAATCTTGACGCCACTGAAATCAATAGCAATACTCCCACTGACTTTTACTCGGAGCAGGATTTCCTCTCTCATTTTTGGTAGGTACAGAGAAACAGTAACTACAAAGGCCAAGGTTTTCAAAGCTACCAGAAGGATTTAAAGTGCCCTGAAAACTTGAATCGTGGGTGTTCCTTTCCCTTGGGCAGCTCTTGCAGTCTGAATTCTATGTTAATGGAAAACTGCGATGAAATATTAAAGACCCTCAGAGTCAGGACATGCGAAATTCACTGTATATGGATTTCTGAACTGGCCGTTTAGCAAGGGCCAGTTTGTTTAGCAAGCCCTCGTTTGTCAGCGGATGAAGGTACAATTCCAGGGCATGAGACTTGCATTGTGCCCAGGACCAGTACTTTCCTTGCAAAAAGAAAATTTGAGTTGCAGAATTACCAGACTTAAGCAAAAAATATGAAGGAAAAATACACATAGGGTACCCTTGGGGTTGCTGACACTGAGTCAGGCTGCCAAAGAAGAGAGCTGAGTAAGAGACAAATAAATTATGTAGAATAATGAAGTTCTTTTTTTCACACAGGAGTGGTTTTTGATCTTTCCAACAGAGAAACAGGTAACATTGTCAGTTAATGAATTATCATATTAGAACCATGACACAACCTAATTAAACACTGGTCATGTGAACATGCTGGTAGTAACTGCTGAAAATAACTTTTATTTTCCCTCCCTTCACAATAATCCATGTTTTGGTATTGCATGGTAACAGTTCCTTTGAAGCAACACAAATTCTGTTTAAAAATTTGGTGGGTATATAGGATAGGACTGAGTTCATCTGTGAACTGTAGGAAGTGCATCTGCTTGAGTTTATAAAGTACCTTAGTCTGCCTGTGTTCTTTAGGTTAATAGGGCAGGGACTTACTTTTACTAGTTCACAGAATATTACTCCCATTGTAACAGAAAGCAGCAAGGGACCTTGAGAGAGGAATTTGACATCTGTACCTGTTCCCTCATTACAAGGTTCATAAAAATGTTCTTGTCTTATTACAGCAGAGAGAAGCCAGTGTTTGAATGTTTTGTAAATAATCTAAATCAGTCCTTGCTCTCAGGGATGTAGATGGTGTTTGGTAAGTAGTTTTTTTTTTCTCAAACAGAGACACTTTTTATGAAGGACAGAGGAATGGAAGATTCCCTACAGTCCCCCAGCAAGTTAGCCTTTCTGCACAAGTGTTTGGTACTTGGATATTGGAAATGGGTGCTATTTCAGACTCTAAAAATAGCTTGGATCTTTCTTGAACAGCAGTGACCATCACGATCAATACGGTCCACTATCAGTCTTTGTTCCAGTCTTGAGCAACGTCTTCCAGCTTGAGTCTGACTAGGACATCACTCTCCTGTCATAGTCTAGTTGCCTCATCTGTCAAGGGTATGGGATTTTATTAGTCATTCTTTTGCTGAATCACAAGCTGATTTTGTGTTTCTTCCTCCTTCTTCTTCACTCCCAGTTTGAAAATCAGAACAAAGCTAATAATTCTGCTCCCAAACTTCCAAGAGAATCAAATGAAGAGAGCTCTGGAACTGGGAAAATTTACTAAATAGCCATTTCCTTTCTTTTTTCCCATTTGTGCCAGAGGATCTGTGTGGTCTTTGAGTTGCAGACCCCAAGGCGTGCACTCCGAAATACCGTCTGTCCTTTATATATTGCTCTGCAACACAGAGTAATAATGGTAAATGTATAGGCTCCCTTGCTTCAGCCAATTCATTGAGATCAAGAAGTTAAGCATTACATGTTTGTAAGTCCACCCATGTCATTGTAAAAGGAGACTTTTACTATTCTCTACTTTTGTTCTCAGGAGAAAACTGAGAAATAATCCTATCTGAAGTACCTCAATGATAGAAAATTGGTTTTATGTCTTGTGTGTTTGAATTGTGTTTTATGCTTTTTATATATTTATTGTGCTAACAAAAAAGTCCTCTTCATTAAGTAATATAAGTTATCAAGAAATAGAATCTTAGAGGTTACCTTGTTCCCTGATTAATTGAAGTAAATATTCACACAGTCATTAGAAAACCCTTAAACTAAAACATACGTGTCAAAGTCCCTGTATACAGCAAATCCATAGACCTGATCCAGTGAAAATGGATATGAGTTAGGCCTTTAAATACTGATGGTTCTGTAGATACAAAATAAAAGTAATAACAATCTGAAGAAAGAAATCTCCTAGAAGACTGTGGAAACTGGATGTTGCGTTAAATGGAACTAGTTAGAATTACAAAAGCTGATAAAACTGTGAAATCTGAAGTGTTAGTACTATAGCAGACCTTGTACTTGCTAACTTCTTTCATGTCTTCAGTGTTGCCAGCCTGGCAGACTGTGGTGGATCAGCTTCAATCTCCTTTCGATCTGTAATACAAAGAGAGAATAGCTACTTTCTGTGTATCTTGAAAATAGGTTTTTAAAACATATAATTAACATGGAGGCCAGCTACTGGACAAGAACATTTTATCCCTCCAAAGGGGGAGGATTAAGGATAAGTGCACAGAAGCACTGCCAATGCTTCCATTGATTTTTGGACTTGCTATTGTTTTCCTCTTTGTTTTCAGGTATCTGTAGCCTCAGACCTGCAAATAAGAAAGCAAAGGGAAAGAGAAGAAGTTGTTAATGAGAAAGGAGGTTAAATTGGCATAACCATTGTCACTGAATGGAGCCACCTGAAAATTCACAACTGCAAGAAAACTTCCTGCTGCCAGAGGGAAACAGTCATTTCAACAGTCAGTTTTTGGCTGATGTTCTTGGGTTTGGGTAAGTGAATATTTTATTGAGTTGTGGTTGTGAGGCTGGATCGGTGAAAACTATGTGCAGGTGGGAGAACTCAGCAGATGCGGCAAAAGGTAAATGCTCCAGTTCAATTAACACCGTGGTTTTAAACTATTGAGTCCTATCCCCACTTTGGCAATTCTTAACAGTGGTGTTACTGATAATGAACCTCCTTTGGTAGCAAAATGATGTGATCAAGAGAAGGGGATTTCTGTCATGCAGGCTGTCCTAACAGTACTCAAGAAGAGGATGGGGGTTGTCAACAACTTTTACTAGAAGACGAACATGATACATGAGGTGTGGTATTGGGTCTGTATATTGTTAATATGACATTTATAGAGGTTTTATGTTGACTTGCCAAATTAGAGAGTTTTGTCACGTGGAGAACTACACAACACAGAATGGCATGGCACATTCTCAGATTCAGAAGAGCAACAATTTGGTTTGAGCAGTTGTTTTTGTCTACCAGAAAAACTCTGCTTTTCTTAAATACATCTGATACACTGCATGGCATTTATTCTTCTGCCAAATTAATTATGCAGCTTCCCTTTTCACCCTGCCATCACTAATATTATTTTATCTAGGGTTGAGCCTCAAGCTGCCCAGCTGGGCTTGCTGGACCCAGGCAAGCCATGCCAGGTATTCGGGCTGTCCCTGTGCACCCTTCCCCAAGCCAGGGCAATTCCTGCTCCACACCACAGTTCCAGCTCTTCTCTTTTCTGCGTTGTGTTTTTCAGGCTGTGTGGCATATCTGTTAAACTTACATGGCAGATCTGCTTATGTAAAGGTGGCAGAACAGTCCTCTTTATTGCTTAGGGATAGAACATTTAATTTTACATAACAGAGTGCCACCAAGGCCACAGCTGTGCTTCATTTGGTGTCTGGTGTGTGCTCTGGAGAAGTGCAAAGGCAGCCTTTCAAAGCTGAGGAAAGAATGCTGCACACCCATCTTGTTCAAGATTTTAGTAATGTGCTCTTCTTGGACCTGTAAGTAGATTGTAGGTAAAATACTCTGATCTCCATACTTGAATGGCAACCTTCCTGTGATTCTGTATGTGTAATGGTAATCACAGCTAATGCCATTTTTCTAATGTGCTTACAAAATTCTAGGGAGACTTAATTATTATTATTTTGTTCTTATGAGGTTTTTTTCTGCATAACTTCCTGTGAAATACTGTTTAGCTTTTTGCTAGTCTGTCAAAGAGACGTTCTCAAAGGAAGGTGGCACAATTTTTCTGAGGCCAGCTGTATTCTAAAAAGGAAAAAAAAAAGCTCTATTTGTTTTTAAATTGTTTTAAAGATGGGTTTGGGACGAATTTGGATTTTTATTTCTTTTGTAACTAGAACAAACTTCTGCTGAGTGCACGTCCCCATGATTTTCCTCAACAGCATTTACTATGGTACAGCAATTAAAAAATTGTCATTTAGTTAGACCTGCATGTAGCAATGTTTTGTTGACAGATAAATTGTCTCAGAAATGCCTCTAACACACTGTTGAAAGTAATCCAAGATGAAAACTCTACCTGTTAGTTGTCTCTTGGTGATGTTTATTATTGTATACTCTACCTCTTAATGGAGATAGGTATTCAAGTAAAAAGTTCAGTGATGTTCCCACCAAAACCCTTTTTTGGCATACTGAATTTTAATAATGTGAACAAAAAAACTGGTTCTATGGTTTATTACAATGTTTTAATTCCAATTAACTCTTTAAAATATTTTAGATATCTGGAAGAAATAGTGCTTTGAAGATTATTTATAACCTTTCAGAGCCAGCTTAGTAGACAGATAGCTTGTTTTGTTTCAACATCCAGCAGAGGATTTGGATTATTTAATTATCAACAGTTTTAATTCAACTCAGTTTTTCCTCTGAGAGGAGAGGCTGCTGCATTCTTCTACATACACTGGAGAGTTTACTTCCTACACACAAGAACATTTTTCCCCTCATATTTCCAACAACACGCTGCACGTTACTCACTGTCTTCCTCTAACACATGAGAATTTTTGGGAGGCTGCCTTGAAAAATGAGTAGAGCCTTTTGAATTGTACCGACTGGGTGGTGACCCAGGTCGCATCCTCTGGTCTGTGTTTGCTAGATGTGACCTTAGATTTGGGAAAAGTCCATGTATTTATGAAATAGGTAATTAATAAGATTACAAACCTGCATAGTATTGGTCATCGCTGAGTAGGGAAGTAGGAAAGTAAATGTAAATTCAGTTTATCTCTGTTATAATGATACTGTATTTATTGGTCTAGAGCATGGAAAAGTGTGTTAACAAGATCTTTTGTTTAGCAGAATTTGTGCATCGGGATAACAAAATAATGTAAAACTGGGAAAATTCTTTTTGATGAGTTTTCAGTTTCTCTGATTTTTAATTTTTTTTTTTCTAGAGCAGAAATGAGGAGTTCCTTAATATACTGCCTAGCGAGTTTGGACAGCAGTTGTAGTAACAGCAGGGATATGAGCAGGGTCAATCCACTGGAGTATACAGGCAGCCATACAGCAGAAAACATTAATTTCATTATTTCTGCTGTCTCCCTTCTCAGCTCTTCACTCCTTGTAGTTAATGGGAGATAGATCTGAAACACACAAGGGAAATAAAAAGGACAACGATAGAAATAACAGACAATTCTTGATAATAACGGGGCACTGAAGATACACCAGTGTGATTCATTGTGGTGTCTTATAGTAAACATGGAAAGAAAATACTGCTCTTGGAATATTTTTTTCTCCATCTGTCTTAACTTAAAACTTGAAGGAAAGATAATGAGCAGCAAGAAAATTCTTCTATCTGCAATGTTATCCCTATATTTTAACATTCTAGGTAATGGAGTTAGGAGCCTGATTACATTGCTCTGTGCTTGTGGTATGACTTAGGCCTTTATAAACATTTTTATTTTGTAAAGAAACTGTTCCCTGTTTTTTTTCAGTAATAAAAACATTCCCTCTTTCTTTTTTTAAAAACTGTAAAATGCTCCTATCTGTGCTTTTCCCCTCACGAGACCTGAAATCTCTTATTAACAATTACTGCTGTTTAGTATATGCAAGTAATTCAGGCAGAAACCTAATTTACATGCCCCACACCAGCTCATCACATCCAGTAAATGGCCACACCTCATCCACTTGAAGTGGTTTCAGTGGCAACAAGTGGGAGTGTCAGAGTGTGAAGAGCCTGGATATGGATATGGCCACTGAGGCAGAAAAAGGTTGAAAGAGGCAAGATGACCAGTAGATTAATAGTCAACAATTAATTTACTATTTGTTCTTATTTGCCTGTTACTCAGTAATACCACCATTTATTTTTAAGCATTGCCTTATAATGCAGAATTTTTCCTACCTGCAGTTTAGCACTCTGTTAAGTTTGCCTTTGGATCATTACAGGAAAGCTAAAGAAACTTCTTTCTTCTTCTGGCTTGTCAAGTGGTGAGGTAGTACACAATCAAAGCAGAATTCCGTACGTTTGAACTATTTCATATTTTAAGATTTCCAATAGAGCATCATCTGAGAAATTAAGTTCTGCTACCTCTAAACTGTTTTCATCTGTGCTTGCATCTGAAATCAATGTTTACATGGAATGACTTTCCACTGAATCCCTCCACCAGTTTTCTAATTTGTTTTGGGATATATTGTACTGCTTACATCATTATTTGTTGACTTGTGAGTCTTCTAAAACATAGAAGGAACTGATTTTATAAGATGCTGAGTGTTCCCGTGCGCTGTCTCAAAATGGCGTTATGGCACAATGATACAGACTTGGATCAGTTATTTAACCTACAGCTGGGGCTTTTTCTGGGCATCTTTCTAAAATGACCTGTGCTTTTGGAGGTAACCAGGTCAGAGCCACTCTGTGGATGCATGTCTATGTTAATATGGAGTTGCTATGCTTATAATTTGTGGTTAGACACTGTGCAAGAGTATCTTATCATTGAAAAAACAATAATCTTTTCAACCAGTATTTTCAGAGTTGATTACTACTATCTATAACTATTCAGAGCAATTAACAAACATCTGAATGAACATAGACTGGGCACTCAAACTGCATTAACAATACCCTGCAGTGACTCCATACACTAGCCATATGGCTCTAATTAAGGCATCTTAGTGTTTGTGTTTGTATACTAGGGAAAAAGAAACAGATACGTCTTGGATGATAATTTCATCCTCCTCTTCACTGTGCCACTTTATGCCATAATTAAGGATATATGCACATCTTAACTGTGCATTTCCGCTTTTAATATCTACGGGTTTCTTTTGAGTACAAGCTTGAATCTAATGTGTAATGCTTGAATTGGGGCTAACTGCAAAACCAGCAGTTCAATTCCAAACCAGACCCTTGTTGTCAGTCAGCTTCTGCCAGGAAACTCCCTTGATCTGGCTTTGCTTAGTGTCAGATAAAAATATTTTAATGAAAGCTAAGCAAGCATTAGCACATAATATCAAATAAGGATTCATTTTCCTTTGACTTTTCTGGTCAGATTCATCAGTGTATTCTGGCTGCTGTATTTATTTTGAAGAAGTATAAAACCTCTTGATCGTATTTTTAATGGCTTTATTAGTGTTAGAAATATCCATAGCTGCAAAAAGAACTTGAAGTTTTATCTCCGTTTCCCTATATTTTGGTTTTACTTTCCCGTGTCTTTTTTTCATCTTTCCATTTTTCCCTATTCCTTCATCCTTTGTGTTTGCCTCACACTAATACAAACAATGTTCTGCATGTCTTCCCTGCAGTTCACATTCCTTTCATCCAGAGCTATGCTATTTTCATTGCCAGTCTTATTTTCCCAGTCCTGCTTTTTATTTCCTATCTTCACTACTGAGATGTAAAGGAACAAGTCACTTTTGAATATAAATATTTTGCACTAATAGATACGTTTTTGTCTTCCTGTTGTGAGATTTCAGTGTAGTCTGTTTGCAGGGGTCGGTGTTCACAGATGTCAGCTTTACAGAATTCTCTTTGTTCAAAATGGCTGCTGGTTTCCGGTGTAGGATAACTGCCTGCACTGAGCGTACCTAAACTGTCCATGCTCTTTATTAACTAAATAATTGTAGCAATTAACACACAGTTCTGATTAATAACTACAGTATAAACATTTTAATAAATACACGATTAAGAATAATGCTTGCTACTTTTAAAAGGTCTTACCTACACAGCAAAGGGTCTTCAGGTAAAGCCAAAACAAGATTACCGTCTTTAAAGAACATCAGTTTCAGTCAGTTTTAATCCATGTAATTTTTTAGAAGATACTGTTTCAAAATACCATTGTGTGGTAACCAAAGGTAGATTTTTAATATTTTTTTTCAAATGGAAGCTTTTGAAGAAAACTTTCCTATTTAGCATGCTTTCAATATAGTATGTACAGTCTTTCTAATTGATAAGAAATAGGAATGAGAGACAATTTATCCAATGAATCGATGCAACTTTAGTTTAAAAACTTTAAAGCTCAGCCTGTTGAAAACTTGTATTTTTAAGAAATGTAAATATCTTCTTCAGGTCACTGGACCCTCTTCAGAACCAGTGTTCTTAGAGCCAACTTAGAGTCCTTCACTCACTGGACCCACAGTTTTACTGATTTTTGGAATATTTCTGTTTAGCTGTTTTCTTGACTGCCTGGTAACTCCAGCTGTTGGCTACTGCTTATTACATTTATTAATAAAGTGAAACTTTATTATGAAAGTCTACTAATCAGTTAATACATGGAAAGGGTGCACGTAATTGTGAAAGACTATACTGCTTTTAAAAGCAGGTAGTGTTTAAAAACGTAATTTCACAATAACATGCTCATGATACTTAGATGTTCTGTGTTTTATGTTTTCACAGGAATGGTGTGTTTGCTCTTATACTACTGAGAATATCCTCTCTTTTTATTGAGTTCTGTTTTATAGTTTCTTCCCCAGAGATTCATGGAATTAATATTCAATACTCCTACTTACTAGAGATCACTGCACACAGCTCTGATGTTAAGATGCTTCTTAAGAAAATACAATAATTGTTAGTGAATTCTTGAAAATAGTATTTGAAGGCAGGAACTAAGGGAATTTTGTCCACCTGAAACTGCAGGGGAAACTCACCAAATTAAAAACAATTGGTAATTTGCAGTAAACATTCAAATTGAATTTTGGTAGGACTGAAATTTAAACCTGTATGCTAAAACTATAACAGGCCGCTATTTCAGTTAATTACTAAACCTTATTTTCCACAACACTGACTTTTTCTTAAATGCTTTTGACTAGGATGAGTTCTGAGATGATGTCCAGCTTTGTTTGGGGAGGAAAGGTTGGGGTCCCAGTCCCAGGACTCGCAGCCAGGTCACACAGCAGCTGAGATGCTGTTAGAGTATCGCTTTGTGCGGGTGATGGAAATCATGCAGGACCGAGGCAACCTGCAGGGTGTTTGCCGTGTTCTCCTGCAGTTTGACAAGAGCTGAGTCCAGACTTAAGCTCCAGCCCTGACTCTGCCTTGTGCTTGAAGCTAAGCTGGATGAAGCTTTCTGTTTTCTTAAGCCATCTTTTGGCGGTGGTGGCATTTGAAGAAAGCAAGCTGTATCATACAGAAACCCACGCAAGCTGTTTTCTCACTTGAGCCACGGCCTCATACATTGAAGTAGAAGAGTTTGCATTCCCCTTAGTGTTTTTGCTGACTCTTGGAGTTCTTCCTTCTCCACCATTGGTAGAGGATCTTCTCAGTTAAAGTACTGGCATGGTATCCTTACAACTAACACCAGGCAAATGTTCTGTTTAGGCAGGTGAATGTATGACTGTAGTTTCTGCATTTTTCATGGCACAGAATGTACCAAAATGTTAAAATGCCATTACGGACCCAGCTTTCAAAGCATTTTTACTGCTGCTACTGGTGGTGAATTATTGCTACTAAGAAAATCAATAGTGGCATATGATTTTCCAGCATGCAGGTGCTTGGCTGATCCACTGCTTAAATAAAGACATAGGTCTAATGAAAAGTCAGTAATAGCAAGAAATGTCAGCTGATGTATTTCAGGACCACAAAAGAAAACTATATTCCATTGAAGCTTGGGGGCAACGTGCCACATATGTGACTACTTATGAGGATTCCGTTTTTTTTTCTTTTCTCCCATTCCCCCAATGCTGCTGTAAGCAAACGAATGCCGTTCTTATGTTTATATCCTGTATAACTCTTTGCCTTGAAGAACTTGCCTCTTGTTGCGCCCAGCAAATATATCCCAGACCCTAACTGGTAACAGGATCACTGAGCAAGAGAAGGAATAATGCAGTGTGGAGGTGAAGATTTTTCTTTGGTCCTGGGTCATGAGACTCTTTCAGTTGTTTACGTTAGAGGGGACATCAGCTAAGATGCTCGGAAGGACTCGGAGCTCCTCATTTTATAGAATCATAGAATGGCTAGAGTTGGAATGGACCTTAAAGATCATCAAGGTCCAGCCCCCTGCCACGGGCAGGGACACCTCCCACCAGAGCAGGTTGCTCAAAGCCCCATCCAGCCTGGCCTTAAACAGTTCCAGGGATGGGGCATCCACAGCTTCCCTGGCCAATCTGTTCCAGTGCCTCACCACCCTCACAGTAAAGAATTTCTTTCTGGGAAAGAAATTTCTGTTTCATCCTTTCTTTATCGCTGAAGTGCTGGGCTGAGACCTCTGGCTTGGCTCCCTCCCCTGGAGCCCTATCCCTCATTTTAAAGGCTGAAATGTGGGAGCAGGTTGTGGGCTTATTCAAACTCCTTTGGTTTCAGCCCACTTCAAGCAAGTCCCCTTATTTAGTGAGTCTATTTTGAGCAGGAGGGGTGCCGGGGGACAGGGCTGTGTCCTTATGTCAAGTGATGGAGGCAGCAGGGGAGGCTGGAGAGGGAAGGGAATGGGGAGAAAAGGGAACAACCTGGACTGAAACTTTAACCTACCAACTGAGCCCAACTCAAGCCTATAGCCAAGATAGCACTAGGGAGGCCACTACTGTTGCTTTGTTAGACAGGAACTGGTTTCCAGACTTCTGGGGTTGGCGAAGCTGTCTGGGTATATTTCATAGCAGCGGGACTGCATGTGAAGGGATATTAAGCTGTTATCAGAGTTCTTTTCTGTCTGCTAGCTCTTTCTGCTGCAAAAGTATTGCTATGGAGATAAGCAAGAGGAGTTCCCTACAGCAACAGTGGTAGAAACTCCTCTTTCTCTCAGGTTTTCTATAGCCCCAAAAGAATAAAAAGGGCTTTATGAATGGGGCAGAGTCTGTTCGGTTTGTGTCTCCTCTTATCATGAGTGGAGTCACGCAGAATTAAAATAAAAATTATCAAAGGTTTTGAAAGTGATTATAATTTCAAGGTGCTGGTGCATCCTGCTCTAGTAAACCACGGTAGGAGCAGGTTTTGTGTTACAACTGCTAGTAATGTTTTACTCTTAACATGCAGGGTGAAAAAAGGAGAGCACTGCAATGCAGTCTTGCATCTGATTTTTTCCCTTGGATTATTCTTTTTGTGATGATAAGAATGTTAATGAGAGGTTGATTAAGATATGACTATGATAGTTTCTAATTAAATAAGTTGCCTCACTCAGAAACTGAAACCCCATAAATGTTTACTACAGCAAGAAATGCTTATCATTCAACCAACAGTAACCAGCAAAAACTCCCAAACTGAAGAAAAAAAATACTACTTTGCACTTTAAAGGGTTCAGAATGTGGCAGGCAATGTTAAAAAGGTAAGTAGCAGAAATCTGCTGGAGAAATCTGTATTCTTACTCAGGAAAGCAGTGCAATTTGGCATATTCTGCAAATATGTGTGGTGCAGGCTACACACACTGTAAAGTGGACTGCAGACTATAAACAATATTTCATTTCTAATTCAATTTATTATAATTTTGTTGGCCCTGAGCTAAATTTGATATCCATGAGGTTCCTGGTGATATGGTGATAGACCTCCTTGGTGTCCAGTGTCTCTTGAACAGCTTTTAAAATATGTATTTCAATATAGTTGCAGAGTGCAGATACAGAGTTTCCAATCATGGCTGTTTCTGTCACTTGAGGAATTAGAACAAGTTACAAAAAAATCCCAATAGAAACAGTCAGAATAATATTTCTGAATAACAAATTCATTTGTGAAGATGTTAAAAAATAGCAATCTGTAAATAGAACAAGGTATGAAATTTGTTATAGAAAGTGCATTACATCTGACTGATCCTGGCCTTCGGGAGTAGGCTTTGGCAGTATCAGCCATATAATATTCTGTGGGCACATTTCCAGCAGGAGAAACCAGTGTTAACTGAAGAGAAAATCCTGGAAGCTTCTGGTGGTGTCCTGATTGCACTTAATTGCCCTGATGAGCCTCAGCTGGACTCAGGAGAACCATTTAAGCTGGGCAGGGCCTTCATTCTTGCTGGGAGTCTGCTGCTCTGGGCTGTTTCCTTGGGTAATAGGTAAGGGGAAGCCTTGAAAGTAGGTATATGTTTTCTCTTTTTACGTATACACATAATTATTTTTTCTTGTTGGCAAAATTGTAGAAAACATATTCTTGTTGGGAGAAAAAAGCTGTTACGGAAATAAGGCAGAACCTTGGCTCTGTTGAAAGGAGTTGTATAAATCCTGGAGAAGAACCAGGCTGCTGGTTCTGGCCCTGTGACCATTAGGGAGCAGTAGGGGTTTCTTCTTGTTCTCCAGGTGCAGCACAGCTCCCTAGGGACCTTTTGGTTCCTTGCACCCACTGTGTGGGGTTGGATGGGGAAATGCTTTCTTCTGGCACATTTGGACCATCCCTCCTGTGCCTAAACAGCCTTGTAGCTGTTTGCTAAGTTAGCTTGTAGCTCTTCATAGGTGTAAAAGCATAGCTGCTGCTAGTAGTGTGCTTTGGAGACTCTTTGCCTTCAGATGCTGGGGACAAGAGCTTGAATTGGAACTTGAACATAAGAAATTCCATCTAAAGGTGAGGAGAAACATCTTTACTTTGAGGGTGGCAGAGCCCTGGAACAGGCTGCCCAGGGAGGTGGTGGAGTCTCCATCTCTGGAGACATTGAAAACCTGCCTGCACATGTTCCTGTGCAACCTGCTCGCGGTGAACCTGTTTTGCTAGGGGGTTTGGAATAGATGATCTCTAGAGGCCCCTTGCAACTCATTCTGTGATTGTGTAATTGGTCATTACCATGTCACTTGGAGCTCTCTGTAATATGCTGGCACTTGCACTGGGGTAGGGGGGAAGGTTTGGATGTTGGCTTGTGAGACAACAATCTGCTCCTTTGCCCATTAGTGCTTTTCTCTCTCTCTCTTTTTTTTTTTTTTTTTTTCCTTCTCTTCTCCCTGAGACTGTTTAAAGGATATTGAACTACTTTTTATTCTGTGACTGAGATTCTGCATGCATTTAAGATGGTTATTTCTATGGCAATTTATCCACAAAATTACAGTATGGGCATGCCTGTGCCTGGGTTTCTGAAATATTGTCCAAACCAGTCATTTATTCAGGACAGGGAATGTTGTCCTTGTATTTTTAAGAACTCTGCTACTATAAATAATAAGGAGAAGTAAATTTGGTTGTTTTTATTGTTTTATGTGGAGCAATGAATAAACATTAAAGGAATAAGAAGCAGCAGGATGGGAAAGAGGGACAGACTGAATATAGAGGAGATTGTTTTAATTAAAATCTGTGAGTGTCTCTGATTTCTTTGACATTTTAAGTTGCATTGAGCTGCAATGTCATTTGAAGTCATTTAAGTAGTCCATTTTTGAGTATTGACTGATTATCTTTTGCTCCATATACAAAATTTGAACGACAATTTATCTTATTGTTGGAAGAGTAAGTACTGCAGCATGGCTTCTACTTTTCAAAAGTATTTTCATTCAGTAATCAAGCCAACATCAGTTGTGAATTAATGCAATAAAACTCTAATGGCTGCAGTAAGTTAATAGGACTACCGTTAAACTTGCACCTGAAGTAACAGTCTTATATGAGCTTTTACAGTACATCAGGAAGATGTTCAACAGCCCCAAATTAAGTCCAAATTTTCTTACTCTTGTAATTTAATTTGGACTTTCAGTGCTGCTTTGCACCTAGATAAGTATGTGTGATATTTCTGAAATCCAGCTCTGTTGGCGTAGTGTTGAGTCCCTGTTCACTGCCTTCAAGGCAGCTTACCTTGCTTGACTCTTGACTCTGGTACTCTTGACTCGAGTATCACCTCGGATGTCTCCTCCAAACAGAAAATTCACTATATCATTATTCTGTAAGTGCATTGTAGCAACTTGGCCTGAGTTAGCAGATGATGTTTGGACATCTGCTTTCATCAGCCAACAATTGGCACGTGTCTGACGTCATGGCAGATGCTGTGCTCTTCTGTTGAGGGGTCTCAGGGCTAGGTGATGCCAGGCGGCTGGTGGTGACTGATATCCTTTGGAAGGAAGGGAGGAATAACTCAGCAAGGAGGAGGAGAGTGCTTCAGGCCACCTGATTTCATCCCCTCTGCCCCTTGTGGGGTCTCACCATAGTTGGATGGAACGTCCTCCTCCTGTGCTGTGGGTGCCTTGGGACGTGAGACTTGTCAAACTGTTCTGGGAGATTGTGCCATGTCTTTGGGCACAGATCAAAGTATGTACATTAGTGTGCAATTTTATGTGTACACACATACGTAAGGGAGCGAATTAGCTCAAAATAAATATAGGAGTATAGCAGGAGCTTTCAGGAAAATGTGTTATTTCAACATAGCTCATTTGCCATCTTTATAACTGAAATTTGGAGCTCTGAAACATTATTTTTTTAATGCAGAAAGTAATGACCATTCTTTCACTTCCAAGGCTTATCTATCAGAATTAATATTGTCCTGGGAAATAATCCATTTCTGGAGTAGAAAAATGTTGTAAAAACAAGCTGGTTTTCAGGCTGTTAATCATTCAGATCAGGTGCTGAAGCTTTACAACAACTATCTGTTCTCGTTGTTTGTGGGCCAGCTGTGTGTTTTCTGTCTGAATTAGACAGAATTACCTGATGTGATTTCGAAGTTAAATTGTGAATTTTCCTATTTTTTACATCTTGTAAATATTCATCTTCCTTTGTTTTCCCCTTTCACACTAAAACATTTAAATTCATGCTAGAATTTCCTGTTATTCAAATTTTGCTCAGCTGTATTATAGTTGTTCTCCCTTTACTGTGTGCTTTGCAGATTATCTACTATACCTACTTTATTCAAATAAAATTATTTTACAGCTGGAGGTGATGCTCAAAAAAATATGGTTAAATCATGGTTTTTCATGGAATACCAAATTAATTGGATCTGCAATCTAACCTCTCAAATATTTTAAATTCTCATTGTGCAATGTCTTAGGGAGGTTTCTGTTTATTTGGAGCTAATTAGGTCCTTGAATTAATTGCAAGTGTGACTTTTGGCACTTGCAGAATATCTTTGTATATTCTTGGAATGAAAATGACAGAAAAGCACTTAATATTTGGAACATATTCTTCTTAACGGATGATTCCCGTTCTATAAAAATGTAAGAGGAAATTGTTTTAAGCCTTAAAAAAGCCATGCAGTATCTAGATATGGAAATAATTTCAGAAGCTTTCAACATTGATCATTTTAGTATACACAACAGCTTGAGCTGATGCAAAGTCTGTTTAGTTTCATGAGGCTACTGAGCTTACAAAGTACCAGCAATTTTTTGTCCTGCTTAGAAGAAAAATATATCCAATGCATACATTTTCTCCTAAGCTGAGAGTATTTTTAAAACATTCAATAACAAGAAATATTCCTGAAGGTGTTTATAGGAGAATTTGTACTGTAGCAGTTCTGTAAGAACTGGAACACCTTCATTTTCATGTCATTTTCTTTTTGATAGAAACAGTGGCTATATATTGTGCTTTTGAAAGGAATATCTGTAGTGCTACTCCATCGGGCATCTAATGTATTCTGACTTTTGATTCACGAGACGAATGTTGAAGCGATATGCTCACATGGAAAAGGATCCTGGAAAGATCCCTTAAACTATTCCTCACCTTTCAATTAATTTTTGCGTTGAAATAGCTTAAAACCCAAACAAACGGCAATAGATTGCTTGGGAGTTGTGGATCGTGCAGCTGTACCTCTTGTAGCTTCAAAGCAGGCAGACCAAGGACATTATGTAGAAGGAGAGGGCCCTTGGCAATCCCTGCAGGCGCTTGCTGTAGGAAGGTGAGTGGTTCAGTGTGAGGAGGTGGCTTTTTTTCAGCAGATGTAATTTATGTTGATGTAGAGCTTGTATTCTGAAGAAACTTGGAACTCGTAAGTGCTGTGTACGTGTGAATTAGAGTAAGTAGTGTGGGGAAATAAATCCATGGGCTCTCTGGCCTTGGAAGGAATTCCGTTTGGATCAGTTTTTGATATAGAAGTGTGCTGGAAAGAGAAAAGGGGTGAGTGAGAAGTCTCATGCAAGGCAAAGACAACAGTCTGGGCAGTGGCTGCCCCATGCATGATGATGCTCAGGAGCGGGGCACGCGGGGCCCTTTGCAAGGTGCCACAGGGCTGTGCCCCGCATCCTGAGGAGGGGTACGGCTATGGGCAGGCTGAGCATTGTCACCTGGGACATGAGCAGCCCCGTCCTCACCTTTTGGGAGCCTTAGTTTGTAGTTGAGGTTCCAGAATCACAGTGACTTGTGCTGCTTTTCTGTCTCTTCTAGCATCTCTCACAGGTTCATTTTTAAAAGTGATAATAGAGCTTGTTCAGGTGATACCCTGTTGTGCTGCCATCAGTCACTGTCTTAACTACCTTGTAGTCACTGATCTGTCTATCCAGACTCGGTGAGCTATGTGACTACCCCATACTTTCTGTTTCCAGGGTAAAGTCTCGCATCTGGAAGAAAGAATCAGTCGTTTACCCTATATTTATGATCCTGCCTCTGTTTCCCCTCAGCTGTCCCTTTACAGCTCTTCGCTGTCACCAGCAGAAAGTATAGGTAGTGGAGGCTGTGCCAGTTGCATTTTCCCTGCCCTGAAGCCTTGTCCATCTGCCTTTTCGAGTGATGTGCCGAGGTGTCCTTCAGCTTCTTTCTACTGGTACCTTTGTGATGCCCAATGTCTAGGGCCTCTGGTTTCTTCTTTAAAAGACTCCCCAAGTACTTACCACTCTCCAGTATGTTTTATAATGATGTACTCGTGCTTCCCAGGGCAGCATCACAGCACTGGCAGCTCTGCTTCTTCTTGGGCTTTTTGGTCCTCTTGAGCTGTGTCGCTGCACTCCATGGTGCTCGACCTTGCTACCTGCCTACTCCCTTACTCTGTTCTTGAGCTTCTTCCTGTTCCCTCTGCCATTTTGGTTCCTAATAACTAGAAGTTATTATTAGAACTGTGGTGTGGTCACAGTTTCTAACTTAAATTTTGCAGGTAGATGGAGGTATTACTTTTGTGTATTCAGAAATCACGAGTCAATTGTGCCTTCAGATCTCTCCTTGTGTTTGTTGTTTACTCTATTGATTCATGCTTTTTGTTATTTGCTGTCCCTTATTTTAACATGGATTGAGAATATTGTCTCTAAATTAGAAGAAATCTAATCCAATACTTATTTGATTCAAACACAGGGGAGGTTTTTATGTTTCAGAAAAACTTGTCCATCTTCTTAATCTCTGCCTAAGGCAGAGAGAGGTATTGGGAAGGTGGAAAACCTTGAGAAGGTGAGATTTTTCTGCAGTTCCAATTCTGCCCAGTTAAAATTAGCTTCTATCAGCTTACTACGTAGTACAGAGATACTTTGATAAACACTAGGGCTTTAGATGCTTAAATGAGCCTTTAATTGTTTGAGGTTTGCTTTTTTTCTCTAGTTGTAGCTGTTCTATAAGAACATATGCTTGTACTCTAGATGCTTTTAAATTCAGCAGTTTTCCTTTATCTGAACTACTTCAACTTTATTTGTGTATTTTCCTGTTTTGCTTTTATGAGTCACAGTACCCAATTCTCTAAAGCATTATCTTGGTCTTTTATCTCACTGTAAAGTGCTAGGTGATACCTTATATACAGGATGTTTTATTAAACTGAATTTGTTTGCTTTGTATTACACCGCAGATCCTTTAGTCTCTGTAAATCTTATCCTAGGCAGGTCTGTCCTTCCTTCCTTCCTATCCCCTCGCTCCTCTATCTTTTTAATCCAGGTGTCTCTTGGCTGAGAGGCATTACTCTTACACAGCTATTGTAAGCGGAGATCAGACATCCTTGACTCTGTGGTATTTCCCCAGCGAACACACTTGTGCCTTTTTGTAGCTTTCATCAGAGATACTTTACAGAGTGGAAAATTCTTGAGCTTAGGTTAGAGATAGTGGTGGAGGCAGCAGCAGCTCAGAGCAAAGTCGTATAAATGAAAAGAAATTAGATCTTCCCAAGAAGAATGGAGGGGCCAGAAAAGATCAGTAATTGTAAACCTCTGTCCTGGAAGGGGCCTTGGAAGAAATGGCCATTGCAACCTTCCTGTGACAGGCAGAATCTGAAGGCAGGTGGTTTATTTACCAATAAAATGGTTTTTTGTTTTTTTTTTTTCCTTCACAAAGTTAACCTTGCTGACTCTTTTCTTATTATTCTTCCAGAATGGAACATGATAGGCCAAATCCTTCTTCACTCTTCCCTTTTTAAACCTTTTCATTCTCAGGAGCATTACATGTAAGACGCCTTAAAATTTCTTCAGTATTTTTAGGAACTACTTGAGCTTGAAAAGAAAAGAAACCCAGCTTGATCCTCTTGCTGAGTTTGTGGATCTAAAATGGTCTTTATTTGTGAAGAGAGCAATTGCGCTAGGGAATTTATAAAAGTAAATGTGAAAAGAGAGACTCCCTTGCCTAATGACAGTGGTCTTCAAAGGAAGCCAATGTTTTCCATGTAATTTTGCAGTAAGGTTAATTCTCAATCTCATGGTTATTACAATGTGCCCTATAAAGCAATTGTGAAACCACCTCATGGTCTTTATTTCTCAACTTGGAACTTTTTCATATTTTTAGAAAGAATAAAAAGCTAAATGAAATAACAGAAAATCAGACTTCACCCACCTGTTTAAAATAGCTAAAGAAATGCCAGAAGTGGACATTACAATTATAACCTGAAGAAAATCGGCTTGGGGTCATGTCATATTCCAGTGCCCTGCAAAAAAGTACTTGTAGTTTTTATTAAAAAGAGCACTGGTTTGGTGGTTTGTTTTGCATTTTTTTTTTTTTAGGCCAGTTTTCTTTGTGTGGTTGGAACTTTGATGCACTCCCATACCGAGGTGTTTGAAATGTCCATCTACTCTTTTCTCTTAAATCAAGTGGACAATAACACAAAAGAAAAATATTTTCACATATGTAGTACTTGTGCTGTCTAAATATCAACTGCCTGATCAAACAGTTTGCATTCCCATCTTTTGTGTCCCTTTTTGAAAACAACTCTTTTTCACTTGTTAAATTTCAAAAAACACTTTTGAAATAGAAATCAATCCTAACTTAATTTAAATCTAAAATTGCTTGCATATCAGAACAGCCTGGTCTCCTTCAGGCACTTTATTATGAACTACCAATTAGGGACATAATTTAACTTGTGAAATATACAAATCACATGGAATTCACATGTGCTATATAAAGAAAAACACATGTGAATACTGTAAGATTTATGCATTTCAAAAGCTAAATTGCCTGTTGTGTTCCAGGGCCCCGGTGCATTTGCCTCCTTCTCATTGGCTTGTCAAGAATACAAAAAGGAATTAAAAATGTAAACATCATTTGTATTAAAAAGGGAATCTAATGGCCGTTTGTTCATCTTCTAATACTACAAAGATCTTCACCTAATTGTACCTAGGAGATAAATAGGTGCAGATTTTTTCAAAGTAAAAAGTGACCTTTTGGGTTCAAGGCCTAACTTAAGCTGTTAAGAGCTGATGCCCGAAATGCAAGATGCACAGGAAATTTTGGATAGTAGTAATTTTATTAAGATTTCTGTCCTCCCTCTCTGAAGCTATCTTTTCTGTTTATTAAACTTGTTTGTGTGTCACAGTGAGGTAAAAAGAGGCTAGAAGATTTTTTTTTTTTCTGTCTTCATGTGATTGGCATTGCCCTGGCCAATCACCATTTTGGGGATTTAGGCAGGGAGATGAGTGCTTGAAACTGCCCACATTTTGTCAGTTTGAGTTGAAAAGCTGACATTTCTGAATGAGTCTTGTATGAGTCTGAAAGAGACTTGTATTTCTGTAGAGGCTTTTATAATGTATTCAAGCATCATGTAATATTTCAATGGATACTAAAACCTGAATAACAAATATCTTTTTTTTGGTAACAACTAATCTGTGTCATGGTGTACTGCTCATACAAGTGAATTATTATTCCGTCTATATAATTCCATGAATGCTACTACCTATTACTTCATCTCTACCCTCTAATTTATATTACCTTTAAAAACACAGATTTAATTATAACAATTTTACTCTCAAGATTAAATATATACTTGCCCAGAGAACAAAAGATAATAGAATAAAAATCAGTTAAGCAAAATCTAAATTAAATTCAAGCTATATTGAAACGGAACGCAGTTCAAGTAACGATCACAAAGAAAAGAGGGTGAGTACTTGGCTTATTGGGTTGGAGGAGAAATAAATACAATTGGTGACAGTCAAACAGCTTTTGTATGTACAGTAAGATTTTTGGCTAGATTAACATTTTAATTATCCCGTGAAGAAGAAAATACATCAGATGAAGTTGCCTGCCTGAAGCAAAACCAAATTTCATGCAGAGTGGTAGAAGGGGGGTTCCCACAGCCCCTTGCAGAGCTGGCAATTCCAGCCCTGAGGTGGGGAAGTGCTGTGGGTCAGATGTGTCCGGCCTGGGGTGGGAGTTACTGGCCTTGAGCATGGCAGTCATGAAGGTGGTGGCTTTGCTTCAGCGAAGTCCTGAGAAGAAGCAGGAGGGAAGCAAAAGCCCAGTGAAGGCTTTGTCTGAGGGGGCAGGGGTTCACTTTAGTTTTATGACAGATCCTGCGTATCTGCTTGAGGGGAAAAAAGAGCCCAACTTTGGTAATTAAATTAAGGTTCCTGTTCGCTTTCTATACTAATGCAGTCCTTAAAAATTAAGGTGAAAGTTGCTGCCTTTTTCTAGTTAAATAGGATATCTCTCTGGTGCGGTGTTTTCCCATCAGTGTAAAGGATGGATTTGTGGTGTCAAGATGCATTTTATTTAGCAGGGGCTGCAGCCCTCTCAAATAATGTTGTTCCCCATGCACAACAGGAGTGCTCCTTGTCCTGCCTCCGTACCAAGTCTGGCAGCAGGACTTGCCTGGCACCAATGCTGCTGAGCCCTTTGAAGCTGTGGGGTGGCCGTGTTTTCCCCTTGCTATAGCAGCAGGACAGTGTGGGGCAGCTGCCTCTGGTGGGAGGGCATCTGCTCCTGCTGAGCCATCCCATCTTCCTGTGGCCCTTTCCTAGGGGAAGACAACATCCAGATCCTGCCAGCTTGGAGGGTAACGCAACACACATGGATGGCACTAGTGCAAATGAGAAGCCTCCTTGTGTCTCAAGGCAGAAGGGTAAGGGAGGCCTTGGTACTGTGGTGAAGGAGAAGGGGGGGGGGGGGGGGGGGGAATGGGAAAAACAAAAAAA
>JAOTQQ010000002.1:5983865-6098713 GCA_026546715.1 Gallinago undulata | reverse complement strand
TTCTGGATGTATCTCCTGCCTACTTGGCATAGTGATAGTTTGTAAGCATAACTTTCATTACAGCTATGCATTATTCACATAAAAAAAATTGTTTAAAATTATTTCTGCTTGGTACTTTCAGTGATAACCTGTTGTTGTAATTGTTTTTTTCTGTTGATTTCTTGAAGCTTTTACTTTGTTTTTGGTAGGAAATAGATCACTTCTAGTGTTGAAATTGCAGATCCTTAGCGCATTCCTTTTTAAAAATGGCAGGTCCAAATGCTACAGCTGGTATGATTTTTGTGGCAAGGAACCCTTCATTTGCTTTAGGTGTATAAAATCGAAGAGATGAAACAGTATGTTTAGTCTGCCACATAAAGAAAACATTGATTGCTTAGATTTAATTGCTAAAGAAAAAGTTAGTGCTACAAGAGCAGTTCCCACCTCCCCATGCTGGCCCTACATAAGGTTGTTCAGAGTGAAAATAGTGAACAATTTGATTCTCATTGCTATTTTCAATGCAATGCTTCATCGATATAATGAAGCCAAAAATGAAGATGGAAATTTTCATCACTTCTTAGAAATACAAGGCAAAGAGTGTAGAGCCAGTGTCTAACAACTGTACAGTCGAAAAAATAGAAATTATAGACTCTGAATGGACTGGGTTCTTGAACAGTTTCCATCTTGATTCCTGTTTTGTCTCACTGTACCAGAAAATATTTAGATCTGCCTAGAAAAATTCATTAAAAATGTTTAATTTTTTTTGCTGAAACTGCTTTTTATATCATGTGCTCCCAAGTGGAAAATTCATTCCGTATTCATCAGAAGGTGGTTATGGATGGAATGGCATTGCTGAGTGTGGTTGACTTTGTGGGTGTGCAATGTTGGTGACCGTGTGAGAGATGAGCTGTGGGGGGCTGGAGCAGCTGTGGCTCAAGGAGCACCTCTTGCCTTCTGTCAGCAAAGAAGTCTGAACCCATCTTTGTGCAGATCTGCAGTCCTGGTCATAACCGAAGCATTCCCCCAGCAAGTAAAGCTATTGCATAGGTGATAGCTCTCCATTAGCTGTCAGAACAGATATAAGAGCATTTACACCAGCACTTCAAAGCTGTGATGAAAGGGCTGTGTTTCCAATTCAGACACGTGGCACACGGGCTTCTATTTGCTCAGTATTCCCAATTCACCATTAGGCTGTGGCTGCCCTGTACAGTCTGTTTTGATCTGTTCCCATCTGCTCCAATCTGATTTTTTTTTTTTTCTGAAAAATGAAGCTGGCGGTGTGTGATTGTTGCAAAGGCAATCAATTACTGAAGCTGTAGAAGTGTTCTGCCTGGGAGAGACGGAGTGTGCTCTTACCAGGCTGCTGTGTTTCTTCCATTCCTTACCGTCGTGCAGGTGAAGTGCACCACGGGTGCTTGGCACAGGCTTCAACTGGCAGCTCCAGCAGCTCTGCCACTGTACATGAGGACAAATCAGAGGCTCCCTGCTGTATTTCATGTTTTGTGATGGGGGCTTTGTTAGTAAGAGCAGCTACTTGTGGTGCGTGAGTGGCTAGAAAACTGTATTTGGGGAACAATTTGAAGTGGCCAACTGGGGAAGAGAGCGGGGTGTACTGACTGGAGTTCCTTAGCAATCTGTCCTGGCTCTGGTGCTGTTCAGTATCTTTTGTTTGTTTGTTTTTGTTTTAGTGAATGACTTGAATGAAGGAAGAGAGAATATACTTAACAAATTAGCACATAATGCCAAACTTGGTGGAAACAGAATTCCAAGTGAACTGGATAAATTGCAGAAAGCCCCCTCCCTCCTGTCCCCCACCCATGCCATTTTACTGGTCCAGCAGATTCAGCAGTTCAATGGATGGAAGAGTAAGAACAGCATCTGTGCAGACACAGGATGCAGAATAGCCCTTCAGAAGAGAATGCTGGAAATTACTATGCTCTGTTCACTTGACCCTCAATGCCATCAACATCAATATTTTGCGAACAATATTAACACTCTGAGATGTACGAGAGAGATTCCCTTTTTTGCATGAAAGGAGGAGTCATCCCCCTGCTCTGCTTGTTATGGTCCAGGTGTAGCGAGAGGTATTGCAGCTAGGTCAGGTTATGGACCTGCGATTGGTCTAATCCTGAATCTGAAACAGCAAAAACCTGAATGTCTTCATGTATGAAAATTAGATAATGCTTTCTGGTTTGCGGGGAAAAAGAAATTAGATTTTTATAAAATGTCTATTGTGTGTTAGGGACTTAGAATTGTTTGCCTTTTGCTGCTGTCTTGGAGAACAAACTTTCCTACCAGCTTGTACATGACAAAGCCTTTAAGTGGCGTTGTGAGGGAAAATATCCACAGGTTACCATGTTGGGCTTTAGATCTACCTTAGATAGACCCTGAATGTTTCCATCTACTTTAGTAGTAGTTTGGATTTTCACCAGGTGTACTTGAGAATACCAGCACCTACTACCAGATGATGTAAATAAATACTGCTTACTTCTACTTTTCAAATCTGCATATTAATAAATTCTGTGCTTCCCGGATTAAAATTATACATCGTTACTCTGACATAGCAATTACAGCATGTATGATATATGTGAATCTTCATTTATTATTGTCTAACTTTAGGCTTTGTAAAAATTAATGTTTTGGAAAGCTGCTTACATAAACCATTCTTCTAATGAAGCTGGCCCAATAAGAAGTTAGCGGTGGAAAGCAATTAAATGACACTGCTAGGCAAAGATGACGAAGATGGATCAAACTGTTCTGATAAGAATACTGATTAATCGTGCTACTTAGCTATAGACTTGTTGAAGTTTCGATGTTGCTCTGGTAACCTTTGTGGGGCAAGTGCCTTAACTTTTGAGGAGTGATTGAGTGCTACAGCATGCATGCTGCTATGTGAATTATAATCTTCAGACTATTGTGCACGTAAATTAGTAAATTACTAAGTTATGAATATAGGAAATATTTTGTCATGATTATGAAAAATTAAGGCAAAGCTGTTTTGGCAACGTCCACCTAGTAATTCATCCTTATTGCTTTGTGACAGAATGTTTCAAGATCCCTCTGGGAGGGAATTTGAAGAGTAGAGTCTGAATGACAAAACCCCCAACCGTAAGGAGGTCCTGTGGATTGATGGCTTTGCAAACAAACTGTTGGTTAATTGGATAGAGGGTGCATTTGTGGGAGCTGGAGGCCTTTCTGTATAGGAAGAGATATATGTCATGCTGAGGGCTCTGAAGGCTGCAGCTTGAGCAGTTATCACTTCGAGGGAAGATGGAAAAGTGAACGTGTCTGTGCTTTGAATGTTAAGGTGCCTAAAGGTTGGTTCTAACCAGTGTCAGATATAACTGGCTGTGCATATCTATCTTCTCAGTTTTGCCTCACCTGCTAAATCATCAATGTCTAATATTCAGGTTCACAACTTCCATTAACAACTCTGCGAAGAACTAGGCTGTTTTTTTCTGGTTTTAACTGAGCAAAACCTCAGGTACTTGCTGTTTTAGCAGGGTGAGCCTCTGAAGGCAAAAGAGAAGGGCACGTTGGAGGTGGAAATGGGGGGAGGAATCTGTGTAAGTAGGAATTAGGCCGTCTCTGCATAGTTTCAAGAAACATATCTTGAGGGCAGCTCTGGGCAGTGGAACCAGCCAGGCCAGGAGCAGAGTGTGCACTGTCCTGGTGGTTCCTGAGGCCACCTCTGCTTCTGCAGCTCCAGCGGGCTGTGCCAGCCATGGGGCAGCATGCTCCCTGCTCGCACGGGGACCTCCACTGGTTCACCTTCACTTTTATTGCTGGGGTTTTGTTATGTCTGCGTGGTATGAGCCAGACCAGTGCTTTAATAACAAGTAATGGGTTTTGGAGACCCAGATCACGCAGAGGCCAGGACCCAGTCGCCCATGCCCTCCCTTCATGCTGCCCTCCCTTGCCAGGCCCTGCGCACCCGGGCCCTGCCTCGGCCACGCTGCACACAGGTCAGTGCTGGGCTGGCCGATGCTTTCTTCTCTTTGCTTTTTAGTTTCCCAGTTGTCACAAACTACTACTTATCCTTGTGCCCGGGTAGGTCACAGAGGCTTTCTCGGTGTGTTCCTGTCAGCAGAGCTCCCTCGCAGAAGGGCACAGGAGAGGATGTTCTGCCGGTGCCGTTCCACACCACGGGCAGGGCTGCGATGCGCTCTCACTGCTGATGCGGTCAGGAATGCTAACCTGACCCCCGTAAAAGCACAGAAATGAAGTAGCTCATGTTTTAAGAATCCACTCTAAGAAGTGAGGGAGGAAACATTAATGAACCTTGCTGCTGCTTTCCCTCACCTCGGGAATGGTGTAGGTGGGATTGCTCCAGAGGGTCCCCAAACACAACATAAAATCAATTAAAAGGCACAGAAATCTGTTTTAAAATGGTTACCTGATTTTTAGAAGGATTCCTAAAATGAGTTGTAACAGGAACTGGCTTTGTTTTCTTAGAGTAATAACTGAAGAATAAGAAATTTTGAATTCTTATTATTTTCCGTATGAAGTTCATGGAAATAGTTAACACTTTGTTTGCATGATTCCCAACCTCCTTGTGAGCAGTGCTTGGAAGAATATTTTTAAGAGTTCATAACTAGTGAAGGCTGAGTTTACAGATATGATTTGAATCACGGTCTCTGTTTTTTTATAAGAATTACCCTTTTTTTCTCTGACAAGACCTTGCTTGCTTACTTTACTTTCTTAATCCCTCTCAGCTTCCAATATTTGTGTTTTGTTCGTTCTAACATATTGGGCTCCTTTTGCAACAGCTGCATTGAAGGTTTTTTTTTAAGCCTTCTGCTCTATTTTTCAGAACTGCTTATCTTCTTCTCTCCCTCTTTTATGTATTGAATTAGACAAACTGTGAATTCCTTTTGGACTAGAAAGAAAGATCCAAGACTTAGCAGGCACCAGATGGTGGCACTGGTCTTTTACATCTGACAAGTCTGGATCATGCAGTGAAACATAACAAGTTTTATGCAAGGTGTAATGCATGCCATCCTAATTTTTTGTCTTTCAAGCTGCATAGTTGTAATGGGGGAAGTGACATATTTTTATGCTTATCTTTAGAGAGTGCCTAGAGAAGGTGAGATGTGTATCTGAGGTAGCAGAAAGGATAAGCCCTGGCAATAGCTGAGCAGCGCTAATACTGTTATTTTCTGTATTTGTATCATGCCATTGCATTTCAGTTGAAATGTAGAGTAGTTTGGATGGCAGCTGAGCTGTACCAGCTTATACTAGGTGAGGCTGTAGTTGTGATTTGTAAAATCAGATGTGTACCTTATATTCTCAGTCTTTACTGAATCTTACTGCATGTGTAGTTTTAAATAGCTACTGTTTTTCTGAATGTAGTAGACATTAGCTCTATAGTGATGTTACAATTACTTGCTTTATATCCCCAAAATCTTCACTTTGGTATTTTCTGAGTATGCTTAACAGTATTCTATTTCTCTGCTTTAAGGAGGAATGGCTGGAGAAATCTGTAATTAAAAGAGAGAAAGAAGTCTTGAATTCCACATGAAATGTTTTGTTAGAGAAATATTGAAGGTAGAGAAATGCCCTTCTTGCCTCTGGAATTGAATCTTTGCAGTCTGTGCTGTGATTCTTTCCTGTTTGGGCACAAACTGCCAGGGAAGAGTTGAGCACCTTCAGATGTGGAAGTGATGAGTGCAAAATGAGAATGCAGGTAAAGGCTGAGAAATGGATGAATTCTTTAGTAGTGTTACATTGTGTGAAAATGAGTTGATCTATCGATATCACCTGTTGCGTTCCTGAGGCTCACACAGCAGCTGTAATATATTCTGTGACCAGTGGTACATGAAAACAGGACAACAGAAAATTTGCTGACCATACATTCTTCCCCATAGTCTGCAGAGCTGACCGTCCTGCTGGGAAATGTCCCAGTGTTACCAGAGAGACAGGACATGGGACCTGTAGCCTTGGGTTTCATCCACAAAGGAAAGTGAACTCTCAGCCACTAACGTGTGTTTCTCAATGATGCTGTCAATGCAGCTGGTCTTCAGGCAACTAAAATCCTGATGACTCAAGCAAAAGCAAAGTGAATTGGAGAAATTCAGACATTATGCCTTGTTTGAGTTCAGGAGAAGTTAACTGCCTCCCCAAAACCACCTGAGTGTTCCTTCAAGGTTGTGTTTGGGTTTTTTTTTCTTTATATTATGACTTTAAAAAGCAATGGTGAATATTTTAAAGTCACCATAGTTTCTACACTGTAATATCTTCCTCGGTTACTGAAAGAAAAAAAAATTATTTGAAAGGCAGTTGACTTCACATAGTGTGCAGTCCATAGTTTCTTCACATGTCCTTGGGGAATTTAGGCTTCCTACCTGTGAAAGGTTTAGTCAACAGCTGATCTGTCACAGCTCTAGTGCATAGCTCAGTTTATAATAAAACTTTGGTCCTCACTCCAATTCAAGATTTCTCACAGAATTACTGGGCTGAGATTTTGCCTTTTTTCTTTGTGTTAAGTCAAGCTGCTCCTTCTAGGCTGATAAAGCTAGAAAAGCTCCTATCTGTCCCATAAGACACAATTATTACTTATGTATTGATTATTGTAAGAGAAGCCAGGAGCGTGTTATTCTTATGTTGGAAAATTTTCTGTTGAGTGTATGCTAGGAAAGGTTGGTGGAATTTTTTTATTTTTTTTTTAACCGAAATATGTTTCAAAGTTTCAGTCTGAAGAAAGTATAGAGCAGGAACCCTGAAAGTTGCAATGTGGAATTACAGTATGTCCCTATAAACAGTGTGTACTTTTCAATTCACAGAATTTAATAGCAGCTATTATACATTTTTCTGCTTTCTTAGCAGCACCTGGCATTCTATAAAGTGAGGCCTTTATTAGACACTTGAAAAATAGCTTTTCCATTTTTACCATATTCTCAGAACTTACTCTGCTTTTGTCCCTTAACATGACCTCAGCTGTGAGCAGTTAGGAGAAAGAATACTTGTTTTCAGTCATATTTGCAACATTATATGGCCTGTTTGCATGCTGGGGTCCTGACAGCTGGCACTGGTTTGCAATATAAATGGTATTAATACTGAATTGAACTATTTGGCCTGAAGTTAATGACTTAGAGTTTTTTAGTTGTTTGGTTTTTGGTTTGTTTGTTTTTCTTCCAGGAAGTGCAGTCATCTTAAGCTTATGTGCTAGAAGCTGCCTTTCTGATTTCAGTTAAAGTACTTCTATAATCAGAAAGCTCTAAGATCTATGGTTACTATTCTCTTTTTAGTGGATGTCATTAAACTCTTTTATGAATGCACAGGCATTGCATCTTCTTAGTACTCATGTTGAGTGGGATACGCAGGGATGACAGTGAGTATAAACAATACCAAGGAACTTACATTGTGGCTTACTACTGTTGCGGTGGCATTATTTTTAGAGTTACTGCTTTCATTCCTCACTGTTGATTCAGACTGTTAGTGGTTACTTTTGAAGAACTCTGGTGGTCAGGTGCATTGCAGGGAAAAGCAAGCATAACACCATTCTTTTGAAGGGCCCAGGAGGGGGAAAACCTAGAATGTCACTTACCTGCTTAACCTGGAAGAATTAATAACTGATAAGACAGGGATGTAAGCAGTAGCCCACGCAGACATGATTTGCTCTTGGTAAGCTCATCTGACTTTTTTTCTAAGCAGAAAAATAGGACTTTGTTACAGGAGAAACAGGGGCAGTAACTTTAGTAAAGCTTTTGACATCCCAAATTGGCAGTGGTGAGTTTGAAATAAAGACTCGTGAAATAACTATAGCCGGATACAGTTTTAGCTGAAGACCAGCAGAAGTTTAGGTGTGTGACCCAGCTGGCAAGTCTATAGAGTGGTAGAATGTATGGGTTGAGAGTGTGACTGACAAGAGAAACTGCCCAGAGAAATGAAGACAGAAGGTGGTGGAGTGGTTGGGTGAGGAAAGGGTGCCCAAATTGGATTTTGAAAGTGCAAGAGCCATGAGGCTCTTGCCTCATTGTGCCACATATTTGTAGTGGTTAGAAAAAAAAAATAAAAAGGCCAGATTTCAGCATGAAAGATGCAAGGTAGTTGAGAACTTCCTAGCAGTAAGACAGCAGAAGGACAGAATGTCTGGGAAGCTGTGAACTCTCCACCATCAGAAATTTTCAAAGCTAGATAAAAAACCTCGTCAGTAAGGATATCCCTTCTGACTCTGTTTTGGTAATAGAAAACAGAGAGGCCTTATACTGCCTTCTGGGGAAATCACTAGTGTAGCAGAAAGCAAAGATTTAGGAGT
Source organism: Gallinago undulata (assembly GCA_026546715.1). Taxonomy (NCBI): domain Eukaryota; kingdom Metazoa; phylum Chordata; class Aves; order Charadriiformes; family Scolopacidae; genus Gallinago; species Gallinago undulata. The sequence goes on along the minus strand of JAOTQQ010000002.1, from coordinate 6,090,477 downwards.
CTTTCTCATTTGTTTATAGGCAAATTCTGTAGTTATTTAAATAATATGAAGTAAGACGACTGTTAAAGAGGAATTGAAACAGCCCACAATTTAGTCTCTACCTTGAAAAGAAAACGTTTATGAACCTGCTCTGCTTTAAACAAATCCCTGAAGCAAATGAATGTTTTGAAGTGGTCTCTACTTAAAAACAGATCACAAAATAATTCTGTCAGTATTCTGTCGTTATTTATGTAGTCTGCTTTTTTCTTTTTTTACAAGAACAAAGCAATTTGCAGATAAAAGGATTTTTCAATAAGATATTTTTCTACTTTTTATTCCTATAAGACATTAGTTATACTCCCTGCAAGGTGCTTGTTGGTTCTATTTGCTCTCTTAGCTCCCCTTAATATTGCCATTATGTTGTCCTTTATTCACAATTTACTCAAAGGAAAGTCACGTGATACTTGACCTTATCTTATATTTTAAAAATGCGTATGTGGGGACTCACTTATGCAAGTTCTAGGTGCAATCAGTTTTGCATCAGGTTGTAAGTAGATAATGCCAGCATTTTTTACACAGTTGCTGAATTTTGGCTGCCTGGTTTATGTGTGAGCTACTCGACTGAGAAGGCGGTAGTAAAAATAGCGGTTTTAACGCCTACAGTCTGAAAAACTTCAGCTCTTGCTTTTCCACTGGTGAATGGTTGTTCATCCCAGACAGGTATGCTTCATTACTTTATGTACCATTTAAAAATGGCAAGCAAGTCAACGTATCATTCTGATTCAGAGTGACAGAAAATGCTGGAAGGCTGATAAGGAAGGAGGGGTAACTATTTCTCTCTCTCCTAATAGTGGCAAATTATATTTGCTAATATTACCGCCGTGGGCACGGTGGCCCAAAACTCATCGTGAGAAGGTGTCAGGGAAAGGGGCCGTGATTTCACCTCATCCAGAACAGTCTGGGTATAATCAGATGTTTTCTAAGCTTTTTTAGCAGATGCAATGTGGCATTTCTGTTTTCTCTGGTGCTTGTGTTTTAACTGTTTTTTGGGTTTTTTTGGTCTCAAATGTTAAGCTGGAGCTCAGCTATTTTATGAATAGCTGCCTAAAAGTATTGCAGTTGGGGCCTGTTGCCGATACCAGGAAGGGATCAAGGTGAGGAATTGTCCCCACAGCCTTGCAGGCACCCCAGGGGATGATGGCTCCAGTCTACAGGGACCTCTTCTCTGCAGGGCCAGGGGGTGTGTTCAGGGAGTTTCAGCCTCGTTTACGGTTGCAAGAAGTGTCAGCTGGGAGTGTTGTGATCAGCATATACTTAATTTGGGATAAAAGGCTTTTTGTTCTATCACGGAACAAGAGGTCAAGTAGATACAAGATGATGTGTTTTGCTTTCCAGGTGGGAAGCTTGAGTTTGTGTGAAGTTGAACCCATCTACCTGGTTTAATTCCCCCATCTGTAACACTTGGCAAATGGATTGTGCTCTCTGCCAGACATGACCACGTTAAGGCCAGTTGTTTACGGACACTTCATGCAATTTTAAGATTCTAAAAAAATGTATCCAAAAAGATATCCTATGAAAATCAATAGTTCTTTTCTATATCACCTTGTTTATGAGCTAGAAGCAGAAAGAGGGTTCACTGGAGCAGGGCTAAGATCAATAGCTCTGTGAATTTTAATTGGACCTTCTTTTACCACTAGTGCTCTCTGCTTTTAACCCTGTAAAATACAAACCCTTTGGCAGCTAGTGACTCTTCCATCCTTCAGCCCTGTTGCATCCACTTGTGTACTGTCTTAAACAGAAAGTGGAAAGAAGGGTATTGAAGAGGAACTTGATTCTTAATACTGCCATATAATTCCATTTAAAATAACTTTTCCACCATTTTGGTTTTCTGTTTAAGCTGGGATAACTTATTCCTCTCTTTACTGCCTTTTTACCTTTTCTCGTCGTCCTTGTTTCCAGTCTCAGTGCTCCTATAGTTTTCCCCACCATACACATGTATATTTTGTGTCACCTTACTTTACAATATAACTCTTATGTATGCAGTGAGTTAATAAAATAACCTTCTCTGTGGACTCTCTATGGAATGTGGAGATGATTGTAAAAAATTATGTCCGTATTTCCTCATAAAGTTGTCTATTTTCTAAAGAAAGTCTTCTATTTTCTCACTTATATTTTTCCTTCTCTTATTCAGTGATGGTAAGCTGCAGTGGCCAAAAAAAAATTCATTTATGCTTCCTTTTCCAGCCACTCATATTATAAAAAAAAAGCTCTTCTGAAATGCTGTTAATAACATTCCCATGTCCTTTTGGTTTCATCCCCTATAAATCCACAGAGCCAGGTAAGGCGCTCTTTCCTCCATAGTCTCACTGGGATCGTTGCTACTGTGGTTTCTTCTTCACAATCTAGTTCTCTCAGGTCTAATATAATTTAATTTATATATTGCTCCGTGCTTCTGAAATCCTCTTGGTGAAACAATTCTGTCTGCTGGCAGCACATGGGTGTTAATGGGGGACCCTTAACAGCATAGAAAACTTCTCTAGTACCACTTACTCTGTTCAGCTAAAGGTCCCAGCCTCCATGTTTATTGTGCTTAGATTTTTATCACCCATGAACTGGTGGTAAGGGCTATGTTTATTCTTTCTTCTGCCCTGCACACCAGGAACCAGATCTAATCTTGTGACCATTCCCAAAAGTTACTATGAGAGGAGCAATGGGGACCTGCCAAGTCTGTATCCTGTAGGCTTTCACCAAAGAGGAAGTTTTACCCATTGACGTGATTTTTTTTTTTTTTTTTTTAAGAAGAGGGCTGGTACCAGGTTGCATTTTTAAAGTGTCAGCTAAATAACACACAGATCACTGCTTCAAGGACTTCTGGCTATGGAGTGGTGATTTTTCACTTTGTTGTATAGGGTAGGTTGATAGTGGTGCTGTTCCTGCTTTTTGTGTGGTGACTTTTAAGAAGAAATGCTAAACACTGTGGTGTTCTGTAATTTTAAAAGTCCACAATAGTGTAAATTTACTCCCTTGCGTGGTATTTTTTTCCTCTGTGAGAGTCTCCTCTAAAAAGGAGAGGATCTGTTTTCTACCTAATGAGAACAGATTCTAGTCAAAGATTGCGTCTTACGACTGCCTGAAATTCCTCTCTCGTTTTCATTGAAAACCCAACTGGTGAAGCTTTATGCTGTTCTTATAGAAGATACAATACAGAAGTTATGTGCTGGGGGGGAAGTGGGGCTGTCATGGCCCCTGTCTTCTGTCCTGCTCCAGAGGATGCTGTAGAATTTTTAGAAGCTTGATGGTAAAGCAGGTGTATTTGGGGACTTAAAGCATGTAGCATAGCCCTTTGTGGAAGCTTTTCAAGTTGTGAACAAAACCATCTATAACACCATTGTTCGGACCTTTTACAGCTCAGGTTGTCTCTTTTCCTCACCGATGCCTGTCATTGCATTTCTCTTTATTTGAGGGTAACTGGGGCAGATCAGTTAAGCTGTTTTGCCAGATGAATCGGGCAAAGCTCTGGTTAAGGATGCTTAAATTCAGCTACTTTTGTTTGTTTGTTTTTACCTCTGAGATTTTCTGCAGTGAAATACACCACATCAACCAACTGGTGGTTCTGCAGGGCTCCTGGAGCAGAGCTGGCTTGGGGCTAGTACTGTGTACAGGGCCAGAGGGGTCAGGGCTGTATTCATGTAGCCTGTACCCAACTGTATGGATACGCTTTGAGTGTTGTCCACACAGTGCCCTTGTGATTTTAGGGCTGATGTGCAGAATTTTAATGGAAAAAACAGAATTGCACCACTACAACAATTAAAGTAGTAGGATGGGAGGGGGCACTGAAGGGACATAGTAAAACTGCCCTGGGGAAGGGATATATTTTATTGGTTTGGTAGAGCTTTTGCTCAGCAATTGCTTAGCTCTGGAACATGTATTCAGTCCTACTTCTCATTCTTAATATAACTGTAATTTTATGAAGAAACTTAACAGTCTATATTCTAAGAACTTTATTCGCTGGCAGTTCTTCAAAATACACAAATAGAAAAGTGATGGATATTTGATAATTGTTTCCATCAGATCTCTTTGCAAACACTGTCAAACCTTCCATCCACTATCACTCCAAGACTACTTCTGGCATTACTACTTTTCAATTCAAGGCATCTCATTGACTCCACATTTCAGATTATTCTTCAGTGGATGTATTTATCAAGTTTCAGGCCAGAGGCACTCATAGAGTTATAAGCCTCTTAAAGGGGAGAAAGTGCTGACACAGCCTTAAATTGTAGTATGGCAAATGTTACACTATAATTACCTTTATCTATCATCAAACTCCCTTTCAGAGGCCTGGCTGTGTGCCGTGGCCTCCTGATGGAATGCTCCATTACACTGAGATTTTTCATGGCGGAAAAAACTCTGAAGCAAAACATGATAAAGTACTTTTATAAGAGTAGTCTCAGTGGCAGTGACAGGGTGGTGAGAAGAAAAGAGATGACTGTGAGTTGCAGGAGGAAATAATCTGCAGCATTAGTGGTAGATCCGTATGAGAAAGAGTACAATTTAAATTTTTTCTACCACTGTGTCTCAACCACATCACTAATTGTCTTCCAGATGCTTTGACAAGTCAACGTTTAGCATGAGCTGTGAAATTTAAGCAAATACTAGGTGTATTTGTACTATGTACTGGAGTATCAGAGAAAGATGTACAAGCTGGCAGACACCAGGCTAGCTGCAGAGTGGAGAGCAATATAATAATGTCAGTATATTAGCGCACTTGAGCTAATGCATCTGGCAAAATAGCAGTAGTTTTGGCATGAGGATGTGTTGAAGCTGCTTTGCTGATTTCATGACTGATGTGGAGTTCATTTACTGTATTGTGTCCTCAGATCTGTGCTGGCCCGCGCTCGGCCAGTTGCGTGTTTGGTTTGTTAGCTTCGTGTCCTTAAAACAAAGGTAAAGGAAAGGGAGCACGGAACTGAGAAAGACTGAGGAAGAGTGAAATTCATACCAAGAGCAAAGAGGTAGATGCTTCCACAATGCAAAGACTTCGGGTACAGGGAGAGAGGCGCAGTACTAAAGCCCTTTTGTATGGGAGTGCAGGCAGTAATATCTCAATAAAACACCCCCTCGTTTGTCTGGGTGATTTTTTTTTATGTTAATCATGTAAAACAGATAAAAGGAACACTTAAGGAAAACGCTGAAAATATATGTGTGAGCTCTATGTGTGTATTCTCTATATATGCAGACACACCAATTTGAATTAAGTAAAATATTTGTATTTACTTGCTACCTGTCTTTACTGGCTTAAGTGACTGTCATGGTTGCTGTCTGCTCTTCCACTGGTAAGGACATGGTGTATCTGCTACTGAAATGTAACCACGATTAATGCTGTCTAAAGCGTATGGGAGCATTTCACATGCAGATGCTACATAAACTGATGGAAAAGGGAAAGAAGAATTTCTATATTGGAGAATATTAACGTTTTAGTTGCAGGTGGCTACTGAGGTAAATGAGATTTCCACAGACAGATAAAGGGAAATGGTTTTCTGTACTTAGGTCACAAGAGTTAGAGTATCAGGTTTTGTAATTGCCATTTGACTTTCTCTACATTTCTGCTCAGTACTTTGGTTGCTAATAAAATCCATTCTTTTCTAATAAAGTTCTGTTTTCTGTTTAGGGTATAACACACTTGAAAAAAAAGAAAAAAGTGAGCTAAAGAAGTTATAATTGCGTCTGTTCTGCTCTGCATGTTTAGTCGTTTATCTCACTAAAGAGAATGCAAAATGTTCCGGTTGTGATGTTTGGCTTTTCTGCAGTAGAAATGAATGAACACCAATGCATTGAGAATCAAGGAGATGGTTTCTAGTTCATTATGCTGTTTCAAAATAGTGAGTGCACTAAATATTGTTGAAGATATACAAGATAAACTTACATTCTGCAGATCAGCTACTTTGTTCCAGACTAATGGAGGCAACTAAGGGGAGCAGTTGGTGTATTTGGGTGGGGTCCCCCTTTCAATGCAGAGATGTTGTATGTAAGAGAAGCTGTACAGTCCCAGAGCTTTGACTAAAATGGCCCAGCAAAGTATGAAGAGGTGCATCTGGTGGGGAAGTAGAATTGAATTTTTATTTTTAATTTTATTTTATTTTTTCAGAAAGTAAAGGAATTAAAAGGGCTTGGAATAGGACATGAAGTAGCTGTTCTGGCCTAGGATGCTCCTTCTGTATGTCACAACAGGTCACCTTGAGGAGAGGTGGCAGGGGAAAGTTGGTAACTGAGTAGGTGGACTTGCTTTTATGTGCCCTCTACCTTTCTGTCCTTAGAAGAAATAGGTTGTCCAGAATAGATAACAGTGTGTTAAAAAAGGAGAACAACAAGCAAAAAATGTCAAAACCTTTGTTTTTAACATACTGCATGCTGAATCTACTTCTGGAATTTGAAATGGTGGTGACATCTTGAATGGCCTTCATCCATATTGAACATGGGCAGTCTGGCCTTTCTCCTGGGAAAAGAGGATAATAGCTTATGATTTGCACATCCTGTAGTGTGGTTGGTTTGAAAGATAAGAGCCTTATCAAATTTCTGCAGCAATAAGGTGGTGGTTTGAAACCCATAAATTATAATTCTATTAGTTTAACCTTCAAGCATCTATAGCAATTCTACAGTAATTTAACTATTGCACCTCAAACAAATGAAAAGTCAAGTTTAGCAATCTACAAACCTAGGCTGGAAGATATATGTTGTGAACTGTATTCTGGTTCTATGAATTTTTCTCGTTTAATTATGACTTTGTATGATTAGTGTAACATTTATTTATTTCAAACTGCTGGTGGTTGTTATCTTGAAGGAGACCATATTTTTCTCAGAGAAGAGAAAATAAGTCAATTCTTTCAAAAGCATGTGTCTTCTAGGGAAGGGGGGGGAACCCCAGGCCCTCTTTTGGTTGGTTGGTTGTTTTTTTTGTTTGTGTCAACAAAATGTAGGAACTGCACCGTGTCTGAGATTTCTATTGTTGGAGAGAGGTGTTAGGTGGGGCTGTTAAACATCGGCATACAAGTTTCGAGTTTGTTCTTTACTTTAGGTGCCTTAAGCTTTTTTAGGTCTACAGCTGCTATTTCACAATGTGGATTTACTGAGAAAGGGTTTAGAGAGATGATTCACTATCATTTCATTACTGGGTGAACGTGTCGCCTTCTGCCGTGGAACATGATCATGGCTGCAAGCCATCTATTCCGCCTGTGCCTGGGTCGTCAGTGCTGGGGTGCTCAGACAATCATGTCTAGATACTGTTTTTAAAATCTGTTTTCAAAGACAGCATTGTGTAGACATTGATTTGCCCATAGTTCTTGCCTTCTGCTCTCCAGATTGAATCTGGAAAAATATTTTACTTCATGTGAGAAACAAATGTCGATATGAGCAGATGTAATTCATGTTTTATGATTCTTTTATAGTTTTTAGAAGAAACAATAGGATCCAGTTGGGGATGGGCACTTCATTTGTTTATATGAACTTAGCATGGGAGTTTCAGTAGACCTTATTCTGCTGGTTTTGGCCTTTCTTCTGTTTATAAAATGAGAAGTTAACTTTTATTTCAGGGACATCAAATGAAAAATGCTATTTTTGCAAAGACTGACTTTTCATCTGTAGATCTTGTTTAAACTTGAGAATACTTTTCAAAGCATTTAGGCTCTGTTTTAATGTATTTTTATTGTTCATTTCAAATGCTTTGTATTTCTAAATATGAAAACACTCTGCAAATATAAGAAACATTTGGTATGTTTTAAGTGCAAGAAATTTTTCTGAAGTATTTGTCTAATGTGAAATACCAAGGCAACAGAGAGCTGTCAGGCACATCTGTCACTTTTTAAAACAGAAGTCCTAGGAGTTGTATCTGTGTTCTTAGAGTGCTCAGGAGGATGTTGGCGTGCTTGAGCATAATGGGCTTCAATGCATTAAAAATGTTTGTTCTAGAGTAGCTAGACTGAGAGGATGGAGACCCAAAATGCAGTTTTCCTGCAGTGGCAGAGGGGGACAGAAGTCCAAGGACTGATCTTCAGTTCTTCCACTGAAGAATCATCATTCAAAAAAGCCAAATATGTTTCTCACACTTCTTACCTGATAAAATAACACAAACGTTCAAATATGATTTCCTCCTTCTGTCTGCTTCTCCCAGGGTTGTAGGCTTGTATATTTTTAATCTCACTCCACTTTTTAAAAAGGCTGGCATAATATGATACAGTGAGCATCTCATTTTCCCTTTTTATGTGGGAGAAAGTGCAAGGACTCAGTTGGTTTTGCATCTTTTAGCCTTTACAGTTTCTTCCGCAGGGCCCTGGGAGTTGGTGTGGAGATTAGGGCTTGCTAGGAATTAACCAAGTATCTGATTGTTGAGGGAATACAGTTGTTTTCCTTTGCACTCAAACTCTAAATCCATTTATAATAAGGATGAGTATATATTTAGTTTTGTTTATATGTATTAGCTGCTCTGCTCTCAATAGACATTAAAAAAAAAGGATAACATCACTGTCATCATTCTAAAAAGGCTTCAGTGTCTCAACAGGGCAGACATGAAATAAAAGGCATACTAATACGGGCTAAAACTTAGGAACCTTCCATGATCATTTATATTTAAAATATTTATTTGTGGCAAGATTGAGACTTTTGGAGTGACCAAAAATTCTGTGTTTACTTTGAACCTCAAATAGGTTTTGGTGGTTCTGTATCTCCATTGCCTGCTTTCATATGAGTGTTTTTGCTGACTTATTTATAACTGATGTTTAGATTTATATTTTGGATTCTGTGGGGGTGTCTTTGGGTTCTTGTTTTTCACTTAATCCTCTGCCATATGCCAATTTATTCCTCATTCATGATGCTGGCAAGAGGAGAATTGAGTCCTAGAACATTAGTCAGATGATATTATGGCCTTTCAAAATACATGATACCATCTCTGGGTAGCAGTACAATTTCCTCAACCTGGTTTACTAATGTGAAAGCTGACTGATGAGTGTTGCTGGGTTTATGCAACTGCATGCGTAGAAATGAAGCAGCCAGAACGCAAGTAACACAGCTTTATTACCAGCAAATATGAATAACACGGGATGAGGTGGGCTCTCTTGACCATCCCAGCTGCTGGTGCATGGGTGGGGAGAGGGGGAAAACCAGCACCTACGTTTTGTGTATCATAAACGGCAGTGTGACACGCAGCAAAAGCACCTTAATCACACATGGTATAAATCCTCAGCAATGGCTCCTCCGTGTGCACCACTCAAGGTCCATGCCTCTGGGTATGATCTGCTGGGACAGTGTGAGCCAAGGAAAGCAGAGCTGCAGGTCCCTGCCAAGGAGCTGGCCTTCGTATTCCCTGTGGCAGGGAGGATGCTGTGGACCGCTCTTGGGGCGGTTGGCCTGGCTGTGTTTGCCAGTAGCCCATATCCACAGCCAAAGGTTTTATTGCAGACTTATGCTCGGTTAATACTGCCACAGACAAGAATTCTTCCGTACCCAACTTTGCTACTTCATATTTTTGAAATGCCTGATATGTGTTCAGTGATCAAGCTGACTGCTTTTTATTCTAGGAATAATACTGGCATTCTGGCTTTTGGGGTTATGGCTAACGCTGGGGGTAAGTAGTTTGGCAATCCAGACAATTTAATGCAAAATCACGAGCAGTTTGACCCACTCCCTTCTCCACCCTCCCTATTGAAGTGCTTTATGCTGGTTGTCATTAGATAGAGCTATCAAAGCAGACTTTGTACTTATTCCTAATTACGAGTACTGTTAACAAAAAAAAAACCCCGAATTCATGGACAGATTAAAGCAGAGTTTGACAACTACTGTTATTTCTGGATGTTAGTATGTGCTGTGGGGGCTGTCTTTGGCCTGTCTAGGTGGAACAGCTGATACCAACTGAAGTGGTATCTATGGTGCTACAGTGTCGGTAGATAAAGGGAGAGCAACAGATGTCATTTACTTGCACTTATGCAAAGTATTTGATATTGTCCTGCATGACATCCTGGTCTCTATAGAGCTACTTGACTTTTCCATCTCTATGTGTGATCAGTAGGATGTTGCCTGTGATGTTTTGACTTGATCAAATCATTAGCTACTAATTCTGCTACTTTCAGCCTCAAAATAGAACTGCTATTTAAAACTAGTTGTTGTGTTAATCAATAGGAGTGATTTGCAGCATAATTATACTAACATGGGTTCCTTCCAGAAGCCTAAGATGCCTTAAGTTAAAATGTTTATATAGTTAATAAAATGAAGTGATTTATTTCAAGCAAGTGTTGTACATCCCTGGTTTAGAGAAGAGGATTCCATCACTGTTTTGTGCTGTGTGGGTTTTTTTTTGTTTTTTGTTTGTTTTGGGGAGGAGGGTTGGGTGGTTTATTTTAAAACAGATGGTCAAAAAAGGTAGTGACTTTCCAGGAAATGGAAGGAAGCAATACACCTAAAAGATCCGATTCAAAAAGTATTCATTCAGTAAAGCTAGAGAGGGAGGACACAGGAGAAGAGCAGCTGTGAAATGCACTGGTCACTGAGGGCTAAAGTAGTAAATTCCAGCAGGCTGGGTATTGAATGGTGTGTCTGAAATTCTGCTGTTAGAGGCAGAGAGGGACCTGTGGGTTTGCAAGCAAAGCTGGTGGGGAAGGTTGGGGGTTTTGGCAGGGTGTTAGCCTCCGTCTCTGCAAGTGGAAGCTCAGGAGCTGAGTCCCACCCCCAAGCCCTGATACCCTCACCATTGTTGCAGTTTCTCTTCTGGGGCTCATTACAGAGGGGGTTACCTGCTCTGCTCAGAATGTTCCTGGCTTGGGGCTGGACATAAAATTATTGGGGTTTATGTTTTGGGGTTGTTTTTCTGTCATTCACTTGGTTTTCTATGTGGTGGTTTAGCTTGGGGTTTTTGTCTCTTCCTTGTTACTTTGGGGTCTGCTGGGATGCAGCAGGGGATGTGTTTCCTTTTAGCTGCTGGCAAGTGCCTGGTGCAGCTCCTTGCTCCAGAGGGAGGCCCATATCCATGTTAAACTCTAAATGATCTCCTGAAATGATGTTGCCTGAAGAAGCTGAGAATAGGGTCAGGGCTTCTGCTCCCTGATCCACCAAGAGATCATATATAGTGGGGAGGGGACCGGCAGATGTTGGCGTCCTGGGAGGTGTGTGACTGCAAGAGCACTGACTGGCACTCACCTGGACATGATGATAATGAAGGGATCCTGGCATCCTGCACTGATTCCCAGGGATATTTATAAAGCTGCAGTAGAGAAATACATAGCAAAATATCCACTGAAACTTACTGTCTGTGAATGAAACCTGGGATGGAGAAACTACAGTTTGAAGCTTGGCATAAATTACTGAATAAGAATTTGAAAAACCTTCATGCTTCAGTAAGGTGGTTCATTGTGGGCTTTGGTGTGGTTTGTTTCTTGTTTTTCTTCTTTTTGTTTTTTTTTTTTTTCTTTTTTCAAAGTGTTCATTTGAATTTTGTGTGTCCTACACTAGAGCTAAAAGGAAGGCTCGGGCATGAAGCTTCACATTCTTATCAAATTTTTGATGTCTTTAGGCTGTATGCAGCTCAAATCCTGGCTGGCAGGGGAATTATATAGATTCAGACAAAGAACCGAGGGTGCTGAAATCTGGATTAAAAAAAAAGTGGACTTGGAATTTATTGTTGAGTGCAATAAAGTTATGAGTACATTTTAAATGTGCCCTTGCAAAATCAGTCATAGCTTTTAGACTATTTGATCTCAATCATCTCAGCAGTATAACAAATACTAAGAGAGTTTCATATTAATAGGTATAAGTAAAATGGAGACAGTCAGTGGCCTGGAGTGGTACTTGTATCCAGCAGGCAGTAAATGCATTGTAGAATTGGATTTAGACAAATGGAAGCATATTAATGCTTTTTATACATGTAAATTACAAGTCAAACTCTTCTGCCTTCAAAAAAAATGAAGTTGAGAAAGTGGATAGGCACTATCTGTGCTGCTACATGCAGTTCCTAGTGTTCAGATTTTTCTGTTGATGGGGGGTTTCATTTGACTTACTGCTTCAAGAAAAACACCTGTAGAATAATCCCTATATACTTTTAAGCTTTGTTTTACCATTTACTCAGGCTGTAGTGATTTGTTACACAAATGCGTTGAGCAGCTGTTGTTCCAGTCTTACAGCAGCATAAAGTAAAGGAGTAAGAGAGGCTACCATCAGGAAAGGATTTTAAGAAATAGTGCCCAGCTGTAAAGCTAAACCTACCTGTCAAGGCTGCATCACCTGTAGAGCTATAAGAATGACTGTTACATGGTAATGTAAAGAAACAAAAAGGAGAGGGAGGGAGGTGAAGTAACAGAAACAGAAGAAGAAGAAGGGAAGAAATAGAGGAGCAATTTAGCACAGCACTGGGTTTCTTCCTTTGTCAGGAGTCACTTTGTGCGTTCCCCTAACCCGGAATAGGATCTATATCATAGCTAGCATAGCAACTGTACAGCTTTCCCTGTCCGTCATCTCATCTGCACATGTATGCATTATTAAAGAGACAGATAAATTCTTTAATAGTATTTGAACTTCTGTCAGCAAATAAGTGAGCATAGAAGTACTGTGTGTTTGAAATTCCATGCCTCGAATTAATCTTCTAGTTGAAGAGAGCTCTGAGGAGAGATGAAGGAAAGCAGCAGAGAAGAAGCAGATTACCACAACTCAGAAAGGCGGCAGGTAAAAGTGGCCTCAGAAGCTTGCAGGAAGGAAAAGACCTTCGAAGATCACAACATAGAATAGTTAATTATGCTCTCTGGAAGGCCTAGGAGATACAGCTCATAGTTTTATAGTGCAGTCCCTAGTGGGGAAGCAGGGCTATGCTTAATGGGACTTCCTTCCTCCCAACTGGAATGGAAGTATCTTTTCAATTGGGCCTGAGACATAAGCAAAGCTGTTGGGAATGACTGCTGTTGCCCTCTGACTCTAGTGTAGACTTGGCATTACAGTGCACTTGCTGATCAGGGACTCTGCTGCTTGGAGGAGAAGGAGGTGGAGTTTGTAAAATCTTGGGCAAATATATTTCAAAGTATTAGACGTTCTTACTATCACTTAAAAAAATGGTTTGTGAGCATATAAACTTTCAGTTGAAAATAGTAAAAACAGGCCTGTGGATGAACATGCCGGGTAAAATTTTGCTTGTTCCTGTGAACTTTAATATTGAGTATTAATTGTTGTATATTTTTCTAAGTAAACCAGCTCAACTCTAATACTAACTTGTACATCAGCTCATTCATGATGTAATATTTGGAACACTCTTAACTTTTGTTAAAGCTCTTTAGTTCCATGGTCTAAGCTTTTTTGCTCTCCTGCAGTCCCCACAATATGGACAGTTGTCAAATGCTTGGCCAGCTGCCCCTGTCACTAGGTGCTGTTATGCTGCTGACAGGAAAGCAATGTCAGCAGGGAGAGCTAATTACTTTTCTTATTCATTTAGCTCTAGGTTTTGGTATTCCACGTATATTTTTAGCATTCTTCTGTCTTATAAATCCTTTAAAATACTTGGCTGTCTCTAGATCCTATTCTATGCTCTCGATATTGTCTTCCAACATCACTCTTTTTTCCTTTCTGTACACACATGGAAACTTAATGTGGAGCCCAACAATTACAAATATATCTTGTACCCTGGGAATTCTTCTTACAGGACATGTTCTTCTGACACTTTTTTTTTTTAAGGTGCAACTGTTTGATTAAACATTAACCAAGAAAAACCAATTAGAGTAATGAGGTTTCCATGCTTTGTGTATATTTAGCAAAGTTAGAACAAAATTGAGAAGTTTTCTGGGTTCATTGGATCTTTGTTCCTCCTTTCGTTCTTGCATTGGTGTTTAGAAGAGGCTTCTAAGGCACATGGGCAGTTAGTGCCCAATTACACCTGTTTTGTCTTTTTAGAAGGCTGGACCAAGAGAAAATAGTTATTCTTGCTTTTTCTTTTTTTAATTATCTCTGCAGCGGAGAGATAAATTAATGTTGGAAATCTATGTGTTTTGTATTTATATCTAATATTGTTAAAGGGATTTATTTAAAAGTAAGAATGAACATTTTACTGAACTGTAAAGAGGCTTACAGAAGTGGTTTTGTTTGTATACAGTCTGCAGCTGGAACTGCAAATGTAAGCAATAGTTTAGTATCTTACAGGGAATGGGATTTGTTTAAGGGAAAGCATAGCACCGTAGATCACACATTATGTATTTCTCTCCATATTGAACATCTTTGACAAATACTCTTCTGATATCTTGGCTGTGCCTCCTGCAGAGAGAAGCAGCTTCAGTCCTAAAGCGACCATTTGCTCACCATTTTAAAGGCATCTCTTCTTTTTTTTTTTTCTTATTTTGCTCCTGAGAAGTTGGAAGCCTAATGGAGGCTTTTAGAAAAGCTGACAGACAGCCTCTTGCAGTCCTCTCTATTGATGGTTTTGTCAGTCTTTTCTTTCTTTTTTTTTTTCCAAGGCAGAAAAATACCACAGTTCAATTGTGAAGCACCATAACATAACTGGTATAGATATTGCATTTATTTCTATATAGGCATATGAATATACAATATAATTCATTATTCTATTTCTGATCTATTAAAAAGAGTTAGAAGTATTGAGTAAATGCAGTCACTACCTCTCAAACACTTTAACGTGACTGGATTTTACTCAGTCTTCCTTATGTAGTGCATTACAGTGAGCTGACATTTGCAAAAAAGACTTAAAAATCCTTCTTCCTAGATGTTAAACCAATTGAAGGAAATATACTCTGAACTGGGTTAACTTCGATTTCAGTATATATCTGCAAAGGGGGGGAAAAGTAATTTCTGTGATCTAGATCTACTTTGGAATAAAAAAAATATGAGATTTTGACTGAAAGTAGTACAAAATGACTTGAATTAGATTGAACAAAGTGGACTGGGGGTGAGTGTGAGTGGGAAGGGGCAATCCAAAATAATACTGATAGACAGCAGATAATTGCCTCCCACCCTCCAATGTAGTTTATACTTCCTGAAAGATTGAAAAACTAAAATTAAACCTGCCTGTCTGCATTGCATTGTTTGATCCTCTTCAGCAGGTATTGGGGGCAGTGCAAGCGAGCTGACTCCTACATGGAACTTCTCAGCAAATGACCTCAGAGTGTCCCGCAGAGCAGGCTGAAGCTGTTACAGAATTCGTCAGTGCAATAACTGAGTCCCAGAAAGTCGGTGACATGACTGTGAATGTTTGGCAGGTTATGGGATGGGTGTGTGTATAAACCATTCTGAAACATGATTTGCAGAACCTGAACTTCTGTATTCAGTTGTGACAGTGGAAAAGCTGTATATGCACAAAAGCACGCTTTGTTACGGAATCTTGGGCAGGGAAATAAGAGAGGACAGGGGCAGAGAGAGAGCGTGAGGCGAAATCCAAGTGCATCTCATAATGACAGTAAATCTCATAATTACACCAGAAATTTGTGTTAAAATCCATTCTCATTCTACTCTCTCCAAATTAAATAAAATCATGCTAATGAATTTCATATCCTTTTTTAAAGAGCAACAGCTGCTTTACATTGATCAGGTGCTGTATCTGTGAACTTGATTTTTTTTTTTTAGTGTTTATGGAGAAATTATTATTTGAAATGATTTGCAGCACAGAGCATCCTGCAATGCTACTAAAATTCTGTCCTGTCTTGTGAAGTAAAACATGGGGGTTTTTATTCTACCTTTTGAAGAGAGGCTGTTTTGTTCTGATTAGCTCTATACAGCTCTAGTTTACTTAAATAAACTCTAAAATCACATTTTGGTGATTTTTTTTTTTTTCTTCAGATAAATATTTAGTGTGTACAAGTAGATTACAGTATGTGCTATCTTTTCTAATCCATGATGCTGTTTTAATTCACTTAAGCTTTGTTTCTAGAAATAGGATCCCAACTCGTAACTGAATCCACTTGTGATATGTAACAATTGTTTAGTTCGCGTTGTCAAGTTTAAAAATTAAAAGGTAGGATTGCTTTATGTCAGGGAGAAGTCTTTTTTTCTACCAGTGGCCTGTTTGTGTGACTTCTGAATAACAACAGGAAAGAGACAGAGACAAGTAGTGTGGCAAGGCAGGTATGGGAGTATGGCCCCATGCAGGGTGTCATGGAGCAGTCCTGAGGAGGAAATCACAACCTCCACCTTCCCGTATGTCGAGAGAGAGATGTTTTGAAAGGATACTATTCATGGATTGATATGGAAAAGAGACAGCTTTTACCTTCTACTTTTCTCTCTTCTTTTTTCTAGAGATAAAAGAGCTAAAGACAACACACTGACAGGGAGACTACTTAATTTTATGGGAAGTTTATGTTGCATTTTCATTTGATATTAAGAATTATCCTATGGAACTAGCTATTGCATAAAAGTGAACCCAGGATCAGAAGTAGTTAAGGAGACATCACTGATGTTGATAACTATACAGATATACTGAGAGGATGTAACTGCAAGTGACAAACATCTGTGTGTGGTTTTTGCTATGTTAATTAATTTACAAAGGAATTTCCCCCAAAATATGTTCCTGTGGAAGTGTATTCTGTACCTCTGGGAGTGGGGTGCACTGAGCATGCTCTGAGGGAATTAATGACTTTCCTTCTTCACTGAAATCTTTTTTTTCCTTTATGAATGTCTTTTTCATTAGTATAGATGACTGACTCACAAGAGCAGGTTCATAAATCACTGTGTATCGCCTCTCAGCATTACACTAGATGAGTATATTTTGGGACTCTAGTTTATTAAATGGGAATTAATTTAGCCATCTACAAAGAGCAAGGAAATACGTTCAAGCTATTCCTTGCAGTATGTGCTCAAAATCTGTTGTTGTTTCATCTCAAAGATATGGGAACTTGTGACCCCAAAATATCCTTCACAAACAGGGTTTAGAAATGGTCATAGACAAATGAGCAAATGCAAAAGCAAAGTAACAGGTAATTTTAGTACAGCAAGAGTGAAATCTAGGACTGTTACAGCTTTTACATAACAGTAGGATACAATTCATTTTCTGAAAATATGGTCATTATCATTTTTATTGTTCGCCATCTTTTAAAATAATATCGTTATGTATCACTGAGTGAAATTAGCGCTTGATTAAAAAGCACTCCAAGCTGAAATCATGAGCAGTTTGTTATAACTGGAATGATCAAATCTCTGGATCACTACCGCCTTTTTTCATATTGTGTGGGGAGAATGCTTCTATTTTAAAATGATGGAACTGGGCAAAAGGAAATTTATGATCTGAACTTGCTGCAAATCATTTGTATTGATCTGTTTTGTTTCCATTCTGCTGAAGCTAATGGAAATCATTTGTCACCTGACTTGTCCCAGTTGATTTGGAAAACCACCATACCATTTATCAGGCCCAGTTGAAGGTCTGAGCAAGTGTGCTTATGTCTGCAATCACGAAGATATATTTAACTTCCGGCATAGTAAAAAGCATCAGGTGAGAATGTTCTTATTCTAATATTACCTTGAATATGCTCTCTATATTCATGCGAGTATCTTACTGAAATTAAGTAATTATAAACCTGTCTTGTTTCTGTTTTTCTATTACAAGGTCAATAATGGGTCATTAGTTCCTGTAAATCAACATCTTTCTATTGATTTAAACAAGTAGGTGACCATTAAGAAGGGGAATGATACTATCCCAGTGTTAACACTTAGGTCCTGGGCTACATTAAAAGCAGTGAGAGCTTCTCATCCTCTTTCTTCAGAAGAGGAAGGGATGACTGCAGTCCTTTAATATTGCCTGCACGTGCGTTTCCACTCTGTGTTCTCTCTCTTCTGGCAAAAGGTGAGTGCAGTCGTCCTGCTGCACGGTGCAGAGCTTCTCACCCACTCCAGTCTGTGCTCGTGTTTATTATTTATGGGGATGTGATTGGGATGGGAGGAAGAGGCCTTAACTCCACTATAAAATCTATTCTGTGCATCTGTAGAAGAAGATATTTTTTTTCTTCAGCTGGGTGCACTTTTAGCTGTAGCAATCCCTTGCTGTTCACCCAGACTTAAAACTGATTGTGTGATTCTCATCTGAAGACATGGTTGTAAAAACTCTGCCTTTCTCAACTCAGCTTATAAATGTGGACTTTGATGACCAAACCTCTAGTCCTAATTGGTATGAATCACTCTACAGCAGTAGTGACTTAGTGTTATAGGAGATTCCACATGGACTCGAGAGTCCATTTGTGTGACTAACATGGAGGGCCCAGGCCTTAAAATATGGTTCGTTTGCGGTTTTCGTATCTATCAGTGCTTCATGGTCAATGTGACTTTGAAAATGGAAGCTAGGTTTTGCTATTTTCTACCGTTAACAATCCTAAATTCTACTTCTGCTGTATTCCCCATTGCAGAGTCATTAATGGTGATGTGTGGTGGCACGAAGGAACATTGTCTGGCTTTCATAAAGATGTTGATTAAAACAGGCTGAACATACTGTGATTAAAGAGCATTGAAACAAACTATGAGCCCTACAAAATCATTTGATTCATGTTTTATAACACAAGTTTAAACCATAGTTCAGTGCCTTTTAAAGCCAGGCCTGAAGCATTTTGTTTTTAAATCCATCTCCTGCAATCCATTATAGGCAAAAGCCTTAGATGCCCAGCTGTGTGATCTCTGGGGTCAAGAACTGTCAACTTTTTCTTATGTATGAAATATGACTATAAATTAAGCAGAGTCTTAAATGAAACTGTTCTGTAGGTGCCTAGTTTTTTGCTTTGAAAATAAGAAAAAGGTTTTAAATGCCTGATGTTCAATTTGAAAATCCTACACATCTTTCAAGTTTTAAAATGTCCTAAACTTTTATTATTTTAAAAATAATAAAACAGTTAAAAAATGTAATATTGTTTACTAAAACCACATAAACTGACTCATCCTGAATCTAATTAATGTTTGTAGATAGCTACATTTTCACACATAACCAGGTTTTAGATGATTTCATTTGCTGTGCAAACGTTCAGCACAGTTTATGCTCAGTGGCAAAGTTAGTGAATGGAAGCGAGAACTTTAATTTGGGTGTCCAAATGCTGAAGCTGCCTAACGAGCCAGCTCTAGGAGGGTTTGATCCTGTATTCTGAAGAGTTCTGAAAATGAGCAGGGAATCAGCAGTTAGGCTAGCAAAGCCATAGTATCAAAAGCTATACTGCCAAAAATGAAAGACGTTACAAAACTTAAGAAAAAGCAGAAAATAATTTTATAGGTGGTGTTTTGTTTTCTCAGTGAAAACAAATGTACTTCAGCAATCAGAGCTCTTTTTAGTATATTCCATTTACAGTTTCATTGAGGGAGAGAACTGCCTTTGCAATCCAATCCTTTCTGACCTGTGTCTGTGCATAGTTTCTCATGGTTGTTTCCAGGATAGGTCTAAGTCATAGTGTAAGCTTTTAGTATTCATTAATATGCAACACATTTTATTAATTGTTTTTAACATTTGCTTATAGCACAGTCGGGGCTTTCTGATCAGCTGTCAGATACGTGGACCGGTGTTGATAAAGAGCAGCAAAACTGAGTCATTCCCTTTTTCACCTTCTGTGTGAGAGATGCCCTTTTCTACCTCAAATGCTGGTCACATCCAACAGTGTAAGACTTCCCCCTCCCCCCCCATACTGATGTAGTTGTAGTCACTCGCTCTGCTGTGATTTATCAACCAGCTCGTCCGGGATGGTTTTGTACTGCTTAATTAAGGATATCTTCTGTCTATGGGATTTGACATGCCTTCTTACTAGTATTTCAGAACCAATCAATACAATCGTCTTATTCTTGTGTGAGAAAAGGTCGCCAAAATGCAGCATTTGATGGGCCTGGTTTAATTCTTTATTTTCTACCCAATCAGCCTTGAGTCTTGCATCTTTTTTTAAATATGTGAGAATATGTGATTGATAGTATAGGTCTGATGTGAAAGACATTTTTAAGTGAATGAGCTTTGCTTTTGAATTGTCCTTTGTTTCAATCTGAACCCAGCACTTTACAATTGCTTCCTCCAAAATCTCAAATCTAGGCTTGAAAATCTATACTCGGGTACCCAAGAAGCTGTCTGATTTTCTTGGAAGTTGAATATCTCTGAAGTTATGAGCTGTCGTTTATGGAAAACTTGGAATATTCTTGTGAGATTGAAGAGACGAGGTTTAAATGGCATTGTAATATGTATAACTTTCACAGCTGGTTTTGTCTCTCCACCACCCTTTCTAAAGCCAAATAAGGCCGCCTAGCACTCGTTTGCTCTATCTATATTTACTTCACTCTTTTGCATTCTCTGCTTCACTGACTTTGAACACTATCAGTCTGCAAGCTCTAAGGGAAAAACTCAGCTATGGAAAGACTCATTATGGAGGGCAGAAATCTTTGAGGGATTATGTGGAACTCAGAGCAGGGAGATGGAGGCAGATACATCTCCCAACTCTTGCTAACGTGCTTAAAGGCCGCACACAGGCCAGAAGTCAGCACCCAAGTGAGTATCTTTGCATTGCACTCAGCACCTTGAGCAAATACAGGAAACTTTTATTTGGGTTTCCCTAAGGTGGAGTATTGCATGGCCCAGTGCAACCCTGTGCTGGCCCCTGCCAGACCTCATGCTGGTGTACTGTGGGATTGCACCACTCGGCCGGAAGAGAAGCCTGTTCTTATCCTTGCCATACTGGGCTACCAGCTCTGCACTGGGGAACCTGTGTTCAGAGGGATACACCTCTCCTGTGGCTCCTTTTTATTTCCCTTTTCTCTGTGGTGTGTACAACAATGAAAAATTGCTCCTTAGTTAAACTTTTAATGGTGACACACCCACTTCTTGCCTTGAATTTCTACCAGAGGTAGTCAACGTGCATGACTGTGTTTTGAGATGTATAGTGTGTTCACAGCATACATTGGCCCTAGCTCTCAGAAGTCTTGCTGAGGAAGACAGACTGTTGCTTAGCTCTTTTGGTCTGCTCAACCACACTCTGCCTCTTCCACCTCCATGGGGAGTTACCTGTACAACTGCTGTGGTTTAGATGAACGGAGCTATGTCAATTGTCAGTCTGACTAATAATGGCTAAATATCTGCACAGTAGAAAAGACGAAACCAGTTGGAAATGCAAATACTCACTTCCAAGAGGAAGCTGCAGTCAACATCCAAGGTGCATGTATAATTCAATAGTAGTAAGTTAAAATGAGCAAGTTGATTATTTTTTTTATTATATTACAGAACAAGAACTGTAATTTCACATGTGCTGTGATGAGTAAGAACCTAAGATACAACTGCTTTTTATTTTTTATTTTCACAGTGGATGAGTTATGCTTTTCCCTGACCTGATTGAGTGGGTTATTCCAGCATGGATGATTGTTTCAGCTATTACCCTGTAACCCTTATTCTGGGTGGAATAATCAGGTTCCTTGTATTTGGTTGACAGTGTCCCTTAAAGTGTTACTTAGTTCTTCATGTTAATTAAATACTTGGAGGTGCTATGGTTACAGTATTTAACTTGCCCTCTCTTCATCTTGGTGGTGCTTGTGTCATGAAGTAATATTTCTGTTGTCTTTAGAAAGGCCAGGGAATTCACATGTCTCTTCTGCGTCAAGCTCTTTAATAAAAAAATTGCCAAAAATTTCACTTGGCAGAAAAAGAAACTATTTGATTACAAAAGAAAACTGTTTTATTGAAAAAATGGGATTATCAGAGAGAGAAGTTATTTAAAAACTTGCATATCTTTCCGCATTCTACTGGGTATGTCTATCTGTGGGCAGTCTGAAGGTTTGAAAATGACAAGATGAGTAAAGGAAAAATGGCACAAAGCTGAGATTTTTGCCTTGTGAATCGGGAATGAGCTCAAGAGGGAACAGAGGTATCCTATGGATGCTGCTGCTGCTGCTAGACATGAGAAGCTTTAACTTTTATGTTAGTAAAAACTATTCTTTGTAGGGAAGTGTTCAGGAACACTGTACAAAAAATAAAGTTGACAGCTTAGTGGGTATATGCGTTTATTGCTGCCTCCCTTTGCTAAATTGCATTTTCCCAGAACAATCTAGAAAACATTGATTAAAATACGTTAATAGTTAATATTATAATGCTCCCTCTCTGTCAGATTTATCTTTCTGTTAGGTGTCTGACGTGGCTTTGGGAACAATACAATCAGTTCCTGCTCTCATACCCTGCAGGTTACTGTTTATAATTATCTGCCGCTCTATTGGTATTTCATTAAACAGGAGACCTACAAGGTCTGTGGTAAAAGCCTATGACCATTTTTGAAGAGCTTTGTTATATTTGTACCTTTACAGTAGCAAGACTTAGTGATTCTAGTTACAGAATGGTGCCTTCAGTTTGCTCTTTGGTTGTGGGGTGTCTTTCTGGGCTTTGGTTTGTTCACAAAATATGTGTAAATTTCCCAAAGGGAAATGTTAATGTGAGGGAGAGCAGACTGCCAGCCTGGGACACAGAAGAGTGATTAAAACACTGACAGCAGGTACAGCTTTCTGCTGCTCTCCTAATGAACCATTGCTGCCTTCAGAGTGATTCAGCCCCAAATGTGGGTTGGGAGCAGAGGCTCTTCACTTTGAGTAGGAAGTCAAGGGATGCTTGCAAGGAGAGTGTGTTGTCAGTTTTTGTTGGGTTGTTCTTATTTATTTTAAAAACAAACAAACAAAAAAATCAAACCAGAAAAAAAAAAAGCTCTGTGTGTTCCCAATTCTCAGTAACAATTTATGTTGGATTAAAAAATATTCTTATTCACCATTAATTCAAAATTATAGATACAGGTATATTCTAAATATTCAAATGTACTTAAACATATACATACACTAAAGGTTTTTGAAATGTCTTATCAATACTTATCCAGTTACTGTTACATCAGATACTTTACTGTTCATCTACCTCAGTAGATGTGACACTTTACATCTAATCACAGGAAGATTTAACTCCAGGTACAGATTTATAATTATTGGTAATTACAATCATACCTAAATTCAAATCCTTCCCTCATTGTATTTAAGTATAATAATCTGTAATTTAAAGGAAATACAGGATTTCAGTAAGATGAAAATAGATGTATGACTCTCTTTTTCAGTCATAAACGGGAGGGAATGCTGCAATGCTGTGGGTTTTTTTCTTGCTAGTGTTTTGCCTGGCAGACCAAACAGATGCTTCACAGACTAACACTGTATGAATATTTCAGTCGTTACCAGTTTACATTGTCTGCCTGTTTTTTGTACAATGCTATCTTTTGATCTGATTCTCCATTTGTATTGTCTACTGTGAAATAGGAGTTAAGGGTATATCAGGAGTTTTTCAGTACTTTGCTATCTATAGACCAGAATTGGTAGTATTTTATCTAAGGCACCATGGCTTTCTTCTTACCTCCTTGACAGAAGGTGTTGATACTGTAGTTCCTATTAGCATCCCTGCCAGCTACTCTAGTTCTTTGTCGCTAGGAAGTATTGTGTTTTTTAGGATGCTGGGAGGTGTATCTGCCTGCTTAGAAGAGAATCAAAATTAAGGTTTGGGGTTTGCATTACTTCCTGCCACACTTTTTTTTTCCTTCACTTGCCTCTTCTATGGGTGAACTGGAAGTCCTCACACTGCCCAGTCTATAGCAGTCTGTAACAGACTTGCAAAGTAGTAAACTAGAAAAACATAGTGGTGTAATCTTGGAGAATTCAGATCATCTGGAAGAGCAAGGTGGATTAAGAAGATGTGGAAATACATCTGTCTGTTCCTGTTATGCCCTTTATAATGTGTGTCCTCTGCATTTTAATCCCTGGTTGTTACATCTCAAGAGGCAATGCAGATGTGTAGACTACAAGAAAAAGGCAGTTGTCTCCTTCCCTCCCCTGTGCTCCTTGCCACAGGTCCCTGCTACTTCCCTTGTCTTAGCACTCCTGTTCGTGTCCCCATGCAGTAAACTGATTTATTGAAAAACTAATCCTTTGAAGAAAAGCAAAAAAAGCCACTTTCAGTGGGTTTAGTTCTTGGATAATAAAGTCACATGAAAGCAAAAGGAATCTGTAGATATGTTAAGAAGTTTCAGTTTCACCATCTGATTCTTAAAGTCACCAGATTTCCCTGTTTCCCTTGCAGGTACACATGAGAAGCTGCCTCCCTGCCCTTCCCACACGTTGTCACTGTCCTGTCCTGTGTGATTCCTCACCAGCAGAAACAACAGGTATTACTCTGCTTGGGCAGCCAATGGGGTCATTTAATTGTGTGTTGGGTTTTGGGTTTGTTTTGGTGTTGGTGGTGGTTTGTTTGGTTGTGTTTTTAAATCACAGAATCACTATTTTTATCATTACTGAATAAATGTTTGTAGTTGGAAGTGTGGTTGCGCTAGGAAAATACTTTTTAATGTAGAAGAGTTTGCTGTCCATAATTTAAACATCTACTATATCAGTAAATCTAACACTGCTGGTTATCAGTGGACTACATGGTAGGAGGACTGACACTTCTTACTGGTGGTGTGGAGAAAGGGTATGGTGTTTATGCAAATCATACTTGCCTAGGAATAATTCTAGTGATTGGACAGTAATTGAACTGCAAGCCAATATTCTATTTTAGTGTTTTGCATCCTTTACATGGAGCAAATTGTCTTGCTGAATAATGAGTCTGAAAAGCAATGGCTGCTGCAGTCTGAGATTTGACTTGAAAGTAGGTGCAGATTATGACTCAAAATAGTGCTCTGTGAACATGGGATTATTATTCATTGTGTTTTCTTATTTGGAACTCAATGGGGGAATGTCAAGCATCTATGAATATAAACATGGAAAAGTTCCATAACATCTGCTACTAATTTCTGCCAGATGAAAGTGGTAATGATGATGAATATTTTTGTTGATGATGCTGATACATTGGCCTAAATAAATTCACTTGCAGACTGTGAATATCTAATTGAAAATACATGATTGTATCACCAATTTGTTGACTTAGTGCTCACTTAAATTTTTAATTGTTTTAATTTGCTAGGGAGTTTATAAGTTACTATTTTAGAGAAAAAATAAAATATCGCAATGAAATCAGACATTGTTAAGCATTAAGTGAAGAGAATGGTTAGAGATTACCTATTTTACATGGTTAGATTTTAGAATCGGGTCTTATTGCTCAACTGGTTTTGAGTGGTACGATAACCTTGTTTAAAAAGCTATGTCTTTCCAACAAAACAGACTTCATTGAGGTTTTGTCCACGTCTGTAATTGCCAATGAAAATACCTGCTATTCTCAGTGTTCTTCCATCTTGCTGTTTGCTGCACTGTTGTGGAGTGTTTATGCTATCTGAGGAGGAGCAAAGATGGTGACTTAGTGGCAGGAGGGCTTTTGTCAGACAAAGGATTTCCCTGGAGGGACCATCAGTGTGCACACACAGTATGTTTATTTTCTAGATTTTGCAGAATCCATCAGTATTGCTATTTCATAGGATGCCTAGGGTAAGAGAGTAAACATTTAAAACTGTATGGCAAAAGGGCAGTTCGTCTTAGTGTCAAAGACACGTTTGTTCTGTCTTCATTTTCTTAGAGATAGTGATATCTCATGAAGTGTATCTGGTACTGAGTTCATAGAATTATAGAATCAATCATAGAATGGTTCGGGTTGGAAGGGATCTTAAAGATCATTGAGTTCCAATCCTCCTGCCCTGGGCAGGGACACCTCCCACTAGAGCAGGTTGCTCTAAGCCCCATCTAGCCTGGTCTTGAACACATCCAGGGAAGGGACATCCACAACTTCTCTGGGCAACCTTGTTCCTATGGCTCATCACCATCAGAGTGAAAAATTTCTATCTAATATCTAATCTAAGTTTCCCCTCTTTCAGTTTAAAACCATTACCCCTCGTCCTATTGCTACACTCTGTGATAAAGAGTCCCTCCCCATCTCTCCTGTAGCCCCCTTTAGGTACTGGAAGGCTGCCATAAGGTCTCCTCAGAACCTTCTCTTCTCCATGCTGAACAACCCCAACTCTGTCAGCCTGGCTTCATAGGAGAGGTGCTCCAGCCCTCTGATCATTTTCATGGCCCTCTGCTAGATCCGTTCCAACAGGTTCATGTGCTGAGGACTCCAGAGCTGGACACAGTACTCCAGGTGGGATCTCACCAGACCAGATTAGAGGGGCAGAATCACTTCCCTTGCTAGCCACACTTCTTTTGATGCAGCCCAGGACGTGGTTGGCTTTCTGGGTTGTGACTGCACATTGCTGGCTCGTGTCAAACTTCTCATCCACCAACACTCCCAAACAGTGCTTGTGTTTGTGCCTCTTGTAGCCCCGCTGAGAATCTGGTTTTGGAAGTTGACAGCGAGATGAGCAAGACTTGGCTGATCTTTGATACGATGCTGTATTCGTAGAGGGTTTGTGTACCGCCGGAGTACCCAAGTGATCTGACAGCTGTGCAGAGACTGGCTTGCAATAAGCTTCAGCAGCTGTGTGAGGCAGCTCAGTCCCTAACTAGACTGATCTGGGCCAAATCAAATCTGCACGCTGTGGTAGTGAGAGTTTGTGAGGCAATTGATTCCATAGTTCCCTCTCAACTGCTGAACTGCTAAAAGCCCAAAATGATAATAGGCTTTAAGGGAATGAGTTTTTCAAAGTCTTCTGGGACTGACTCAGATGGTAGCCAGAAGGAGAATGGAAATATATCAGCAACAAAAGACGCTCTTCAGTTTCTATGTGAACTTGGGCCAATTGCAAAGACAAGTGCCTGAACAAGATTTCTTGATAACCTGATAATGATTTGGCTGTTCAGAATATCAGAGCTCTCTTTCTCCCTGGAGAGCGTACTGTTCCAAGTGTTTGAGTACACTAATCTGGTCTTATTTCAACAACTGTCTTCCCCTGTTATGGCATGGCTTACTGTACCTGATGTTGCAGCTGACAGTAGAAGGTTGTTGCAATGACATTGACAAACATGCAGAAACATGGTCATACGTTCCTTAGGTATACAGCAAAGTGTCTTTGCTTGTGAACGGAAGATGTTCAAAGCTTGTCTCTCTCCTTGCTGTGCCCTGCGCAGCAGCACGAGGATAGGGGGTGAAAACCAGCTCTGTTAGTGACCATGGGAGGGTGCTGGTTTACAGAGAGAGATGCAGTAACTGTCAGACAGTCCAAATCTAAGAGAGCAAGCAAGCAAATGGATGTTATGTGTTTATGTATTCTAATCTTACTTTATTAGGTATACGAGGAAAGGTGTGGTTGTGTTCTCTCTTCTGTGATGTACATTTACTAACATTTCAACGTCGTGTTTTGAACTCATGAGTGCCCAAGATTTTTAGAAAAGTGCAGATATCTAGAAGGAAGTGAATGACATGGATACAGTTTCACTAATGACAACTTTTCCATTGTGGTGGCAACAGGGTCCAGACCAGCTGCCTGCCTGTTCCATGTTTTAGCCTGGATCCTGTCCAATATCCAAGTTACCTAATGGCTTCCAGCAATAACTGTGGTGTAATACAAAGATACCCAAGTTGGAACTGGTTGAAATGTCTCTGCAGCAGCCTGAAGCACAGCATGAGCTGACTTGCCAGAAGTGTCGTATACCGTGACATAAGCATTTCTTCTGGCAGAACATATCCATGTATTTATGATGCTGGGGGTGTGGAGTCAGCTTCTTGAAAGCAGAGCCCTCTTTTGCCTCCAGATATATGAAAGAGGAGCTGAGGAAGCAGGCTGAAAAGACGCTCTTGATGTTAGGAGGACCTCATGTCAGGGACTCAGTGCCATGGCGTGGGGGGAACTAGCTAAGGTGAGGGCTTACTAATCATAATATGTACAGACTGAGCTGGTCAGAAACAACCAGAAAGAAGAGATGCATTAGGTGAGATTGTTGTTGGAGAGACAACGTATTTACAGATAGCCTTGTAGTAATTATCAGATTAGGGACAGTGATATAAGAGTGTGTGTATTTGTTTTTGCTTTAAAAACATGAATAAAACCAGTGTGGAAACCCAGGAGTAGTGCATCTTTAGCCTGGATACCAAAGGCAATTGAGGTATTACAGCGATATTCGCTTTTGTTTTATTAGTGTATAAAAGAAGAAATTTAAAGAAATGTCTTATAATAGACAGAGCAATCTGACCATTCCAGAACAGTAAATGCAAATTGTCTGCTGTTTTGATGGCATATCTGAGGATGCTGCTATAGATTATTACCTGTGACATTGTCTTGTGATAGTTGTATTGCACTGGCGTATCGTGAATATTTTGAGGCAGGTGTACGAATTTGCACAGTAAAATGATTAGTCTTGACTACTTATTTCATAAAATATCTTAATATCATGGCAAAATTGCCTCTTTCTACAAGTAATTGTAATGTTAGTAACAGGTATTTCCACATAGTCAGTATTTATAAAAATGTACATTATCAGAAGAAAATTAATGAATTGTATCAGAAGAACATGAGTGACATGAAGAAATATTTTGCTATCTAGTGACAACTAGTATTAGAATTCTCATGAAGCAGCTTGTATACAGTGAAGCTGGTGAGGGCAATTTGTTTAACTTGGGGAATTATTCATATGATATGCTTAGAGAAGGTAAGCAAGAAAAGAGAAAGGCAAACAGGCCAGGACCTTCATATAACAGTTTGTGTAATGGCTCCCTCATTACATTTGTCCAATGAATGTTAAGCAGAACTCAGTACAAAAGCTCCCACATGGAGCCTTCTATATGTAGAACTGATCTGGTAAACCAAAGACTTGCTGATTATTATGTTTTTTAAGTACACAAAATAATTGGCAGTTTGAGAGAGTTTCTTTGACAGAGCTTTGAATAAAATGTCAATGCATTTTCACTTGTTTGAAATGTCATGCATTTTACTTTCCAATTTTCCCATGTTATCTAGGGGCAATTCCTTGGATGATCTTGTATCTTTATTAAAATGTATGAAATAGTTGTTTACACTGAGGACTAGAAGTGTTTCATATTTCATCTAGTCTAGCTTGCAAATATAAACAGAAATATTGTAGCTTGCTGTTTTCATCTTTCATTGTTTTCTTATTATGATGTGTCTTATTTTGAAAATCAAGTAAAATACCTTTATGAAAATATTTATATGAGTTCTTACTGCTAGCTGTAAGATGACTGCTTTCAAAAGCAGCTCATCCAGATTGAGGCTTGATGGGAGTGGTATAAAAGCAAAATGATTTAACAGAAGTGATTCACTAAGGCACTTAGTTCTGAGTGGCATCTAAACCTTTATGTGTTGTAGCCTTTTCACATATTGGTTGATGTAGCCAAGAGATTTCAAAGTAGGATTGCAGTTAAAATGAATTGTTGCTGTTGAGACAACTCGGTTGCCCAGACATTTTGAGTGTTAAATTCTTACTGCTTAGCAGCATTCTCAGCTACTCTGTAACTACCTTGGAGATCCTGCTTTCTTATATTCTGTGTCTTTGACGAAAATATCTGGGTTTCTTCTGATGAGATGCAAGTGAAACTAAAACTTTGGAGCTTCCAGGAGCATGAACTGTAGTTGAAAATGTGAAGCTTAAGGGTTATAAGAATGCTAAACCACATTTCAAAACATTAGCATCACAGAAATGATTTATTGCACAATGAATTGCTGTGTCAAGATGTTGTGGAGCGCATGTGGTTAATAATGATCAGCATTGTAAGCAAAACCTAGACAATACAGGTAGTCAAAGGAAGAAATAAGCTAATTATTGCAAATTAACAAAGCTTAGGCAACTTTGCTGAGGAAAGTCAACTTAAAAAAAATTCAGTACAGCATATGAAGGATGTCTGGAATTTTTTGAAGCTTCTTCATTTGAAGCCAAATGTGAATTTGGAAGGTTGCTCTTCCAAACTATTAAGATTTTGGAGCCTAGACTAGAATCTAAATTTAGCATTTGAAACAATCTTATCTTTGCTCTTCTGGACTGTAGCAGCTTGAGACGGTCTGACATCTCTCTGATGAAGTGAGGCTGATGTCATCATATTAACTAAGTTTCTTTGAACATCATTAAGTATCATGAAACATGTTTACCCCTCCTAGCTCCTGGACAAAGTCTTTCAATCTTTCCACCCACGTGAAAAATGGCTTGCACTGTCACCTAACTCACTCTATGTGGGTGTTTGTGTATGTGTTGAGCTCCGGATGGTACAAAAGCCCTACTTGTGAGCGGTGTCATGCCTTGCACAGGGCTAGGTCTTGCTGCTGGCTGTGTGACCTGAGTACATGTGGACTTGGACCCTTGCGTTAGATGATACTTCATAAGCACTGTTGAATTGTTCAGTTAATATTATTGTCCTTGTTTTTACACATGACAGTCTGGGTGTTACAGTATTAAGGGATTATATAATGGTATTCAGGGATATATCTCTTCACCAAGGTGGTAATAAAAAAGAGAGATTGTTTTGTGGCTCTGTTAAATATTATCACAGTGTTTAAGTCATTGGATTACAATATCCCTGAACAAATCTTTTGAATATTTGACTGTTTTATATCTGGTATCTCTAACCTGGTAGCCTTGATGGAGGTGAAAACTGAAAATTATCAGACAGAATTTAAGATATACTGTATCACTTTCTTGTGGTGGTGTGAGAAGTAAAGGAGTCATTATCTTCTAGCCATAACTCTATGACCAAATGTCCATAAACTTTCTGAAGCTCCATGTACATTCATGTTTGAGCAAGTCACTTAAGGCTAATGAAAGCGGTTTTTATTTTGCACAACAGGAAGCTGATGATGGTTTGCTCCTCACTCCTGTGATCTCTTCCAGCACACAGAGCAGTGCCCAAGGAGCGGTGTGGAAGTCAAAATTCTCTCAGCCACTGTAGAGCCCCCCCTGCTCCTGTGCAAAGCCTCCGAAGGATGCCTGTAAATCTGTCCCCTTCCAACTTCCCCACAGAGACCTGGAGAGGGAATGGTGTTCCAGGCACTCAAACAACAAATGAGTCTGGTCAGGCTGCATCCTGAGAGCAGCCCAGACAAGCCAGTGCAATTTAGACTTCCATTGCTCATGCGCTTCATATTTCTCAGAGAGGTTTTGTGGGTGGTTTATTGCCTCTTCTAGCTACAGTCTGCAAGTCCTTTACTGTTGCTAAACCTCAGTTTGTTGAAATAGCATAGCAGTGAAAATAGTTAGAGCTTTATGAGAGCAGAAAGGCAGACTTCTCTGTATTTCGGTATGGTGAAAAGTGAAGTCTTTTATATAATATAAAATTTTGGAATTGGGTATAAAACAAACATTTAACAGGAAAACATTGAAGAGTACTGTTAGTCTGTAAGATAGGCTTTGGACAGAAGACCATGCAAGAACTTTTTTTTGACAGTGAGAACTGACAGACACACAGTTCCCTTTCATCAGTAAGAGTAAGCATAATTTAAAAATTGTATTAATAAGTTTCATAGTTTTGGTCTTACAGGCTGCCTTTCAAAATGCATAGCAAATTTAATTATAAGGAAGTCAGTGTCCTACAAATTGCAGTTTCTGTTATTATGTACCAAAATCTCTTTGGATTGCATGCAGGAAAATAAGAACCGAACTGTATTTAACAAATAGTTTACAAAGGAATATATGTCAAAGACTGACTTTGACTACTTTGAAGTGGATATAAGATAAAATGTCATAGCATAAAACAACGTGAGTCGTAGTCAGTGAAAATGTGTGTATATATATATCATGCTATAAAATTATCTTCAGTTTTGTCTAAAGTTCATTCTTTCTCTCCTGTTCCTCCTTCAGTCATTTCTAAGAAGAGATTTTTCATTGTCATGATAAGAAGAGTGAGCCTCTTTGTATTTGTACTATCTTCTGAGATATAAATACACAAGGTATCATAGCAATAGTCAGCGTGAAGCCTAGCTTTAAGCATTGTCTATGGGTTTATTGGTAATTTCTAATTTCTGGAATGAATTTATTAATGATTTTGTAACAGTGACTCTATTGTAGTAAACCTCATGAAATATTGAGGGTGGGAGGATTTTCCCAGCATATTGGCCTGATCTTCACTGTGACAAAGAGTAAGTACCTCACTTGGTAAAATTCCGAGGATCTTCAGACCTTCAAAAACTGTCAAGCAGAGTAGTAGTAAATTGTTCCTGATACTAAAAGTAAGGATAAGTGTCAGTTGGTTGACTGGCGGTTTTGAAAATTATAATCCAGAGTTCCCTTTACAAAACTGACAAGCAGTTTAGAGTGTAAGTTTTGTTGGAAGGCATGCTTATTAAATGCTTGTCACTTTTTGAAATGGAAACTTTGGCTCTGGAATTGCTTTTTGTAATTTTTTTTTTAATTTATTCTCTTAGCCTTAAAAGCTTTTATTCTTACTTCAGAAACCTAGTATTTTACTTCTTTAATTCTAAAGCTCTTTGTACATTATGTTCTTTAATATACTCAGAAAAATAACTTTATAACAATATTCTGAGGCACTGTGAAAAACTTAGGTCTGTAATGGCACTTGTAGAATGGTATATGATGCTGGTAAAACATTTATGGTCACATTTTTTAATCCTTGTGATAGCGGTATATTGATTATATCCAACTACAAAGCGGTACAAAAAGATCAAGATATCGTGAAGTACTTTGTTTACACGGCCTTCATAGAATACTCCTGCCTCTCAAGAGCCTTGTTCAGGCAGCAATATGGCATTCCATCCTGCACAGGTAATTTCCATTAGCCTATGTAAACTGGCTTCATCCCACGCCAACCAATTTAGGGAAAACTCGATCAGTGCTGCTGTGCTGGAGGGGGAAGAAAAACAATCCCACCTGACAGTTGGTCTATTTATTCTTTTATTGTTTGCTCACAGTTGTGACTAGACAGGCTGCTATGACTTGGACCAGAGGTCCAGGCAGTTTGGTGTGTTCTGTGGGGGGGACACAGTCACGAAATGGAGAATTACGGAAAATCTTCGCAAAGAAGAGCTTTCATCCTGACTGTTGTTCAACTGAGGCTGCCTTGTAACCTAGAATGTTAGAATTTATATCTTTTTCACAGGTAGATGGTTTAAAAGTTATTTCCTGTTGTAACTTTGGATGTTTTCTGCTTCCATATGAAATATCTCTTCTTTTGTGGAACGTTACGTAGGTCTGATAGCTTGAGTCACCCAACTGATTTTTTTTGTCTGGACTTAGGAGCACCTTAAGGTGATAGGCTGGTGTCTAAATTGAAAGGATAATAAAGGGAAGCAAGGGTGCTTAAATATGTGCGATATTCTTCATAGGAGTAATCCCTAATGTTCCCCACTTCTTTTGTTGTAGTCAATTGTAAAAGAAAAAGACTATGTAGTAAAATATATGAGATAAAGTAGTAGTTACAAACTCAGAGTTTGAGAAGGCATTTAAAATAATTTTATTTCATAGACTATAAAAAGTATGCATTGACACCTGCAAATCAGATGAAAACAAGGTATTTTATAAAACTGGTAACAGCAATTGTACTGCTTTAAGGAGGTTCTTGAAGACCTGAGTTTCCAGCTGGATGTAGGATGTGCAAAGTTTTGCGAGACAACAGCATACATGTAAGGCATCCACCCATTTCAGAAGCCTTTAGCATCGCTAAGAAACTTAACTCGTCGTTTCAGCTTTCCCACAAAACCTTCATTTCAGTGGCAGACTCATGCAAAAGGACAACATTGCCAAGGAAAAAAGCAGCATGCAGAGGCTCATTGAGTAGAACTACCTGGTGTTTTCTGGAGGGAGTACTGACACAATTCTTGAGTTTTCTTGCTGCCTCCTAGGCTCCAGGCAGGACCCGATTAGTGCTGCCAATTCCTTTCTGCTGCTGCTCAGCAAATCTAGAAAAGGCAACAGAAACACAAACCATTTTGTTAGTATGTGCAGGATGCTTGCTCTCCCTGGAGATTCCGTAGTGCATTTTGGGGACATTTTTGTTTGAGGAGCCAAAAAGAATGGCATGAGCTTAGAAAACCTTTGGAAATTGTGCTGCAGAAGTTGGTGTTTTCTGTTTCCCATCTGCTGGTGGCAAGCAGGAAGGTGGATTTTTTTTATATTTCCCCAGTTTGAAAATACAAACTTATAGATAAGGAAAATAATTTCATTTGGTTTAAAATGTAGCACGTATGCACGGTATTCCTACAATGTAATGAGATAACTGAGGCTCCTTAGTGACACTCGAGAGATAATATTGCAATGTTGAGCGCGTTAGGGTTTTGAATGAAGAAGGGTCTAGATATTTTACAGGAGGCGTTATTAAGGATGAAGGTGGATGGGGGGATATTAGGAGTGTAGAAATTTATGAAGAGCTAAACATTTCTCAATAAACATGTCAGAACAAAACTACAGCAGTGAATACACTTAAGTGTTAATTCTCCCAGGAAAATTGTTGCTTCATTCCTAATCTTTGGCATATAAAAAGTTCTTTGTAACTTTCTTCACACTGATGAAAAATTGCATTGACCTCAAAATAGTTATTCATTTGTGTAGATTTATTCATGTTTTCAAGTCTTTGCAGCAAGGGGATCTTAGCTAGTTTTGGTTGCACTGAAACTTATAATGAACTTCAAAAGAATTATAGTGACTATTGATTTTTAGCCATTACGTTTACAGAAAACTGTAACTATGGGAATTACAATGCTTGTAAATGGGCAGAAACAAATGTTTGCTCAAATGGGTAAAAGGCAAATAAAAGGGATAGTGCTGGCCTGTAACTTACTAAAGTAAAGGATGAAGGAGTTCCAGGAGATCTACTTACTAGGCAAGCTCTCAGTTTTGTCTTGTGATCTTTCTAGTTTTCACTATTCCATTAAGTAGAATCAGCAGGGGAAGAAGGACAACAAGAGCTCCCTGTCAATAAGGAGCTTTTTAGGCAGGAGCTATTCAGATCACATTTAAAACCTGATCCCGTTGTAATAGTAGTATAAATTTAATAAGCCATGCCTTATGTTATATACTATCATCAAAATGTTCAGCTTTTTTATGCTTCCAAAGATACAGGGTAACAAAATTATATTAAACCACAGGTTTCAGATGTCATTTGCCAGATGGGGGTGATTTCCTGCTCTTTGCTTTACTTCCCTCCTTTTTCACATACCAAACAAATAGGTTTTGCTTAGTTTCTGAAAAATCACATCTTTAATTCTATAGGATAGCAAAATTGGAAGAAATTTTTTTGACACTTATATTTATAATTGCCAGTAATGGAGTATAGTAGATACATTGCTATAAGTATATTGATTTTGTGAAGATGTCATCAACCATTTCAAATAATCAGGGCAAGAAAGTTCAATAAAGAATTTTCCTTTCTGTTTTTTTGGCTAATATTACTAGTAAAATATGCTGTAGAGGGAAAAATCTTCTTAAGAGAGAATTCTGTTTTCAAAAATTCCTGCAGTTTTGATTCATGATGGAAATTTATATAAAAGATAAATAATTTCCTAAAAAAAAAAACAACAATAAAGAAATACAGATAATATATTCCAGGGATATACCTGGTTTGTTACAGTCAGCTTCTCCATGTTGTTTAAAGAAAAGAGATCATGAAGGGCTGTAAGCCCTTGCTCCAGTATTAGAAAGCTGACCTGATAATCTGGACAAGTGTGAAGAGCTCCTCCTTTGGAGGTTCTTGTGTTTTGGAGGTTCTTGTGTTTTGGTTCTGCTGTAAGCAAGGGATGAGATAAGCCTCAAGCAGAACGTTTGGTTTGGTTTAATGTTGTGTCCAAATTGCATTGTACTCAAAATCTTATTGTCTGCAAAAAGGAAACACACTTTATATATGAAGTGAACAATTTATTGCTAGTATAATATAAACCCTTACACTCTAATTGAAGAATCATTACTAGTCCACATCCATTTACTACAGGAAAAATAAAACAAAATAAACCAATGTTGCAAACAGAAGTATATCCTGGTAATAAATAATACAGGTAAAATGTGATGCACCCCTTTGCCCTGGAAAATATTAAGTTGATGGTTTCTTTTCCTCCCCCTCCTTCTCTTTTCCTTTTTATTTTACATAGAGCTATTTTTCTGTTTTCTACTGTGCCTTTCAATGCATGTTTTCTTTCTTTATTGGTCTGTAACTCCACAATGCATCTGAATCTATAGTGTATGATGCATTTTACATGTTAAATATGATTTCTTTGTTCTCTTTCTTACTCCTAAAATGTTTTTTTTTGGTCCAGCTCCAGGTCTGCATTTCTTTACCTGATCATAGGTGACTTATTTATGGCGCTGGGGCCCCATCTCTTATTTTCCCTTGCTGTACTGCTCTGTACTGCATCCTGAGTATACACTTCTCAAAGGCCTCTGCTGTCATACCAGGCCTTTGTTTTTACTCACTGCATCATAGTGTTAGCCATAAATACTTCATTCTACACAGAATTACTACTTGTTACTGCTGTCTACATAAAACTACCGTGGTACCTCACAAAAGTAAAGCAACTTAGTTGAAGGTACCTGGTCTGAAGAAAAATTTTTTACCTAAGCAAGCCAAAACATAGCCACAGGAAGACCTGAAAAACTTCAGATATAGCAAGTCTGAGAAGTCTTTGAGACCTTGCAAACTCAGTACATGCAAAGTCTATGGTCTGGTACTAGTAATGGTGGTATAGTGTTACTAGGTGGCAGCTTGCATCACTCACTCCTGCTGGTTTGGGGGATGCTTGGTACTTCTGAATCAGATGAGCAATGTCAAGTTTAGTCACTGAAAAATGGCAGGGCACCAAACAGGTACATGTGTGTGAATACTGTGTTTGTTATTTCTATGTGCTTATTTCTCAAAGCTCCAATAGTCAGACATCTGTGAGATCTTTTGTGGTGTTTTGGATATCTTTGGATAAAAAGCATTATAAAACTGCACAAGAGTCCATTCACCATTCCTTTGGATGCAGAAAACATTCATAGTAGAGCCATAATGTAGCCTTTTTTCGTCTCCAAGTAGGAAAACTACATATGGGGTACAAAGTAAGAGTTTTTAAAGCAGACTGCTTTGTTCATCTGTCACAACTTTCTGCCTGCTGGATTTGTTCGTTCTTGTGCAAAAAAACCTCCCCAACTTGATTTCTTTCCTCCACAGGAAATGAGAGAGTGTTTTGTTG
This sequence comes from Gallinago undulata, assembly GCA_026546715.1. Classification (NCBI taxonomy): domain Eukaryota; kingdom Metazoa; phylum Chordata; class Aves; order Charadriiformes; family Scolopacidae; genus Gallinago; species Gallinago undulata. The sequence goes on along the minus strand of JAOTQQ010000002.1, from coordinate 6,053,560 downwards.
CAGTCTTTTTCAAAGATGTTGCTTGGTGTAGATTCCTCTTCTGTGTTAGGGGCAAATTTCATTGATAAGTAGATCAGAGGTCCTCAGGACTGCAGAGATGTGTGTCTTTGTAACTTTTCTTTCTTGATGCCTAAGTAAGAAAATTTAGGAAGAAAGCCTAAGACTGGGTTGTATTTGATTTTTTCCAGGGACATTTCTTTTCTTGTGGAACACTTCCTTTTGTTGCTTGAAAGACTATTAGGAGAATTAAAAGCTCTGGTCTTCACCTATTGCTGGTATCTGGAGAGTCTCTGTGGATCTTGAAGAACTGGCAAGGCTTGGGGACTGGCTTCCTGCTCCTGCTGTTAAGAAGGGAGTCTTGTGAAAATTTCCATGTCTGGGAGAGAGATCTCTAAGGGAAAAGTGTCTGGCGGGAAAGCAGGAAAGGCCTTGTTTAAGAAAATGTCAGCCAACAAAGGGAAAATCTGAAAAAGAACTGGTACAAAGAAGCAGACCTCTTTTCTTTGGTGTATTATACTGTTTGGTATCTAATAGCTGCTTTTCCTCAAGTATGTTGAGTCTTCAGGACCAAGGTAAGGCCAAGCCCCCCCCATGTTAAGAAAGGGGTCATAAAGTGAGGGTTTTTCTGGTGTGTTTGTGGGGCTGAACCGAGGGTGGGTTGTGGAGCTCTTGTTGGTTGGTTTTGTTGTCTTGGTGTTCTCCCTGCAGTGGATGTGAAAGACGACTTTGTGTGAAAGCTAGTTGCTTTGTGAACTTCTAGCTGCTTTCTGGGATTGTGATATTCTGAAGGGCTTCTGAAATTGGGAGCCCGAGAGGAGGGAGGAAGGGAAGGCTCATGTGGTAGTTTGCAAAATTCTGCTTTGGGAATAAGTTAGCCCCTTCGGCTTCACATCTTTATCATCTTTCCTCCTGCTTCTCGCCTCATACATCTTGTTACTTGGGGTTTTTTTGGGGGGGGAGGGTGTTATTTTATTTTTTTTCCATGCCTTTCCTTAAAAAGGGGGATACGTTTCCCAGGGCAGGCGGCCTGGTGTGCCCAGAGGGTGGCAGGACCCGGAAGCTTCTGGAAGGTTCCCTGCAGGGGAGAGGCATTCTGGGGGGAGGCTTCAGGAGGGCCTCGGAAAGGAGGGCTGAGAGTCCCTCTGGGCATGTACCTCCCTGTCCTCAGGGATTTATTTACTTATCCAATAACTTCTAGGTTTCGGTTGGTTGTGTTCAGTCAGCCAAAACCTCAATTTACCTCAGGGACTGAACCGAAATGGAGGGCAGGTGCTGTTAGGCCGCGCTCTGTGGAAAGGCATGGTGGTGCGGCTGAAACGGAGAGGGAGTGAGAGGAATGGCGAGCGGGCCGTGCTGAGGTGGTGAGGAGAGCAGCGGTCGTGTGTTGGGGCTGCAGGAGAGCAGGAGGAGAAAGGGTCGTGGCTGAGAAAAGGTCAGTCTGGGCAGGGAGAAGGTGGAGGGGAGCCATGGTTCATAGAGGGGGAATGAGAGCCTGAGGAGGAGGCCCCTTCCTGAGCTTACAGTGGTCTCAGATCTGGCTCTTATTAGGAAAACTGAATTTGTCTTAAAACTTAAATTTTTCCCTTCTTTTTTTTTCCCCAAAAAAGATGGATGTCCCACAGAAAACATGTAGGATGGGTAATTCACATGTGGCCATCCATCATGCAACTGAAGTTTCTTCCAAAGTTGACCAGAGTCTTCTACCTTTTCTCAGTGTCCATATTATAACTGCTTCTTTTTTTCCAGAACACACCTTAACACGTTCTGGAAGCTGCCTGTAGAAGCCAGTAGTGCAAAGCATCAAGATGCATTGCAGACTAACTGTGCATAGAATAAACAAAACAAAACAAAAAAAAAAAAGAAAAAAAAAGAAAATAAATCAGATTAACTCAGATAAGCAAGACCTAAAATCACTCAATACCCTATGAGTATAGTAGTTCTCTGCTGGCACATTTTACCATCATTGTTGTAGCAGGATCACTGCTGGCTAATAATCTTGGCATGAGATTTTCTTTTTGGCTGTGTTTTTATTGTGACTTAAATAACTTCAAGTTAATCAGATTAATTTTCTTCTTGCTTTTAACTGTAAGTTGTCTTCAGATTGAACATATTTTTACATCTATAAAATATGTAATAGCCTAATAAACCAGCCCTAATATATGTATGAATTAGTTGATGGAGAAAAACTGTGTACAGAATATCTAATGAAGTATAACAGCATCCACATCTTAAAAACTAACTATATACTTTGATTACAGAATTGGCTGCCAACTATTCCACTATAAACTTAGATGAAGTAGCAATATTTTTGGAAAAAAATAAAATTTTTGCTGCACCAGAAATCATCAACTTTTCTTTGCATTTAATTAAATTCTAGCAAATGTAAACCAACAATGAGGACTGTAATACAAATAAGACACTACATATGCTTTACTGCTTTTTAGTTATGTAGCAGTATCACATTGGCAAAGATACTCTGTGTGCAGTCTCATTTGTAGTGCACAAAAGTTGTCCTAGTAGGAATGGAAATTCCCAACAAGAAAGCCAAAATAGAGCTCAGAGTTAGTGAGAATTCAGTTCTGATATCAGTTGTTCTTGAAAAGACCAGATAATCCATGAAGTTAATCTTTATGGATTGCGTACTCTATTGCCTATGTGTATACTCATCTCTTGCCTTTCTAGGCACACAGTGTTTTGAAGGTACTGTATCTTTGCAAAACTGTTTTGCAGCATCAGAAGTCATGGTTGGGTGCTGTAAACCATTGCCTCAATCAGAAGAGATTAAAATGATTGCATCATTCACTAAAAGTGTGAAAGAAATACAGCAGGTTGCCATTGAGGTTTAGAGCTGTAAGAAGGTTCTAAGAAAGAAAGATACCAACTTTCTACTGAACAGGCTTGGGATAGTGGGTTTATCACCAAAGAAAATGCCAGCATCTCTTAGGCAATGCCTGATTGTCCAGGGATGTAAATGTCAGCATCAAAAAGTGTTTAACACAGTGAAGTGAACTAATCATCTTCTCTAGTAATGAAGGGTTTGTATGTCATATAGCTAGTATGCTGAACAGTTGCTCCAATTTTTTGTTAACTTCCATAGCTCTCTGTGTATTTGACTTTCTGAAACATAATTCAGAATAAGAGTGTGCACAGATCCAGGCAGTAGCACTGATGACTGCAAGTGCTGCTGTTCTGGTGTGCTTCTCTCACTACTGGCTAGCAAAGAACAAGTGTTTAAATGTGGTCCCCTGGTAAGTAATTCTGTCTGCTTGTTCATCTCTGCAGTGTAACAACACATACAGTTTCCTGTAGCTTTAGATCTGCTTCAACAGTTAATTACTTAGTGCGTTTGTATTTTGAATGTTTTTCTTCATGTAGGGTGTCTGTGGACTATCCCTCAAAAGCATGTTACAGCTACTAGATTAATTTAAAGTTCAAATCTGAGACTGGGAAGGCAATTGTGGATTATTAAAATAAATATGGGAAACAGTTTCTTAATCTCAACAAAGCAATTCTTTGAAACTTCAGCAACTAGAATGTAATATTGTCTCCTTGCATTGCTAAGGTTGTCTTCTGTCAAAGAATAGACTGGCTGTCACATGCTCAAAACTGATGTGCTGGGTAAATTTACAGCAGACAAGAAAGGCAGAAATCTGCTCAGTGAAGTGGAAGCAAAAGCATCTTGTCAACATATTTTAAAATAATTATTGGATTTTATCTTTGTTTTTTTAAAAACTTTTCAATTCCAGTTACTGAGGATTTTACGCTGAACAGTTGTGCGCAATTATGCCATGGCACTATCCAATTAACCACCCAAGGTAGCACAGCTCAAAAAGATAGCTAAATGATACATCTCAGCAGTAGGCCACATTTGTTAACCAGGGGTCTGGAGCAATATTCTTTTGGAGTGGTGAATCCATTTTATGGTGCCTGCATGCTGTTTTAAGGAGTAAAATTTTATTTTGTGTCCACGTGTTCATTCTAATGATGAGTATATTTGTGCCTAATTACTTCAGACTGGAAAGTTGAGTTTTTTTCCCTTTTTCTCATCTCTTGTGTTATTGTCACCCCTCACCCTATGTGTCTTTGTTCCTTCTTCCTTCCTGGTGCATGTACGTATAAGATGTAGAAGATGTGTTTTCAGTTGTTTTCTCCTGCCCATCTGAAATGGGGCACTCTGCTTGTGAAACTCTTTCCCAATAGAGCAGCAAGGGTTTTCTGCTGTTTGCTATCTACCTACCTTGACCCAAGGCTTCCTCTTGATTGTGTGCTGCTCACAGTGGTTGTACTTGGTCATCTTCATTCACACATTCTGTAATACCTTGGCCATGAGAGAAATTATATGTGTGTGCAAGCTATTCAAGTCTCAGATAAAGTGTGTGTAAAGCTCAGGCTCCAGAACTGCCCCTTCAGGGAGGTGATGTGTTCAGTTTTGACCATTCAGTCTTGTCTCTGGCAGCCCCAGAACCTTCTAGTGCAAATCTCTTGAGTCAGGCAAGGAGACTGCTGGCCTTTTTGTCATCTTGCCACTATGCTGTACCTAAGCTTTCCTATGATTGAAGATCTCATAGTATCGGAAGTCACCAGGGGGTCTTGTCAGGTAAGTGACGTTCTTCTTGCCTAATCAGTTGTCTGTGGCTGTGGACTGCTGTCAGCAAACACTGCAGGTTTAGTTTTCTATGTGGTTGAGCAGCATCAGCCGGCTTTTGTCACTGTTCCTGGAACCATTTGCAGGCTTCAAGGACAGTACTGGCTGCATTCCAGTGCTGGCATTGAAACAAGTCCCTGCTGTTACCCTTCTTCAGTCATTCATCCTCACAAATGGGCTCTTCCAGTGCTGATATTTCACCAGCAGAAAGAAGCACGAAGCAACGTTCTCTCCCAGCACTGCAGTTTCTCTTGTGCAGCAGGATGGTGAGCAGCCTTTTCATACTTCTCATTGTAGAAGGAGACCTTGCTGTGCCATCCTTTGAGTTAGTGCATATCTTCATAGCCAAAGGGGACGGCAGGTTTCTGAGGCCTGTCGTTGGTCTGTTCTAGCTGATGGCGGGTGCCATCAGGAGCTTGGAGCCTGTCTTTCAAAGGCAATCTCCCACTGCTGTCTGTTACCAGTGTTCCTTAGACCTTAAACCCTGGATCCTTTTCTGTAATGTGGGAGAACAAGGAGCTGATATATTAGGAAAAACAGAGGTCTTTCTGTAGCGTCTTTCAAGCACACGAGAGCATGTGTACATTTCCCTTTGAAGAAGCCAAGTCCTACCTTTATTTGGCACCTCACGCTGTCTTTTTCTGTCCCTGGAATTTTGCCACATCCCAATCTGGAGCTGGTTCAGATGGTAGAGGGTTATTTGGTTTTGTGCTATTGTGTGTTCGATAAATGTGTTCTCAGTTTTCAAGGATCTGAATGCCTGTCTGTCTGCTGCATACTTGGATTGTGGCAGGTGCACTAGAGAAGGCTAAAACTTCCTAAGAGATGTAGCTATTAAAAGAATGGATGACTTGGAGAACCTGTCTTACTTTCACTTCACTTCTGCCTGGCAAACTATTGAAACTTGTTTGCCTGGCAAATTGACTTCTTTTGTGGTCTTTCTTCCATCTGGCACCAGAGAAAATCTTATGTTTATTGTGACAGATAGACAGATGACTTCCCATATTACCTTCCAAGCTTTCTTTAAATTGGAGGATGTACCTAATGACTTAGCATTGTTAAGAGCAGTGCATGTTAAAAACTTACTACAATTTACATAAGAAATGGAATTGCTTGAATTATGTTGGAGAAAATAATTTTAATCAAGTGATTCCCCCCACTATCTCTCTTCTCTTATTTACAGAGCATAATCTTAGAGGTCATCTGTTTCTGGTTGTATAATTTTGCAACCAGTGTCTATAAAAATGACTTTGGAGCAAGCATTATGGTTGAGTATCAATTTGTTATACTTGAAATAATGAAACTTTAGGGGTAAGTGCAAATTACTATATATTTTAATTGGTTTGGTGGGGTTTTTCCCTGGTTACAGTTAATTTTGCCATGGCAATGTAATTTCTTTTCTCTCTTTTGGGAAAACGGTGACCAATGGTAAACTATTGTGTGGTAAACAATCCAGCCTATCTCACCAGCCCAAAATCTGCAAAATACTCTTCTTGGCATTCTGCCACCATTTTGGAAGAACTTCAAACTCATTCTCCTGTTCTTTTCGCTCTGCAATATTAAATAATATGGCATATTCCCCAACCCTGAAAAACAAAGCAAAACAAAAAACAATCCAAACTTAAAATAAACTGAAGTCTGAAACAAAATATGATTGTATATAATGTGAATACTGTGTCTTTATTGACATGAAGTCCAACTTAGGGTAGTAAATAAATATGATCCCTCACAATATGTGACAAAGTATTGGGCTCCATGGAAAGAGTCATGTGAAATAAGGCAGGGGCTTATTTCACTCCAAGAGGGCTTGGAGTCCTTTCGTATGTATTTTCACCACCTCTTCCTTTTCACCCAGAGTTGAAGTGGAATAGCCTGCATCTTCCAGCCTTTGGTGCCAAGATACTCTCCTTCTGTGCAGATAGAGATGAAATCTTTTTTCAAGGAGCTTTTCCACATGCTCTTGAAGCTGTTCGATTAGTCCCACTTCTGTTGTTTTCTGCATCAGATTTCTTTTTGTCTTTCTGCTTTTCTCTTCTATTTTTTTTAACTAAGTTATCTATGCAGAAAACAAATAATATGAATATGCTGAGTGGGAATAAAAGAAATCGGAAGGCTTCCCCTTTCACATTGGTTAGCTTCAGGTCAGAACCACTGGTCAAGAAAAGCAAGCATTCCCTCTTTCATAATTTTATTGGTCAGTTGGGAGCTGGGGTTATTGCAAGAGTTGGATCACAGTCAAATTTGAATATTAATTTTTACAAGTATTCTGTTCACATACCTACAGTTTAATGAGTTTCAGAATGTAATAGTTGATCTTACAGGTTGGCATGGAATAAAAATATTTTTATTATAAAATCAGGTATCTTGTAATGACAAAAACGTTAAGTAATTTTTTTTGCTTTATTTTGACATTTAACAGATGTAGTAATCTTAAAAGCAGTAGTTGATATGATACATGCCACAGAAAGCACGCAATAAGGAAAGAAAGCACTGAATAAAATGACACAATTTATTGTGGAAACCACATTTCTCATGAGTGTCATAACACATCTCTAATTAGTTTGGAACGAGTGTAGGAGCTATAGCAGTGAGGCAGTCAGACCTCATGTATGTTGCAACTGGTAAAATAGTGCTGTTTTCTTATCATGTTTCTTTGCAAAAGCAAAATAACCTAGGATTGTAAGCTCACTTCACTCTTAATGCAAAATATTTATTTACAAATATATTTAAGTTTCCTGAGATGAAAAACTGTGCTGAATGCTGTTCAAAGGGGGTCAGTGTAACGTCATCCTTACAAAATTACTGTTGCCTCTCTCTCCATTTCAAATACACTTGGGTAGCTGGCCAGTCTCTTAAAAGAAGACAAAGTGTGAGTCAGTATACTATTATTTCTCATTACTGATATCATTAACCAAGCACTTTGTTTAGCAAAATATCTCTTACTAAACTGCATCTGTAATTATAGCATGCTATGTTCTGTGTTTTGCCAACAATGTTTTTACTGTTTGTTTGTTGGTTGGTTGTTTGTTTTAACGTGGTAAACTTAAGTGCTGCTTTTTACTTCAAAAACTAAATCATTGTGTATGGAAAGGGAACATGTACTGAGTTCTAGCCATATGTTCAGGATGATAAATCTCTTACAGAACTATTTCAGGGACTGAACAGGCAATCTTTATTACTAAATATCTGTTAAACCCCAGTGCATCAGTTACACACTGGCCAACACTTAATTCTGCTTTTGCCCAGTAGTTAAGCTTCAGATTGCCATCAGTTTGTAGCTCTAGCTTTGGTATGGTGGTATTAGTTTTAAATCTGTTAAGTCCTCCTCTTAAAAACACTTTCTACCATGAATATTTCATTTTGTTCCTCTTCATTGTATTCAGCCCAGCAGCATCCTTCATTAATAAAATGAATTCAGAGGTGTTTCATATTGGATCCTGTGAAAAGTCTTAACAATCACAGTCTATAGAGGTGGTGCACAATTCCGGCATCAAAGATATATATATATAAGTATATAAAAAATGGATCATTTTTGAGCACCAGTCAGATCAGGCAAAGAGCAGAGTGCCCAATTTTCTTTACCTTTTGATGAGTTTTCTTCCAACATGTCACCATAAAATTGTTAGAGAAAAGCATAGGTTCATGTTAGCAGAAGCTTATGACTTTTTGGTTATAACAGAAGCCTGGCACAGTCAGCAGGGAGGCAGGAGGGACAAACAAGGAAATCTCTCCTTCTATGGATTCTTGAGGCCCCTAATGTTATATGCTAATTATCTTACACACATATAAATATTTTAAAGTTTCATAGAGCAATAGAAAAACCCTTTTGCTTGGAGTGCTTTTGCTCTTAGATATTAGCCTAAATACTTACTCAAACTTTTATCAGTTAGCTCATTGTTAACCAAAACGCACTCTAACAATCCAAGTGGTCTGCCTAACAAAAAAACATATATTGATTTTTCAATTTAACCAGAAAGGTTACTGTAACCTTTTTGGGGCATTAGGTTCCAATATGTCAACAGACTTGGATTGCAACTTGCTTCTTAGGCTTAACTTTCTGCTTTCCAAAACTGAAAAATCTCAGTAGGGTCAGTAACATGTCTTGCTTACTCAGGGGTGTGTAATAAACAGAACATTGGATAATACGGAAGTTAATAACTAATCCTTTATTTTAGAATATTTTTACACTGTTACCTCTTCTTCAATTGCTTGATACTTTTTGAAAATACTTAGTATTACCAAGTATAACTGTTTTTATAAGTATTACTTATTTAATGGAATACTTAAAATACTGGTCTCTCTGGAAGTATTTAATTAAAATTTCAGATGAGATTTATGATTGTTTTGTTGTATCTAAAACAGGTGCCCATATCTTGGGCACCCCATGTCAATTCCAGAGTAATTTCTTAGTGATTTCAACTCTGGCAATTCAAAATTATATATCAGAACATGTATTGATCTTTGATAGCAGACTTCAAAAATGCACTTGTTAAAATACCCAAAGAGTGTAAAAAGTGTAAATGGGTTCTACAGCCATTGAAGACTTTTTTGTAGGAATACATCAGTATCTACTTATAGCAATCTGCTGATATTATTAATATATTGAAATTACAGTTTCAAATCATTAAACATTTATCTAGAAAGCACTGAGTGTCAGGGAGGAGAACAATCCTGTAAGCCTGAAGTTTTTCTAGCATTTGCAGTCCGTTAGTTAGAAGGCTCGTTACTCATTTTTTTAGTAGTGGAAGACATATATACTCCTGTCAATTGCTCATACCTGTGATTTCAAAGGCGTATAGAGTATTCCCTTGAGAGAGAATATTCATTCATATATATTTTTTTTTAAAAAAATATTTTAAATTGCATGTATTACTGTGAGGGTAAGATGAAACCCCATAAAACAGAGCTTGCACAAAGACAAACCCACGGGGGGGGGGGGGGGAAGCATCATATATCTGTTCTGCAGGTCAACAGTCTTTAACAAAGCCAAGTATTTTAGCTTTTTTCCATTTTCTTTTTTTTAAACTGAGAAACTTTTTTTCTTAAATAGATTCCAGGCCTATTTGAAACATAGCACATACAATCCAGGTCTAATAACTTCTGTTGTTTTACCAGCACTTCAGTGCTTTTAAAATTTTCAAGTGTAGAAAGCTGCCTTAGAAATCTGCTGTTTGTGAAATGTTTTCACTGTCATATATACCAGTAAAGTAACATGGAAAATCCTATATGACAAACCACCCAACTGCTTTTAGCAAATTTCTGAGGACTTCAAAGGATGTAAAGCCCTGAGAGGGCCTTGAAGACTTTCTTACCTGGAGCTGATTATAATTCTTCAAAGTATGTGGATGCGTTTTGCATATGAACTTTCCCAGAGAAACTCTGTTTTGGAGTCAGCTTGGCTGAGCTAGTTTCAGTAGGGGTTTTCCTATTTTTGTCTGGTACAAGGGCTGGGTAAGTTGTTTAAATAAGCCAATGATAACTTTTCCCTTCTTTTATGTTCTACCTTTTAAATGCACTAAAGGCTTGATTCTGTGCTCTGCTAGGAAACTTCCAGATAGGTCTCTTCATTCTGCACTACCATACTGCTAATATATTTCATGCTTTCCTGGTGATCAAGGAAAGACTTTTCTATTTTAAGTTAAATGTCTAATAAAATATCATACTGTCAAACGTCAGGACTTCAGAAGTAGAGCCAGTAACTAGATTGGGCAGCACAAGTAACATTTAGTATTATGAACCTCAGAGGCTTTGCCTACTTTGCTAGGATATTGTGAACAGGCTGCTCATGACTCTGGTTTCACTGATTTTATTTTTTCATTGATGAATTGAAGTTGTGATCTGCCCAAGAATAGAATAGACTATTTTAGTTAGAAGGGAACTACAATTATTACTCAGGCAGGTGGACTAAATAAATCAGGGCTGACCGACAGTTAAAGCATGTTATTAAGAACATTGTCCAAATGCCTCTTAAACCCTGGGGGGGGGCTTGGATTGTTAACCACCCCTCTAGGAAGCCTGTTCCAGCGTCTGACCACCCTCTTGGTAAATAAATGCTTTCTAATGTCCAGTTTGAATCTCCTCTGTCATAGCTTTGATCCATTCCCACAGGTACTGTCACTGGGTACCAGGGAGAAGAGCTCAGCACCTCCCTCTCCACATCCCTTCCTCAGGAAGCTGCAGAGAGCAATGGGGTCACCCCTTAGCCTCCTTTTCTCCAAACTAGACAAGCCCAAAATCCTCAGCAGCTCCTCACAGGACATTCCTCCCTGCCCTTTCACCAGCATTGTTGGCCTCCTCTGGATGTGTTCAAGGACCTTCACATCCTTCTTAAATTGTGGGCCCCAGAACTGCACACAGTGCTTAAGGTGAGGCTGCACCAACGCTGAAAACTGTGGTATAATCATCTCTTTTGCCTGGCTGGTTATACTCTGCTTAATGCACCACAGGATGCAGTTTGCAGCCAGGATGCAGTTTATACCTTAGCATAATTCATGCACACACAAAGGGAGGGAATAGAAAGTTAAGATATTTTCCTGAAATGACCATCAGCATTTTTCTTGCTCAGAAACTTCTAGACCTCTCAGCTGTGTGATATAAAGATGTAGTATTTGTTTCCCGTCGGGACTTTTCTTAATTAACTATTCTTAATGTTCACAGCATGTGGCTTCCAACAAATCCCCTTTGTGTCGTATTTGCAGAGAGTCACTTCTGCCCTAGCTGTTTGCGTTGTCTGCGGCTTGGCTGAGGGACTTCGTTACTCTTCTTGAGGAAGCAAAAGGAGTGTAATTGGCCAAGCACAGGCTTTATTAAAGTCTTAGGATTTAGATCCAGGGCTCCCTTGATGACAGCCATTAACACCGACTAATATAGTATCATTAGGCTACTAATAATGATTGTAATCCCATGTTGAACTTCATTGAACCTGTCTTAAAGTGTCACGGGAATGTAGATTACAGTTTCTGCTGCCATTGTAGTTTGCTGCGTTGCCCTTTAAATATATTAGGGGATTGCTTTGTATGAGGTGTTTATTCCAATGTCAAATTTCTTATAAATATTTACATTATATACATAATGGATTTATGGATGGCCCAGTAGCACATACTGGAGAGTTTGATGGGAGTCTGGTCAAGAGTGGTTATTGCCAATTGAGCCTGAATTTAGCATGTGAATAAAGAATTATACTTGGCAGAGTGATTAATTATATCTGATGCAAATCAATAACCCTCTGTCAGTTTCTCTATACATCCTCTTTGAAATGATGGATCTACGGTAATCACAATATTTTAGAGTGGTCATTAGTATTATGTGTGAAAATGGAAAGGGTTGTGTGTATGTGAATGTGGTGTGAAAAACTTAGAGAAGTGATGTGATCGTATAACAAAGAATTACTTGACCATGCTGGTGAAAGTTAATTATATCATTCTTCACAGAATAAAGAACTATATCCCCCAAAGATGTTAATTGCAATTAAACTCAGAATAGCAAGAAAATAACAGTAGTAGCATAATCATCTGTATTTTTACTTTTTTTAAAAATAGCATAATTAATTAAATTGATTTTTTTTTTTGACTAACGAACAAGTGATGAAAACAGGAAGGTATTGCTAATGTAACTAGTTAGTTTCAAATCTTGGCATCTATAATTCAAAATTACTGTTACACTGAATGCAATTGTTTCAGTTACTTAAGTGGTGTGGGAATATTCATTCCTGTGACTGTGACAGAGTTGAAGATGGATGTATCTTTATATTTGTTCAGCCAGTTTCAAAGGTAGAAGTATTGTTTCAAGATCCTAGGAATGTGAAAGAAATTAATAATACAATATTAATAAGTATTGTGCTTTGCATTTTCTTTAAAAAAACCCCAAGCAAATGTACATTTGCACCATCAGTTTGTGCCTCGGTATATGAATGATGAATCCTTTGCAAGAAACACACTTGGGATATGTTTAAACTAGGTCTCTTTTTTCAGTCCTGCTCTTGTAACTTCGTTTTTGTGTCTTATTTAAGGCCAGTGTTCCCCAAACTGCTTCCAAATGGAGCATATGCTCAGAAATGCCTCAGAAAAAGGATGTAAGTGTATTTGTGCAGTCACAGGCAGAATACTGTTATGCCAGGGAGGATATGGAAAGAAGATTCTTTTGTTAAAATTCTGTCTCCAAACTGGAAAAAAAATGCTCAGTGGGTTTCCTTGGATTTGCCTGAACTCTTCCTCCTCCCTGCATGCAGCGTCATCAGCCTGCTAGACTTGACTTGGCTCTGAAGAGCGAGAACATTCTTCTGAAGAGTGAATTTCCTGTGAAGAGGTCTTAGATATCGGTAGCCTGGCAGTATTATCTTTCTCCTACGTTATTGTAACAACAAAACCTTTTTTCTTTTTCTTTTTTTAATTTAAATAGAAAGTCAAATAAAATCTCCAGTCACTCTTCCTTATGGTTGAAGTTATATAATGTGGTCTGAACAGAAGTAAGAGTTTCTGGAAACTAAAATATGCAATCTCACTCCTTCCACATGGCTGCCTGTGTGTGGCTCCAGGTCTGTTCATCTGACCCCTCAAGGAATTGCTTCAGCTCCCTAAGCCTGCAGGAAACTAACACGCTAGAAAGCGTGAGTAGTTTTCTCCTGTCTCACTGAGTTGAAACTGTATGTGGTGCGATCACGTAAAAGTCTGTATGGCAGTGGAAGGGGAGAGGACTGCAGAGCCAGGCATGGAGCAAGTCGGTGAGAGTCAAGCAGTAAGACAGATGCCATGGAGCGCAGTGAGCTCTTAAGATTAGGTTAGCTGTCCCTCTGAGTGTCTTTAAAGTCTGAGGACAAGTACTGGTATATTTGCTAAGTGAACTTGTCATGAACAAAAGATAATTTTTTGTCAGAGGGCATTGCTAAGCAACTGGTAGCACAGTAGCAGTTAAAAAGATTTATGTGACATAAGCTTTAGTAGTATATATGTGAAAGTTTTGTATTTTCTAGCCAGCCTCTCCTACCTCCAAATGTTCTGTGTTATTTGGTCTGAATTTTGAAGCTGCAGTTCTACAAAAGCCTTGTAAATGCTTCCTTTTGTCTCAAAGTTTACAGAACTACTATATGTGTTCTGGCATGGGTGGTTCTCATAAGCAGATTATAATGTTTTGGGAGATACAGTTTCCCTTGCTCATAAAATTAAGTTTTAAGGTAGAAATTTTAACTGTTTCTTCATAAGTGTGTTTCTCCTATTTTTTCCTCTGTAATTTTTGTGATCTAAATGAGTGGTCTGCAGGATAAATGAGACCACTGATTCTCACCTGTTTACAGATCACACCCACTGATTTGAATAGTGATACAGCTGGCAATATGTTCTTAGAGTGTAATACTCATAATTTATGGAGATCTTTGGGAAGATTTAAATGATGACATAAGGCACAGAACATTAGAGAACTACAACATTGATTCTGAAATTTGCCTTTTAAAGTTAATCTTTGTGTTTACTACTTGATGTTCTTTTTGCCTATCAGAAAATAGATTATGAATCTATGTGGCTAGGGAATGATGAAATTTGTTCTTATTCTTTTGACGTCACTGAAGTTGTTCCTGATCTACGCTGGTGTAACTACAGTGCAAGTCAGAGGCTGTTATTCTACTCCTGAATCTTTTTTCCGTATCAGATGTAGTCCACTTGTGACATGGCATTTCAGATTTTTGCCCAGGCAAGAAATACATCTAAACACAAAGACAATTTAGAAGGCTTACTGGATATTTTTCTCCCTCTGACAATGAAGATTCGTTCATCCTTCCTTCAATATATGTTTATGTTACATAACCTTTTTTAATTCTTTATTCTTAGAACTAAATCCTTAGTTCTTTCCTTCCTTCTCATTTACTAATGCAATAATTTAAATGTCAGGAATCCAGCCCCCCTAAAATATTTATTTCTTTTTACTCCTTTTGATCAAGATTTTCTTCTAGAATTTTTTTAATGGTTTGTGTATTTTAGATTTATTTTCTTCACATTATTTATTCTTCATATTATCTTTCCTTTTTACTAATTTAAAAGATAGATTTTAACCATTACAGAGCAGAATTTTTACTATTCTGGACATCTTTTTTTATAGTACTATTCTTCCCTAGTTTCTTAATGCTTAATCATGTTGGATTAGTCTTACAGAACAGTGTTAAACATTGGGGGGCAAAAGAAAAAAATTCCTTCGTCCTGTGTTTTTAATCCTCTATAGCTTTTAAAATGTGGTTGTCTCTTGAGATGCGGGAGAAGATGTGTAGGCAGATGGGTAGTTTAATGGCCTCGTAGACTTTCAGAAGTCAATATGCAAACTATATTAACCCCCTGTTGCTAGCAGGCACTTTAGCCTCAATCAGTTAAACTTCAAAGCAATTTTGAGATAAGAAAAACAAAGAAAAGATGGGTCTTGGGTAGATTTGGATGAATTTAGCAATTTTGAATAAATTATTAACAATGCTAGACTTTAAGACTCTCATTTTCAAAAGGTTACTCACAAAGCTCTTGTGTTATTTCAAAACGACAGCTTGTTGAAGATAAGAATGCTGTACTAAATCTACCTAGCTTAATAGTTTTGGACGGGAGTGCTGCTAAAATAAGACTGATGGTATACTTGTACTTCCTTTGGTCTGTTCTTTTGAACTTTCAGATAGATCCAGCAAAATCTCCAGAGAGAAATGAATGGGAAAAATAATTATGCCAAAAAGCAGAAGTTGAACAATCAGAAAAAAATTAGAAAGTCAATTAATTGGGCTGTTACTTCATCGAGAAGAAAAATGTCAGGCAAAGAAAACCAGAAAGTAATTTGTTTTTGGTGCAAGTGTAGCAAGCATGCAAAGCAAAACTGCAAAATAGGAACTATGTTTTATACTTGAAGAGAAGTATGATGTAGTTGAGGCAAATGAAGCGTGGCTCAACAAAGAAGCAGAGTAGGGTATTGAAACACTAAGACAAAGTATTGAGAAAGTAAGATTTCAGAGAAAAGGTGGCAAAATAATGTCTGGCTTAAGGATCGTGCTGCTGCTGAGCCAAAAAGTGACTCTGTGGATGCTTTGTGGCGTCTGTGATGTGTCTTCAGCAGCACATGAGGGCCATGTGTTAAGCTGAACCGCAACTTTAATTACATTATAGCAATGACAGGAGGTCAATAATATTTGTAATATGAGCATTTGTGACAAATCAATTGTATAATGAAAGCGATTATAACATCATTAGAAGTCTAATAACCCAATAACTTTGTTATAATTACTTCTCAGTTACAGGGAATAATTTACTGCAGGAGATGCTGGAATATTAGGTACGAACGCTAATAGCTGTAGTCATACCTGAGACATATGTGCCATTTGATATCAAGTTTGACTCTCATCCTTCATTTGGACATTATAGTTTTTTTGACAAGCAAGGGCTGGATTTGGAAAGGTAGTGACACACATATATGTGCCTCTGGTCCCGAAATAACTTGAGAAATAAGACTTTAATGTGCCCTTAAATAGAAAGACGATGGGGTTTGTTTTGATATTTGGGGTTTCTTTATGTGTCAGATCAGCATGTTCCCTGGGCCCAAGGCAGGGGGAGGGTTGTAAACAAGTGGTTGAGGGCAGAGAATGAGAACAAGCGTCCGCTTTTTGATAGCAGTTAGCACAGGCACTGGGTAATAGCCAACATGAAATTGTACCACATTTCAGTTCTGAAAATTAACTTACGCTCCTATTTCACTTCTGAGAAACTTCTCATGCCCTCATATCTATTTATTTATTTAACTTATATAGCTGCTTAAACTAATTCCTGGGAACTATGTTTGTTAAGCAATTAGTAAGTTGTGCTCTGAGACTAATATGATGATATGATTTATTATTTATGAAACTTTCCTGTTTGAAGAAAGGACAATCGTTACCTTTCATAAAAGTTCTTACAATACAGTGTTGACTATCATAAGCAAAAATTAATTTTTAGTTCTACAAATTTGGTGCTTTCTCTGCTAGCAAATGTTTTCTTTCTTATCGATCATGACATGTCTGGAATTCAAAAAAATGCGTATGATGCTGATAACAAAGTATGTGAAGAACAATTTGCCTGCATTGTTTTTGAACCTGGTGAGGGAAATCGGTGTGCATTCATAGGGCTTCTTACTCAGTCTAGTCCTTCTGCTGGCACTTGTTCTCAGAGTTGCACATATGTTGTGATCTTGCTTGGTACTTGCAAGTCAGTTTCTTAATGATTTGATTGAAGAGGCCTAGAATGCTAACTTTGGCCCTCTTCAAACTAGATATTTTAAAGAAAAGTATAATAATAAGAGAGAAGAATAATAATGGAATTACAGTAATACCTTGAGAATTAAGTAACAGAGTTTTGACTTATGAGGGGGTTTAGTTATCTTCAACTGATTTTATGTTGTATGTTTTTGTAAATACAATTTCCTAGCCCTTCAGGAACATGCTCATTGAAGAAAAGGAATCACTGCTTGTCACTGATTCTAGTGTATTGATTGGAATGTTTCATTACATTCCTTATGAAAGCAAGGAACTCGGATCCATTAAAAAATGAACCCAATCTCTATGGCAATGAGTTAATCTTTTTGTGTAAACAGTATGTTTTCTCCTTACATGTATGTGTATTTAGATGAGCATGTGCACACACATATATATATAGTAACCATTTAAAATTAAATTTGTTAAAGAAATTAACTTGATCTTCTGTGAGAATACTAAAACACAGCAAACAGGCAAAACCTAAACATGTCAGAGCTTCCACTGTTGTCCTTTGACATAGTAATTCAGAAAGACTCCTTCCTGCATTCTGTGTGCCAAAATGTTTGCCTGTGTTTACATTTAGTGTTGATAAAGTGCATGTGGCACTGGTTTTCACTGGTATTTGTCCTTGTGCATCCGTGACACACCCTGCTCCTGGCTTACCATTTTCTCAGTCTCATCTTCAGATTTTACTAGTTATTTTTTTCCCATCAGGTGGCTAATTGTAAAAAATAAATGATTAAACGCCTGTAAAGCCTGCAGGAGCACATTAAAAACTCTGCTCCCCTGATGAGGATTTTTTGCTTAGACTTGCAAGTGAGATTTGTCAGTTAATCATCTTTTAATTTGATTAGCACATGACATGTATTGACTTTGTTTCATTTGAGGTTCTCAGTCAACATTTCAGGAAGTACCAGGTTTAATTTATCCACATAAAATTCCAGCTACATCAAGCAATTTTCTTTTTAATACAAACTTTTAATCTCATCAAGTTAGTTGAGCTGCATTTTCCGTAAACATATCCTAGTTGGCATTAATTACATTAGCCTCCTTTAATTCTTTGTTTATGAAGATATAACTAGATTGTAGTTTGTTTGTGTAAACTATTTCATGGACTGGAGAAATATTTAAAAGATGAGGTTTCCAGAAATAAATTGGTTTCAGCCTGATTTCAAAATGATTCAGGCTTGTGCTGTGGGTTTTTTTTTAGCATCTTCTATCGCTGAATCAAATGTCCTGATGTTAAAGGGTGCTAGTGCTGTTGCACTTGGAATGGAGTACTTAGTTTTCAATGGGATTGGTGATAGGCATGAATGTGACTTTTTTTTTTTTTTTTGTGAATGCCCTTAGTAAACAGTGTAAAATTAGTCTCTTTCTACCTCAGTAAATATTTTTTATTATTAATTTTATAGGTGTTAGAAAAATGTTCACAGGAGTTGCAGATCACTGTCCAAGCTTCTGGCACCTGAGGTAAGAGGCTTGTTTTTCCCTCTGTTACTCTAGATGTGAAATGCTTCTTTACATGAAATATAATGTGTGATTTCCTTATGGCAATACTAAACTGAGAGATGTTTGTCTGTTTTTCCAAGTTCTGTGACAGGAAGTTTGAAACAGATAAACTGTATTCCTTGATATTTATCCTTGCCTTATAACATCGAATTTTATGTTGTATATTTTTGTACAAACTTGCAAATAGCTTCTGGTTATCCAAAATTTGTCATATCCCCTCCTGTTTCCCTCCCTTCCCTCCGGCTCCCCCCCCAGTAATAATCTGTTTGTGATTTTTGTTTATCCACCCTAAACAAATAAGAAATTCTTATATGAATGTGTCTGGTTAACAGCGTAACTGTTTATATTAATCAGTATGTTAAAACGGTAGTGAGTTTTTATGACTATAAGTGCTACTTAGTCAATTACTTTTCTCTATGATTCTCCAATTACTTTTTGATCCATGTAAAGTAGCAGGCAGATTTTGAAGATACTTGGCCTAATAGAAGTCTCAAGTCTTTCTGGCTGGCATAAATGAAATTAGTGTAGAGAGAGTCTGGATGCTTTCTAACATGCTTTCAGGAAACACTGCATTTTGGAGGCTTCTAGGTTTGTCTGACATGAAATCAATTTCACATTAGTTTCCTCCCAAAATTTTTAAGGAAGGAAAGTTACAATGTCGCTGTGCATTTGTGTCAATTAAAATGGAAGGCAAATCCCGTTCTTTTGAGGTACATGAATAAGTACTTTGCTAGAAAAGTGGTGTGAACATCTTGCCTTCAATGGGTAATGTAGTATATGTTCATACTCCTTCCTGAAAATGGTGAGGGACAAGTTGCAGTTGTCTACATACTGTATATCTACCTATGGGAAGATTTTTGCACAACCTTTATCTGCAAAGAGGTTGAAAGCTGCGCGTAGGACCTATTCTTTATTTCCCGATATGTTTCTTGTTTTAGAAAAACACATGCTCTCAGGCACGTGAGATTCTATGACCTTAAACTGGCATTAGCAGTTCAATTATATATCATATTAGCTCAAATACTTCTCTTATAATAGTAATATGGTTCTATGTTTTGATTTTATTGCTAGCCCATCTGTGTTTCTCTGTACTTTTTGACATGGATTTAGTTGTAAGCAAAATTGTTTTGGAAGAAGACTTGTGCTTTAGTCAGAAAAACTATCTCCTTTTTGGAACCCAAGAACTTATATGTGACACAGCTAGTCACAATACTCAACCACAACCTAACAGAGCTGTGCCATCTTATCTGCCATGCTGACCAAGGTACAATCACCCCTTTATTTGGTGTTTGCCTCCTTTTTTTTTTTTCACCTGCAAAGTCCTAAGGTTGATGGGCAGTCTTCAAGTTGGTGCATTATCATCAGACATTAACATCCAAACTTCTTATTGAGAGATGCCCTGATGTGTTTTTCTCACTCTCATTTAGGTTTACTTATAGCAACTGTATGAAACAGCTCCAGCACTTTACCTGTTTGTTCTTCACTGGTCTGCAACCTCACACTATATTGAAATTTTATTGTATGAAGTATACTATAAAGAAATACTTGCTACGTTGTATTTCAGGATTTAAACTTAGGTGATGTAATTTACATGAGTGTTAGACAAAGAGTAGTTATATAGTGTCTTCTTTACTCAGACCATACTCTAGTCATCATGACGTTTAAGCAAAGGAATCCCAATATCCTGCAGTTTTCACCAGAGGCTGATGGCTGGGTAAGAGGAACCACTCTGACCATAAATTCCATGGGATACAGTTCTGCTGTGGGAGATGTGCATCATCAGTTTGGCCAACTGAAAGAATCTACTGTTGCTGTTTATTCATTCTCACTGTGCACCCTTCTCATTTCCCTAGTAATCATTGCACGGTCTCTATTTTTTTAATGGATGATTTAAAATTATATAGTACTTTGCTGTGCAGTGTGAGTATTGTAACCCTCACAGTAAGAAAATGTAACTAGAAAAGTAAAGAATTTAGGTGTGGAGTACAAAGATAAAGATGGAAGATGATGTGGTCAGCGCTTCTATTACAGGCTTAAGGCACATTATTTACAACTGCTTTGGAGGTTATGGTAGAATTAAGAGAAGGTAACCAAAGGGCACTCTCTTTGACAAACTGATTTAGGGTAACTGAGCAATGGAAAACCTCTATTTTAAAAATGTCAATTTATTAACAAAGTTGTGGTCAATAGGAGCTGTATCTAGCACATTCAGAAATCGGGTCAGTGAACTTCTTTTAATGTAGTAAGTAGTCTAGTTAATGTCAAGATAACAATTTTGTTTATCTAGAGCAAATCACTAGTCAGTGTTTCTTTCAGTCTCCCAGTCAGTTGGATGGGTCATCCAGTTCTATGTGTAAAAGTGGTGAACAAATGGAGAATTAATTTGTATCAGAATTCACAGTTCTCTTTTACACTACTAAACTTTGTAACTATGTTTGCAGTAAACTTTACAAACTCAAAATACTTATGGGACAAAGGAAACGTTGCAGCTAATCGGAATGCAGAATTTCTTCACGTTTCAAGCTATGAATTGCAGAAATTCAGTCCCTGCTGTGGGCAGGCAGAGACAAAATTAATTACACTGGTATCAGTAAAAAAGAAACAATTCTAAATACATATGGATAAAGAAACTGCAGTAGTGACATTCTTGGCTGAAAAGTTTTCCTCTTACCATTCTTTAAAGTATTTTTAAAATAGTAGCATAAGACTTCTTATCTGGTTAATGTTATCGTATGTGAACAGCAGTCTTGACCTATGAGCTGGAGAATGAAT
The DNA here is from genome assembly GCA_026546715.1 of Gallinago undulata. Lineage (NCBI taxonomy): Eukaryota > Metazoa > Chordata > Aves > Charadriiformes > Scolopacidae > Gallinago > Gallinago undulata. Next base: position 6,032,396 of record JAOTQQ010000002.1, on the reverse strand, counting down.
TATTCATAACTGAGGAGAAGAGGCAGAGAAGGAAGTTCAGCCAATGGTGAGAGAAAATCTGACCTATTAGGAAAGGAAGAGGAGATATGGGTTCTGTTCCTGGCCTGCTCTGTGACCTTGGGCAAGTAACTTTATCTCTAGCTTTCTCCATTATTTCTCCTGTGATTTGCCTGTCCTGGCTATTTAACCTGTGAGCTCTCTGAGGCAAGGATTGTGTCTTGCTATTGATGTATAGCACACTGGATCCCTTAGTTGAGGCTTCTGTATATGACTGCAAAACAGGGAAGAAGTAGCACAGTTGGTGTGCCTCTGTGGGAGGAAGTTTGGGAGAAGACAGAAGTGAAATAGAATGGTTACAGCAGTGGCTTATTCTTCATCCTGGCAGTACGTATGTATACCCGAGACTGACGCAGGAAAGTTAATCCCTGTTGACTTGCTTTAGACAGTGACATTAATGGACTTGCTAAAATTGTAATAATATATTTCTCTTAAAGAGTCATTCTGGCAATCTGACAAACCACCATTTAACTAACAATCAGTTTGATCCTCATCCTGAGCAATGGACTTGTTGATTGCTTCGAGAAGACTGAAGTCACAAATGTGTCAGACTAGAATAAATTAAGGAATCGAACTGCAGAGAGGCAGAATAGGGCAATGAGAGGTTACGGTTACTATGTCCAAGCTTCTTTCTGACTTTGGAGGTTTGCACCATTTTCTTTCTCTCTTTTCTCTCTGTTTTTCATATCACATTTTTTCATGGCATCTCTGTTATCCTATTAAAACTTTGATCTTTGCCCACATGCCTAGCTGCCATACAAATGCCTTGCACTTCTTCCTCATTGAATCCTTTGCATAGGACAGCTCTCCTCAACTAATTTGTCAGCTTTTTCCATATTCCAGTGTCTCACAAGACTGCAGCTGCTGAATGTATGTTGGGAATCAACTATTTTATATTTACCAATGTAGATTTCCACTCAGGAAAACAATTAAAAAACTTATGTATGTTACATTCTTACAGAATAGGGACTTTGTTCCATTAAGATCTCTTATGAAGCAATCCATTAAAATTTATTACAAGCCAGAACAAACAAACCAACAGGCACAAACCCAACCAAATATAACTCCTCTGACCATCTCGGTCTCCTGTGTGTTTGACCTTTACTCTTTTTCTTATGAACTAGAAGCAATCTAGGGTGTAGATTTTTTCTTCTCTTTTGTTGTAAGGATGACAAAGCATGCCAAGCACACTTACGTCCCATACTCTTTTACTCCTGCTGTGTTTTTTATGGTCACTTTTATTTGTGCAAATGTTTATATACAAGAACTAAGAATTTATTCAAGGGAAAAGATGGAATGAATATATATCGCTTCAGCATGGAGATACAGTGTACGAACACAGTTTTCTTGAAAACTGGACTCGGTAACAAAACCAGCAAACTAGAAATCTAGTTTGTATGGTTTTGTGAGGAATCTCTAAAATTTTCTGAAAATTCCTGGGATAAAATCCTCACTTTCAGTCAAAGCATTTAGCTTAACTCTTTTAACAGAGTAATGTTTGTTTCTGTGGAGTTAGGAACATACCAGGGGAGAAGATTGACATCTTTTACCTGCAAATCTGTTATTTAAATATATAACATTCAAATTAGATACAGGGATAAAGTCAAGAGTCTGCAGTACACTAGTCCACTTCTTTTCATATCCCTCAGAGAAAGAAGCTGCTTTTAAAGCAGTATCTGCCCTTTCTACAGAATTGCTATTAGGTTGATGTTTCTCCTGAGTGAAGAAAATTCTTTCTGTAACTCCTTCATAACACTTCATACCAATTCCTACTGCAGAATGAACTCTTACTGCATTCTTTTTTTTACATTGCTTCTTGCCAGCTGTGCCAGAAGATAGACTTATCTTAACTGTCTGTCCATACAGCTAATATTATTTTCAGTGTTTGGAAAATATAACTGGGGAAGCAAAAAAAGCAGGTAGAAAAGGTAAAATTTATATCACTTCTATTATGAGATGCAACTGACTTCAAATTTAATTTGTTTAGGGGTATTTATTCAAATTAGTCTTCATACTTAAAAAAAAAAGATAGATGTGGTATGTGGAAGGAAAGAATTAGAACCTGTTAGAAATCTAATATATTGTCCAAAACCTTGCTTGGGCTTCAGATATGGTATTTTTATGGATGGATATTGGTTGAGTGTGATTTTTTTGAAAAGTTGACTTGGGTGTAATCTCTTGAACTTCGTGAAATGCAGGTTATAGCAAGAACTTTCAGTTACAATACAAGGATGCCATAGTTTATGTTGAGCCACCAGTTACTACTGAGTACTCTTTCCAAATCATTCATCTCATCCCTCTCTGAGTCTGTTTTTAAAGCGTATTAGTGGAAAGCAAACTTGACTTCTTTCCTTTCAAAACCGTTTGCTACATTGGAGTGCAGGAAGTGTGGCGTTTTGATTTTTGTCATGGATTTGGAAATTGCTATAATTATTATTGTCTGCAAGCAACAGTTGTTGAGAGGTATGTTTTCATGTCAAATGGAAGGTGGACATCCTGGCATTACAGAGACTATTTAGTATAAAAAATACAATTCTGCAAAATGATAGCATTGTTCCTTCAGGCTTATCAGCCTTCACTGTAGTTCCTCATTTTAAATTTGTGGCATCTACCGCAGGATCTAAACTGAACTAATGCTGAATAAAACCACAAAAGCCCTCATGATGCATACTCAATTTTGACTTGAGAAATTATTTTTTCAGGTTCAATATTGCTAAACTACTTTTGTAAACATTTTATAAAAACCAGTTAAACTTATGTCACTCGGATTGTCACTCACGTTCCAAGGGAAGAACTGTTTTCAGTTACTCTGACAAAGATATTTGTGTTTCTGTCTGTTGGAGTTGACTAGAATGTAAAGACTTTGCATCCAGTAGGAAGTAGGAGTTTTAAAAGTCATTTGTCCATGTATACATGAAGAAAATGAGGCAATGGTGGAGATCTGGCTCCATTCTGCTTAGCATGTGTTAATGTATTCTTCTCAATGTAATCTTTTTCCTTGCCTAAATAAACTTTTAAATGCATATTTCTCTCAAGGTGCTCATAGAAGTTTACGTTAGTCTGCAGTGTGCAGCAGTTCCCAGAAAAATAATACCCGGAGAAGTCACTGTGAATTGTGTTATCATAAAAACTAGAATCACTTATTTCCCTTTACAATTTAAAACATTGCACAAGACTCTCCAGGGTAGAAATAACATCTCCAGCTGGCCTGATTTGTGTTACTAAAAGTAACAACACCAAAAAAGTATTGCCTTTTATAATTTAAAATCAAATATGTGCCTTATTACCGCAGTAAGAGGAATGCATTTCACTGTAATTCTCATGGCAATGTCCTTCAGGAGGAAAAGAAGAAGAATTAAAAAAGAAAACCCACACCTAATAAAACCCACACCTAATGACAGAACATCCTGGATCATAAATATTTGGTAATGAAAATTAGAATTCAGTGAAAATCCACTGGAAATGTTTCAATTAGAAGCAGTTGTTATGGAGGCTGAGTGTGTGATGCAGCTTATCAAAATTAGTCTGTTCTACCTACTTTGGTCTTCTGGGTTTACTTTGTGGCTTCTTTGTCTCTCAGGGTGGCTTTAGTTGTCTCTTGCTAAAAGACATGAAAAATATAAATCAACCAAAAATTATATGTATTAAGATGTTCTGCAAATCACGATGATGAGATTGGTGAGTATGTGCCTCTGCAGAAGCAGCGATGCTTCACATCAATGTGTGAAGGATGTCTTAAGCGGAGCAGTCTTTGCCAGACTGTGGTCACCATGTTTCGTATGAAATGCAAGGAAGCAAACACTGTAGAGGAATACACCCTGCAGTGCTTCAGGTTCTGGGCAGTTGTATTATCAGCCTCTAATGAGTTCTATGAAATCTTGGATGCTGTTATGGGTAAAAGAGCAAAAATACATCAGCATGTCAAAAATATCCTTGACATGAGTGAGATCAGGGTTAGTGCAGCTGAGTAAACGCTAACGTAAAATGCTGTTACATGGCAGTTCTCTGAGAGAATGGAGAGCAGGATCTATGTGCATCGTTTCTGTGACCCTTGTGGGGTTGTCAACAGGTAGACCTGATGGATCTAGTGATTATGGCTTAGACTACTGTGCTATTGCATCCTTTTGTTCAGGGTTGCTTGTCCCCCCTGCAGTTATGGGAGATCTGAGTTGCATTCCAATCTCAATTGCCTTAGGATCCTAGAACTCTTTTAGCTATTTCAGCAGTAACTCAGACACATGCATGTTTTGTTCAGCCAGCACTGCTACAGGGCTTTGGTTCCTGGCAGAGAGGTGGAACAGACAGCTATTGAAGCTTCCACAAAGATGTGGAGGGTTTTTTTTTTTGTTGTGCAAAATTGAGAAGGCTTCAGTTAATTTGCTGCCTTAATTGGTCTGAATTAATCTATGGTGCAACTCTATTAACTTCAACTGACCCCACAACATCATTAAAATGATAGAAAGGTATTGATATTTCCCTAATGCAGCCAAGTTGTAAAGGGAGTCACCCTAACTTTTAAATCATGGAGCTAAAAATCTATGTATACCTTACTTTTTGATTTGAAAATACATTCTCTCAAATAAAGCAGTGACTATCTTAGTTGCCGGAGTAGGTTTCTATATGAACCATACTTGTTGATTCCTTTGCAAAAGGATGTTAGTTTGTATGTTAAGAGCCAATGAACGTTTGCTTGCAGTTTATGTTGATGAGGAGAAAAGGAAGAAGAATTGGAGGGATGTTATGTGCTCTCAGAGGTAGCTCATAAACAACCAGTAATGTTCTAATGGTAAACTAAAAAGTGGGTGTGTTAAACTGTTTGAAGTAGCAAAAATGTAAGTGATGTTTTGCCAAAACTGGAATGGCTTTCCTGTTAACCTGTAGCTCCAATGGTTGTGCAAGGGGAACTGTGCCTGTAGAATTTTGAAAGGTTTTTGGAACTACTATTCCTATCAAATTCCAAAAAGGAAAGTGTAATGTACTCACTTAATGGGAGAACATGTTGTCCTTCATATTATCCATCTGAAAAACAAGATAAGTTGGTCGGTGGTTGTATCTGAACTTCCATGTGTTTTATGTTATTTTTTTCTTCAAGAAATACGCATTCAGCATGATGAGACCTAAGTTTTCAATGGTCTTAAGTTATATTTTTGCCAGGATTTTTTTTGTTTTAGGTACTTCTTTCTTTAAAAGATGGTCTACTTGTTCTATACTTAAACTCTGATTAGTTCTGCTAAACCTATGTGTACCTTGGAAACTGCTGCTTCTATTCCTGATATGAAGAAGAGCTTTTATGTCTGGAATATTGTCTGGCTTTTCCTGGAATACCAGCTGGTCTAGTGAAAAATACTGCTGCTATCGAAGATGCATCTACTCTTACAGCTGTTGTAAATTATGCTGCAGCAAACCATTTTGGTGCTGTTGCTACTACAATGAGTTTACAACTAAGTTACATAATTGGCAATTATTTCTTCAATCAATCTGTGTTTTGCTAAAATAATCTGCTATGTGATAAACCTGATTCTGTATGAGGATCCTGAATTATGAATATGTATTAGTTTTACTGAGTCTACTGAAAATATATTTTTGAGTCACCCAAAAGGTATTTTGAGCCATGTTCATTGTTTTGAGCCATTTCAGGAGTATCCTTTTGGTTTAGTGGTAGTTTCCTAACATCGTCCTTCAGGTCTGTCTTTCCTTGTATCTGCCTAACACTGTGACTGCTTACAGCCCTGGAGCAAATAGACTTTTTGAAAGAAATGTAAGAAACAGTTTTTGAAGTGGTTATTTCCAGAATAACAGCACAGTTGAGTTTTGTTTTTTTCTTGACCCCTCAGACCCTGGTGCTAGCTTAGCTGAGTTGACTTGAATGCAGCAAAAGCAGGAGAAACAGCAAATGGGATTTGCCTGAGGCTAGCAGTCTTTCTAAGGAGCATCTGGGGTCACACTCAGTCACTTTAGGTGTTGATATTAGTGAAATGAAGAGGTTAGTGAGTCTCCGCTAACTGCTATATGAAGATGTTTCTTTTGAGCTGTCACAGTCTGAGATGTTTCCTGTCCGGAATCTGTGAGTTAAACTGTGCTTGACTTCTCAAATTCCAGGAGGAATATGATTTTTTTTTTTTTTTAATCCCTGTCCTTCCTTTCTAAGTCAGCGATCTGGATGAGGGGGAATACCTCACCCTAATCATAGTATCAGGGAATATGGCAACATTCCCCCTGTGTTTAGCTCTAGAGTGGCCACCCTAAGTTACAATCTGTGTCCCTCTGTTCTGATGTCTACAGAAAAAGTATTACGCAGTTCAGTATGAAGACTGTACATTTATTTCTGTCAAATTTATCTTTTTTTTCTCTCCCCCCAACTGGCAATGTAGAAAAGGCTTTGTTGGAAAATCAAGATTGCTGTTGTTCCTGCCAGTCTGTGAATGATGTGCAACAAGTGGGTGTAGATATCCAGATTTCTAGTGTATTTCACTGAATACATTGATAATCCAGACTCTGATTCTCATTTTTTTCCTGCTTATTATAGATGACACATTTGTCCTCAGAAGCTCTATTCCACCGTTCTGTGAATTCATTTGGTTTTCTGCAAATATTTGTTTTAATTATGTCAACAGAATTAAAGTATTAATGATTATCATTGAATAAAAATTGTGTTGTACATATAAGAATAAAAGAACAAACATTCCATAAAGAAGAGAAATACCTTTGGTTTTGTTGCATCATAGGATAACTGAAGTGGAAGGGACTTCCGGGAAGCTTTAGTCCAACCTACTGCTAAAAGGAGAATGGAGACTGCAGAGTCTTTCTGAGTATCCTGTTGTGCCTGACTTTCCTCAGGAGGGGAAAGTCTGGACCTCTCTTGTTCCAAACTCATTGCACTTTGTGATGTAATAAATCACCTCTTTCTTAAACTTGTTGCTTGCTTTTGAAATTAGTGGTGGGGATACGCAATGGAAATAAAATGCATTATTTGTTCCTGCTGCATGAGCCTGGCTATATTAACAGTATAGGGTGCATCCACATGCACTTTACAGTTGGTTCTTATTGCGATGAAGGGGAAGGCTGTTGAAACATTTCTGGTGTTACGATTACTAGTTGTTGTCTTCCTTTGCTTCTGGAAAGATCACATAACTTTATGAGCATACCTGATAAACGATACTGGTGAACCGACCCTCTTCAAATAGAGGGAAATATTTCACATGATCAGTCTGTTCTGTGGCTAACAGCATGAGGATGCAGGGATAGAGCAGAGGAACTCTAAATGGGTTTTTCTCTCAGTAAAGGGATAGAAGGAGCTCTAAGCTACAGGCTGAAGATCTGTAAAAAGTCTAAAGAAAGACAAAAACTTTGAAAGTGTAATGTGCAAGACAAAACTGAGGCTCTTCTCTTAGAATAGCTTAGAGACTGGCTGGATGACCAGTTTTGATTGACATGTATTTTAGGAATAACTGCATCCTTTTTAAAAGGAACTGACACTGGTAGAGTTTTCATGACCACACTGAGCATTTTATTCTCTGAGATTGTGGTGAAGGCAGCACTAACACAAAATTAGTTTTGTTTGTGAATACTTACCTGTTACCATTGAACAATTTTAAATCACACATTAACTCCCACTTATGGATTCTGATGAGTCTTGTAATGAGAACAACAAATAAGTTGGAGGTAGTACTGTGAAGCTGAGTTAATTATCTTTGTCTGTCCCTTCTCAGTATTTCTGTATGAGACCTACCAAGGTTTAAATCATGACGTTCATAAACGAGGCTCAAAGCATGAAAAGCTTCAGACCAGGTTCATACTTCCCATTCTGTTACCCCTGAGCTGAATTCCCGTTGAAAGAGTTTGGTGCTTTTCTGACTAGAAGTTAATCATTACTAATACAATGATCTGAGATAGACCTAATCACTTTTGTAGTACATAAAACTAGCATGAATGTGTTTCACTTCCTGCTAGGTAGTTATTTTAAGATGGCATGTTGGTCCTAGAAATCATTTGCTTGTGAAACTTTGCACAAAGCAATGACTGCTCTGGTTGAGGATATATGGTTTATTAAACAGGATAGAAATTTCATTCCAAAAAATAGAAAAGAGACCACAGGAAACTGGCAAGATAGGATAGAGGAGATGCTGAACAAACACTCACAGTACAGGCTGGTTTATGAGGTTCTGAATTACGGGGAATGCTTAATCTGAGAAAGACGAGCAGTTTGGTGTTGCTTGAGTATCAGTATGTGCTGCCTTAGGGTCATTTGGTGAGTCCCTATGCATTTCTACAGTAGAATAATCTCTGTTCCCTTCACCTGAAATGCAAGAACAACAATATGGAAATAGTTTTATTAGAGTAGAGTAACTGATGCTATAATCCTAGTGTTGTTTTAGCTGAACAGTATAGGATCATTTTCCTGTTGGTCATTGCTTTTATTTTTTTTTGTCTTTAGATGTCTGATACCTTAAGAAGTCATAAATACCTTTTATTTAGCTTGAGAGTCAAAATTCTCTGCAGTTACCTCTATCAGCTGTGCTGTTCCATTGTCACTTCTGTGCATGAAGGAATGGAGCATACCAACTGCTTTTTATTACAGTTCTTGAATACAATATAGTCTTATCACAACTTAAATTAGAATTATTTTCTGAAAAAAACCATGTACTGTGGGTATGAAATCAGTGTAACATGAATTTCTCCATAGCTAATTTACAATGGCCATCTTTAGTTTATGCTAATAACTGCATCAGATGGTGAGAAGAATGTACTAGATGGGTATTTTGAAGTCAGTCATGTGTTTACATTGCTTAACAATGTAAATGTGATAAATTAAATGTAATAATCAAAAAGAAGAATCCATTTTTAATGTCTTGTGGCATCAGATGTGTCAGTATTTGTGCCTTAGCTGGCCTTACAGAACTAGGGACAGGATGAACAAATTTATTGCAAAGCAAAATGTAATTTATACAGGGTTATACTTCTGGTCATGTTTATATAATTATAAAAAAATTAATCTGATGGCTCTGGGAGATAGTTGGAGACAGAGGCTGCCGTGACATGAATGAGGGGACACTGCATCACATGAAGGGGCATGTTGGACTCAGGCAAGCTGATGTGACAAGGGCAGATCCACAGCTCAGTGCTGTGCACATTTTTCAGCTACAGGCAATGCTTCAGCTTCTCGTCTGCAGCGGGACCTGATGTGCAAGACTAACATGGGTATCCCATATATTGTGTTATGGAATTGGAGGAAAGCTAACTTTAGGAATGTTTGAGTTAGTGCTGAGGCACAGTGGGAGATGCAGGCTAATGAACTTGTGCCTACCACTTTTTGTCTGCATCTAATTTTGCCTACGCTAGTAGGCAGGACAGTTGGAAGCTTCTGCTTTACAAATGACATCCACCTTCCCTGATGCTTTAAGCCATCAGGAATTATAGCATGGCACACAAAACCAAACAAAACACTACAACACAATGAGCCCACTCTGAATCTAGAGCAGCTGGGGGACAACCATCCCTGGGTGAAACAAACAATATGGTTTCACAGAGAAGGCTCTAGAATGGGACATGAAGATGCAGCAAGGGATAATACTGCAAAGAATTAAATACAGTTGAGTGAATATCCCGAGTACCATGTGACTATGTCACATCAAGCTCTTAAGCAGACAGAACTAAATTGGGATGCTCAAGACGTTTTCAGAGCACTTAGTGTTCTGAAAAGCAGCAGCCTCGCTTTTGACTCAATGAGTGATATCAATTACTCTTACCCAGAACATTGTTTATTTGAATATTTACCAGGTTGTAAAGGACTTATAAGAAAGAAAATTGTACTGCAATAAAACTCAAGGGTTGTTTTTGTTTCTCCTTTTATTCAGGAAGGCAACAGAGTCTCAAATTCTGTCCTCTTAAACTTCCCCCCTCTTCCTTGTTCCTGTACTTAAATAATCTCTTCAGAGTAGATCTTAGTAAAAGTGGTAGAGAGGCAAGTTGATAATAGACCTCGTGATATCTTTTCTTTTGGTTCAGTTTGCAGTATTATAATGCTTTAATCTCTTGTTTGTTTTTTCAAGTGGCCGTAGCATGTGTACATGAGTAGGTTTGGGAATGTACCATGCTCTTGTGTCATGTGCATGTTGAACTGTAACAATCATACCATTGCTCAATAGCGGGAATCAAGGCTCTCCGATGTAACTGATACATCAGGTCATGGAAAGATACAAGGGAAATAAACATGCTGGTTATGTATTTGCTGGACATGGTCCTTATCCTTTCCTGTCACCATGACCATGTTAGATATGTGGTTTTTAAATTCTGATGTCAGCAAGGGTGAATTGAGCGTAGAGTATGGCCATGTATATTCATTTAAAGAGAACAAAAGTGGATTTTTCTTCCCTGCAAAATCCTTGGAATGCATTGCATCAGTGTATTACTGGGCTCATCACAGAGCCTGTAAATTGTGACATACATCATCAAAACACTCTTCCTCTAATGATTCATAATGGAACATGGTGTATTAAAGGTAATCCATTTTAAAATTGCCATGAACTGCCAGAATAATTTATACTTTTTTTTCTCTGTAGAAAGAAGGGCAAACCTGCATACATTTTCTAGTGTGTAGAACTTATATCAAAGTTCAGAATGTTAATGTGTATTTTTATATTGCAAAATCTATTCATGTGTTAAGTACACATTGTACAAGCAGCGAGTAATGTAAAGCTGCCTTTGCTGCAGAACTGTTAAAACCATTTCATTCATCATATTTGTTTAGGCAGATACTGTATGGGAACTAAACCAAACACAATGCCTAGGGTTATTCACTTTTTATATGACTGAGAGGAAAATAAACATATTTCGATTAATGCCATTATTAATTTGTCCAGCCATGCCATCACAATATTTGAGAGAAAAACTGAAAGGTTTTCCTCTCCCCCTCTTTTATGTTGTGTTTCACTGTGGTGACATTGTTTGCTGAAATTCTCTGTCCTGTGACCAGTTCATTATCTTGCAAGGAGAAAGCTGGGTGCATTCTGCTGATTCACGGCAACAGGCATTTCTGTATCAATCCAGGCAAACAGTCTAGGGAGGAAGCTTACAGCATTTTTTTGTAGCTGCTTCTGTTAGCCATCATGTTATTCTGGAAAAATAGAGTAAGAATATTTGTCCTTACATTTGGAAATCTTTGTTCTGAACTGTTGGGGGATTTTTCCTCACCAACAAAGCATACATAAGCTTTGGTGCAATTGCTTGGAAGCCTATCTGAGCATTAGAACTATGTAGATTTGAGGACTAATTCTTTGGAGATTATAAAGGAAAGGTAGGGTTGGATATTTAGGGTCACATGAAAAAAAGGTGAAGGAAGTTTACTTGAAGGAATCTGAAATTTCAGCAAAAAGACCATTGGTAGGACAGTGGGCTTTGGAATGGTAAGAACTCTGTGTAGACTCACTGGTAAATTACTGGATGGCATAAGGAAAAAAAAAAAGGAAGGAAAGAAACTTTTAAGATCATCTTACTTCTACTGCAATTTACTGTGGTTTTTTTACTTATAACTACTCATAAATGGCAACTGGTTATTTAGTTGTGTAAATGCTCCCTTCTTTCTATTTACAGCAACTTACTTTCTTTAGTAAGAAGGTCTTTAATGGTGTGCTTGCTGACTCCTTCAGAGAATTCTCATACAATTGTGAGGTGTGACTTCCTTTTACACAATCCATGTTGGCCCTTTCCAATATATTGTACCTATCTATGTGTTCAGAAATTTTCTTATTTCAGTTTCTACCAGTTCTTTGTCTATAGACAGAACTACTTGCCTGTGCTTCCCTTTGTCTCCTGGAACAGTTTTTCAAAATGAGTATCTTCTGTGACTTTCTAGACTTGTTGTGGTCAGGCACTTTTAGGTAAGAGGTTACACAGCACAGTTAACTGCTCAATTATTTCATTGTAGGTTTTGTCTAGAAGGTCACGGGTAAATGCTACCTGAGCCCAGTGACATGTTATTGTTTGGAGTGTTCAGAGTAGAAGGGGTTTTTCCTTGTTCTAGTATCTTCCAGCAGCCCTTTGATTTGAGTCAGGAGGCAGAGTAGTCCCCTTGTATGCCTTACATTGTGAGGGCATCCAGTAAGGGAATCTCTTTAGGCTGCCCTCAAGTGAAAATTAATTAAAAAAAAAAAAACAAACCCCAAAACTTATATTTTATTTAATGCAATAATCTAATCTTCAGCTTTCTGAAGGTTGTTTTCTTACTTTTGAGCCACTGTTTAGCCATGTCTGCTTTTCCATGGTTTTTCTAACACCTTTTTGGTTTAAAAGGCAAGCAGTTACCTTGAGCCTCCAAAACAGTGTCTTTTTTTATTATCCATGTGGGGAAAAATACTTTGTTATTTTGTGCGTGTGTGAGAGAGAATTTAATTAAAATTAAATTAGAAACAAACCCAAGAGCTTTGATGTTGTGATAATATTGAACATGATATTTAGAGTATACATACAAAAGAAAAAAAAGAAGGGGGCTTTAAATCAGGGTGGTATTTACCTCAATAAAAAAAAAAATTGTCTACATCCATCAAGCCCCCCATAATTAATTAATGTAACATTGTGTTCCATGGCAGTTGAAAGAAACGAAAAACAAACTTCTTGATCCACACCATTCTTGATCTCCCTAACAGGCCTGCTGAAGATTATAGGACTAATTCTCAAGTAAGATAAAATTAATGTTGTGTGAAACTATTAGCATTACAGTGCATTGTAAAAAAAAAAAAAAAAAAGCATTGAGCACAACAGGGTTATGAAACAGTGGCTTTGGTCGTGACAAGATATTTCCTTGGGTTAATCTTGTAGTAAATATTGAAAAAAGTAGAAGTGACCTTTGGGGGATTTTAATGATGGATGTGTAGAGGAGAGGGGGAAACCAAAAACCAAACAAAAAAACTCCATCACTGGATTCTCTGGAAGAAGAATATTGTTGTATACGATAACTAATCAAAGGATCAAAAGTAGACATTATGATATCTATGGAGAGAACCTTGAATGTTGAATGCTTGGCAGGAAAGTCATCTAGTACAGGTGCATTACTTGAATATATTTTTGAAAAGTGCTTGTATTTTTAAGTGAAGTGTGATTTTTCTCACAGTCTGAAATGACACAATGAGTTAAAAGTTCAGTGGCTGAAAACTCATGCAAATGCTCTGTTGTCCTTGTAATTTGAATTAATACATTGTAACATTAATTAAATTAATACATTCATTAACTCTGATATTCTCTTATATTCTGGGCTGGATTTTAGTATATGAACTAGAGATTACGAAGGAGAAGCTTTCCTTGTTTTCTCGTATTCATTAAACTTGTGAAGAACTTTCCAGTTGTCTCACTACTGTACTGGCTTTGTTTCATTCAGTATAATCCTTATGTGTGTGTCAGTTCTTCATACATAGTTCAGATTATGAAAAACAAGCCCCGTCCTGCCATTTCTGCTCAGACTTTATTGCTCTGTAAGACCCAACTTCAGGAAACTATTAGGTGAAATGTCTTGAGAGGAAAGGCTTCACTCCAGGCAACATGAAGCTGATAAACGTCTAGAGAGTTGTCCTAGAAAACGCTTGCTCTTTCTGTTTCTTTCTGTGGCAGCGAGGATCTTGCTCATTTGCTTTTCCTGCAACAGGAAGTTTGGCAAAAGAGCATTAAAAGCACATGCTATACAAAAATGACCAAGAACACTATGAAATGGTCTTCATGCTTTTACTGTAAATTATCATTTTTAATAAATTGGGGCTAATGACAACAGTTTTCTAGAGCTGGCCAATATAATGATTTGTGGGTAATGTTTTTTGTCATCTTATATTTACTGATTAGGAAAATCTGATCATCAGATTACCTTTGTGTTGTTTGAGTGCTAGGGAATAAAGTAGTTTGGGTATTCGCTATTCAAGTGCAAGTGCTTCTGTCACCTGAATGAGATGTTCTTACTAGATACTTTTGAACTGGCAATGATGTTTTCCAAATCTATTATGTCATTTGACAGATGCATTTTAAACTTTTATTTAAGCTATTATTGAATTTTACAGAATAGTATGGAAAATCAGTGTAAAACAAATTTGCAACATTGTATTTTAAAGTTATTACAGTAATCTCCTATTTTTATGCTCTTTAGCATTAGATGGCACTGTTTTCCAAGCTTACCTGTCACGAGTGAGTCTGAGAAGTTGAGAGCTAAAATTGAAATGCCATCAAGTCATAGAGGTTTTAGTATATTTACCATAATATAATTTAATTAAAATGTGACAGAGTGAATTGGAAATGTATTGACTGCTATCAGTTGGAAGTATGGCAACTTTCCAAGTTAATACTGTTACAGTTTTGGATTAATAAAGTGTCCCTTCAGTACACTAGACTTCTTACCACTCTAATAAAGCCTATTAATGGCAACTTTGGATTTACCTGACTATACTTAAGGGTGGTAGAGGTGTGACTGACGCTAAAACAGTGAATAGTTCAACGTTCGTTTTTACCTGGTTCACCCGTTTGTTTTGTTTGGTGCTGTATGGGTTTTTTGTTTGTTTGTTTTGTGATTTGCATTTTTTTCCCACTGCTTTCCTGTCCTTGCAGTCCTTAGGGTTCCCATAGCAGCTTTGCTTCTTTTAAGTGAAGCTCACCAGCATTGTTTTAAAATAATTTGCGTAAGAACCACTGCATGAATTAAAATGAAGAGAGTTCAGCATACTCTTATCAGTCAGCACAGCAACAGGAAAATGGAAGGTTTCCTGCAGCTCTAGCTGAAAAAAGCTGTGTGCTTCTGGAAGAGCATACCCAGTAAATGTCCCTGCTTGCCCTTTGGGGGTCTCCTCACCCCTTCCTCTCTCCTTTTCTGACTGTGCAAAGCAAGGGTGTTCATTAGCCACAGCAGGAGGTGACAGGTGTGTGTTACTGCCAGGCTGGAATCAGGCTGTGGGGGTGGAAGGGTTGTTAAGGTAAATCTGTTAGGGTCAATTAAGAGTGTGCCCAAAGCTCTTGATGGTTCAAGAAGTGGAGTTGACCAAAAATTTCTGAGCTTCCCAACACTGGAATCTGCTGTGAAGGCTTTCTAGAGGCAAATTCCATGTGCTGTCTGTTGCTTTAGGAAGGTACAACCAAACCTAAATGAAAATGAATGTGAGTAGTGTTTTAGCAGTGCAGCACTATCTCCAGCAGAAGGGAGCTATTAGCATCAAGAACATAGATTCTGCTGCCCTGAACCAACATTTGCTGCTTCCAGTGTGATTCTCTTCTGAGCTCCCAAGATTAGCTGCTTCTTGGTAGGATTTGGAAGCATCCTCACATATCTGCCATGCTATCACTGTCTTAGCAAACAGAACTTTTTTGTGACTATTTAAAAATAGCATTAGAGAGAATGTTGCTGTGTGGCATAAGTACTTAATAAGAATAATTTGAATGTTAAAGCAAATTCATATACTACTGTTTTAAGAACATATTAACTCAATATAATGAGTTAGCAAATCAGTGATTAAGATCTTTTATTTTTTCAAAAAGTTTAAAAGCAGAACAGGAAGAATACCTTCTTTGCTCAAAGCTCCAGCTTTACCTTTGTGATTATTAATTTATATAATTTTTCTCCTCCTTTGAAATATCTTTTTATTTCTGATTTAAGTCACAAGAACACTGTTTTTGTAATGGCATATATTGCAAATATGTAGAAAAAATGTCCAGAATGCTTGTGTTGAGACTCTGGGTGGTTAAAGAGAAGTGATGTTGCTGCAGACTAGTCAATGGAAGTACACAGGAGTGTGAGTAGTCTCTTTTACTGCAAATAGTATTGCAAGGGTGTCTCGCTTAGGGACTGGCTGGAGGTTTAAGAGATTTCCTTCTTCTGGGGCAATAACCTCTATCTCTCTGCTTTCCCACCATGACTGTCTTCTCATGTCCCTTTGCAGTCAAATAATAGCTTCGGTACAAGTATCTTTAGTTCTGGTATCATTTGGGGATAATAATAGTTAACCAGCCACCTTTCCCAAGATGTATTTATTTAGGGCCACAAGCAATGTAGAGAAAATGAACGTTGAGTCAGTTAGCAGTTCACATGTGCTGGTTATTACCCACTACGTGTGCAGTCCTGTTGTGTGTATGTGTAAGTGGCACACCATGGACAAATAAAAGCTCAATTCTCTACCTAGTCCAAGCTGAGAAAGGTTTGTGACTGTAACTGAATGAATATACCTAGCACAGCAGGGAGAATAAGAGGCATGGTCCGTTAATCTTGGGCTAGACTCTTGCCCTTGTTTGGTCATGCATGGCTTTCTCCTGTCCTGGGGCACTGACAACGTTTACTTCTGTCTGCATGCAAAGCACAAAACAAAGGTGTCCCTTGATACTCAAGTGCATCAGTTTGTCCTTTTTTCCTGATTCAGTAAGCATCTGCAGCAGAGTTGTCTATTAATTCTGATAGTCTTTTGTATTTAATTGACTTTCTTTGGTTCAGGAGGTCTGTTTCCCCTTGCAGGGGTAAGAATTCAACAGTCCTGTCACTTGCTTCTGTAATTTATATTAATTAGCTTCTTTTTCCCCTCAGACTCCAGTTTCCACCGAGAACTAACTTTGAGCCACAAGTACAGATGATTGTAATCCTTGCTATGCTCAATATTAAAAAAAAATAATTAAACAGTTTCTAGGGTATAAGAGAACTCTCAGTGTATTTGTCATGTGAATGCCCTAAAGACTCTGATTTCTCTAATGCACTAGTTATCTTAGGGTAATAATGTAGTGTCAGACATTTATTTTTTAATACATGCACGTTTATGCATTGGAGTATACTTCAGTTAGTTAATTGTTTATGTGATACATCCCCTTTTTTGCAGCCTGCTCTGGGTGTGCATATGGCTTTTATTGTATGCCCCACTTAGTAGAAGGTCTCCAAATACACTGAAGTATTGGAAACTATTCTAGAATTCAAGAAAATTTTGTACTGTCTTAGTTTACATCATGAATATTAGTTTTACTTGTTGGGAGTTAGACACAAACTAAGGTCGGAGGAAATAACGTTGTTCAGTGTAAGCTGCTGTCTGGTAAATACTTGAGTATTAATAATGCCAATACAAGGAAATGCCCAAAGATATGGTAAACCAAAGAGCTTTGGAGAGTTTCTCCCAGATGTGGAAGTTCCAGCAGACTACAGGTGTTTTCTGATGTGTCTGCAGTATCCTGAGGAAATAAAGTATCTGCTGGCAGTCCTTTACCTAAAAGAAAAGTCTGTAGTTATATGAGAAGGCTTTGCTTCCACTACGAAATTAACATTATGCTGGTTTTGAGAAGGTTTCCCTGTAACAGCATGTCAATGCACAGGACTACAAGGAAAATGTGTAACTGAATCTGCTGAATAAAAGCAAATAGAATCTGCTGGCCCTGAGTTTTGGAAAAATGCACAGTTGTGCTAACAAAGGCAACAAGACTAGAGTCCTAAGGTAGTTGCTTCATAGAGGTCAGAAAAACAGCTAACTTAAATTTATCACTCCACCTACACATGAAAAATTTCCTCCCACCCCATCTTAGCTGGTGGGTTGCTGTGGAAGCTGTGCATGAGGATATTGAGTGTGTAAAAGTTCCATATCTGCTCATCTTTAAACCTTTTTAAGATGAAGCATAACTCTGCGATTTCTGATAGCGTCTGTCTCTGTGTATTTGAAGAAAAACTGTGGAATTAACTTTAGCTGGAGTAGCCAAACGTTCAGCAGTGAGGATTGCCTTAGGAAGAAATACACTGACACTGTTCCAAATCAGAGGATTTCACTGGGTATCTCAGTAGACAAACATCTTTATTCATTCAGTTATGATTAACATTTAACCTTTAAAGTTGCATTCTCTTTACATTCCCAGGCTGTTGTTTTTTGTTTTTAAATTGAACTGACTGCCAATTATCTTTTAATCTGTTATATGACATATGACTACATGCATTCTATAATTAATTATTTGGAGCAACTGAATGTGGGTCAAAAAAGCATTTGATACACTCCTTTAAAGCCTCCACGTATCAAAATAAATAAAGAATCTCAAGTCACAGACAGTTTGGAAGGCTGAGGGTTTTATGATTGAGCGTCATAAAAACATACTGATACAGAGGAAAACAAAATCACATTGTTTGTATTTTTCTCTTTAATATAGATTGGTAGTTTGTACTCAGCATGCCTGAAAATGCGTCATAAAGGTGCAGGACAAAACTTTGGAACTGTGTCTTTGAGAAATTCTACAAATTTCTTTGGAATTTTTCTTAAGGCTAAATGACTAATCAGGAAACTTGCATATAGATATAAACTTCCCTAAAAGCTAAATGTATCTGACATCTGGTGACTTGATTCTGTCTCACCTAGGACCTTGAAATTCAGATATTTTTTCCTTAAAGAATTGATGATACTGTCATCATCATCAAAATACACATCCTTGCTTGGCATTTAAATGGAAAATTTATACTAAAAATCCTGAAATTTCATTTCATTGTGAAGGTCATTCTATTGTCTTGTTATGTACAGATGAATTGAATATGTACGGTACCAGAGGTCAGTAAGCATCCGATTTTTCTTCCACAAATTACTTTGTGGATAATTCTGTTCTTTGGGAATAACAACAAATGTATAAGACGTGGAGATATTTAACAGTAGAGGTTTGAAAAGTTCTGTAGGAGTATAGTAACTGCTTTGGAGGAAGACTGTGCACACTGAATAAATTGTATTAATGCTGTATTGCTTGCTGTATAATCTTAAACAAATTGTAAGATAGTCTGCATTGGTGGGTGTATCATAATGACTTAGTTTAACAATGTTTAGGAATTTGCAAATTGCTTTAAAAATCAGTAGAACGGGGATCTAATTGGGGCTATACCATGGCATTTTTAGCACTATGGATCTGATCCTTCCATCAGATATGCATGATAACAAGTCAAATAAAAGCTAATGCTTACGGGTAAAATTAAACTTTTTGTAAACACAACTTTTTCTATTTTTGTCACTTCCATTTTTATTCACAGACTTAGTCATATTTCTGTTGCAAATATTTTGAGATGAATCCTTGTGCTTTAAGCTACTGAATATCCTTAGCTTGCAGTGAGGAACTTGGCAAGATCAGAAGCATGTTCAGGGTCATGGTACCTACCTATAAGTGAGTCTAGGTGATAAGTTCATAACACAGTCCTGTTGTGCTGTATAGATAACATTAGCTAACTGAATCCACAGTGCTGCATCTGCAGATAATAGAAGCTGTAATTAACAGTGTTATGCTGCTTATACAGAGGGTAAGATCACCTAGGAAACTACTGGTGCACACAACAAAAAAAAAAACTTCACAAACCTCTGAATTGCAAAACTGGTAAAAACGAGTGTGTGATCAAACACTGTGATCAAACAAGTGGAAATTTAATAATTCCAATATTTAAATAGGTTCTCCCTTTCCCTGTTAAACTCCACTTTGAGCAGAAGAATTCACCATTGAGTTGCTCTAATTATGGCTAATCATTTTCATTGTATGCTGTTCAGTCTTCTCGAAGTACAATGATCTTGCTCCTCTTCCCTCCCCTGCTATACTATGTTTTTCATCTAAATCAGATTTTTTTTTTTTTCAAAAAAAAAAAAGAATGCTAGGATTGTTTTTGAATAGTTTATTCACTGCTGTTTACCTTGATGAAAAAGGTGAAATTTTTAATCTTGTGGCATTTACTTCTACAGCAAGCAATCATGGTTTGCTTGTTACTGGAGTCTAAATTCCAGGGGCTTAACAGTTGTTTTTGCATTCAGTCAACTCTAACCTCTGTTGTACAGTAAATTTATTGAACTAAGTAAGGTTAATTCTGCATGAACTGACTAGGGTTAGAAATTGTCTTTCTTTAGTCATGTGCTAGGACTTTTATGGGTAATTCTGAGATGTTACATCTAATGAGTCTGCCTAGCTCAGTATGCTCTCTGAAGGTGGTGGTAATTGTCTGTTAACACCATCTATATCCATTCTGGATGAATGTGTTGGAGGAACTTCTAATATAGTGGATTTCTTCTAATCTTTCTTATTTCTTCTAATCTGTGGATTTCCTCGCCACAGAATGCTATGATGATAAGATCACGATGTGGTTGCAAACACTGGTTGGGCAAATTCATGTAAAGAAAATTCACCAAGGGCTTTTAAATACGAACAGACCACATATAGCTGGCTCAGGCTGTCAATTGCAATGTTTCATCTGTTCTTGCACTCTTTCCCAAGGCTGTACCAGAGAGGAAGTACTGTGCTATGTGAACCTTTAATCAGATGCCAACTTTTTAAACAGAATATACAGTAACTTCCTGGAAGATACTTACACTACATTCTTCCTGCACGTAGTTCCCAAAGTTCTTGAATTCTTCATCTCCTCTTCTTGAATAAAGCAATGACAGCATACCATAAGTCTATTAGAAATCATTAGTAACATTAAAATTTGAATTACTATATGTCATATTAAAAATGTGAACCTATTTAATTTTGAAAAAAATACCTGTTGAAAGTGTTTTGTTCTCATTGTTGTGAGTTATTTCAATAACAATGCTATCATTAATTTTAATAATTGATGTGACCAAAGCTTTGTGCTGTTAGTGACAGTTCATTTCAAACCCATGCATAACTTTACCTGTAAGACCACAGCATCTCAGTGGAAAAAACACTGTTTAAATATTCCTTTAAAAAAAAAAAATAAAATTGAAAAATAAAGTTTGAGGATTTCTCAGCCACATCTAGCTGTACCAAAATTTTTTCCTCTCCCTCCCCCAACCCCCGCTTTGCTTTTTTTCTATCAAAGCTGTGTCTTGGTTCCTTACAAATAAGAACTGTTATTGGTGCATTTAGAAAACATGCATAGTTGGTATTTATGCATAATTGAAAATATTGGTGCGTTCAGAAAAGAGTTTTCAGATGTGCTGATCAAGATTTGTTCTTCCCCTCTTTATATGCATGATCTTGAGAGCCAGCTTTAAATAATTTCCATGTTGTGGGTGTCCAAAACACCTAATTTGCTTTTACAGCCAATATTGTAGCCAAAATGAGGTTACAAACTAATAAAAATTAAATTAAAATAAATTCAATCCTAAATGGGGTTAAGCAAATTTAAAAGATTGCTTTCCCTTTGGTTGCAGTCTAGAGAATCTAATCTTTGTATGGAACAATTTAATGGATCTTACTTGGATCGTGTACCAATTAGAATTTAAAACCAAACTGTTAATCTTATTTTTGCCTGTTTCTTGTCCTTGATTCTGTACCTTCTCAGACATGGGGTTGAAGGCCAACTGAGTGTCTGGTAGCGTGGTCTTTTTTCTGAATGTCACTGTTGTATCAATATCAAAAAAACCATTTATCTTCCCTTGTTTTGAATGACCTTTTTTTCCAAAGTCCAGGAGAGAGCTCCTGGAAGAAAAGCAGAGGAGTGCAATAGACCCAATAGGAAATATTTCCAGCCTGGCTTGTGCTACAGCAACATGTGTTACAAGAATAGCTGCCAGAGTATCTGCTGAAATGATGTAAAATCTCTGGCCATATTAGCTGTACTCAAGTGTGGTGGACAAAGGATCTTTCACCAGGGTTCAGTAATGTCTCTTGATGAGATATGGAGAGAAATAACAAAACGTGCTACAGGTAAATGGCATGCAGCAGCTCTTGCTATGTTGCTTTTTCTACAAGATTGCTGTGTACATGAAGTGTGCACAAATGTGCTGTATTTAACTGTTGCTCTTGGGCGAAACAAACCCTAGAGTGTGGCGAAATGCTGTTTTACAAGTTCATTGGCAGTTGGATGCCCCCTCCGAAAAGGGGAGGGATGGGGGACGGGGGGACGGGGGGGGGCAAACATAGCAACCAGTTGCAGCAAGCAGCAGTAGTAAAGAAGCTGTGATTCAGTGAGGGTGTCTGTGGGCGTGTGAGTCTGTGTCAGGCAGTGGCCTCAGTAAGTGGAACATGACCACTGCCTTCTGTCGCAGAAGTTGGGGGCCGAGGAGAAAAGGAGATACTAAGTGATTTTTATTGATTAGTCAAAAATACAGCAAGTACAAGTTTCATAAAAATTCTACGTGAATTCCACAATAGTCAGGTATACTTACTGCTTTCTCTAGGAAGGGCATATTGGCGAGTGGAGAAAAGGAGAAGAGAATTGGCTGCAGCTGCTATATGCTGGTATATTCCAAACAAGAATGATGAACGTGATTTCAAAAAGTTGCAGAACAAATACAACTAGTAGAAAAAATTAAATGTGTAGCACAAAGAACCACCCCATGGGATCTTGTAATAAAGAATCTTGTATAAAAATGTAGAGGTACATTTAAAACAACATAGATAGTGAGGATACCTGGGTCTAAATCCAATGGTTTGTTTTAACACGCAGAAGTGATATACAAGTCTGTCTTAGAAAAGGAACATTATTGAACTGAAATTAAAACAGCTCAAATTTCTGTTTTGTTCTTTAATTATACTATGTCATATTTACCTGTCTGTACTGCAAGGAAAATCTGTTGAAGCACCATGACACATGCTAGTTTTCTCATGCTGAAGAAAACCTGCTCTTTTGGTGTGTATAGAGATGCTAATCTTTAAACTTCTCACTTTTAAAAGATTGCAGTATACTTAGCCCTGATTTCCAGCGTAAACCAATATGCATCTTTCCAGATAATCTTTAGAAAAATCTCATAGTGCTGGGCATCCTAGGTTCTTGTACCTCTGGTTTCTGAGTGCATGCCTCTGGTAGTGCTGGCCATGTGATCTAATTATTGCCAAAAATGAGCTGGCATTGTGGGAATCTGGTGTAGTTTAGTTGCTTTAAAGCTAGATGATTGAAATATTAAATAATACAGTTCAGGATAAACAATTATACTTACCACTAGAGAGATTTGGTGTGGCTCTACCTTAAGAGGGAACAAATTCAAAGTTTAACAGCTTGATTTGTATTTGTTATTCTTTTTCCTCCTGTATGTGAGCTCAGTCTCTTGAATATCAAGTGGTTACATTACCAAATGCTTTTAGCTGCAGAGCATTCCAGCAGACTGCATTGATGTTTCTGTCCAATAGCTTAACCTGCTTTTTTCCCACACACTGCGGAGACGACCAGATGGTTCCATAATGTACGTTGATACTCGGGCATAAAACTCACTTCAGTAGCACTCTACAGTTTCACGCTGGTGGATCCCAGTGCAGTGTTTTCAGAATAGTGATTACTTCAGAGGAAGCCAGTTTGACAGAATGTGTTTCATGAAGGTGGTTATAGCTTTGTTGATGGATACACATAAAATTGTAAGGCTGTTTTCCTCTTCTTTTTGTACAAGAGAACAGGTCAGTTAACCTTCTCTCTTAACAAAAATCTCACTCCAAAAATTCCCTATTCCACCAGAGCTTTAGCTGTGATGGTTCTAGTGCTCTGTCTTAAGCATGTATTTTGGTACATATGCACACAGACAGATTTGGAGTGATGGAGAGTGTGAACTGCAGGTAAAGGTTCCAAATGGATGGTCCCATTGTAGAGTTTCTGTACAGCTATCAGTACTTGGGGTAAGAAAGATAGGAAAAGGGTGATTATAAGGATTGACTCATTCAGCTCAATGGCTGGTTGGAGTGTTACATAGCAAGCGTATATAACTTCTTTTTATGGTGGCAGGTAAGTCTTTTTCAAGCAACGTGTCTCGAAGAGTATAGTGAGAACATTGGGCACTGAAATACTGTTCATGAGGTAAAACATCAGTGTTTTTCCTAATCAAAATATTACACAAATTCCCCTGCGCGTGCCCCTTCTTCACACACACGCCCCCCCCCCCCTCGGCCCCGAAGACATTCCTCTTTCTTCTTGCCTTTAAACAGTTGAACACCTTTTGGAGGCTGTTACAAATAGACTGTCTGGAAATAAAATGGATATGGGTTAGATGTATTGAGTAATAGTCGTTTAAGTATGGAACTTGGTTTCTCTGAGTTCCTGTGCATCCATCTGCCTAAGAAATGGAGGGAAGACATTTATAGATATACCCAAAAAGTAGGAAAGTTGGTTTAGCAAAATTATCCAATGTATTTTTTATTAAGTCTATGGAAAGGTGGTTTGTTGTTGTGTGGTTTTTAACTGTAAAGCTTGAATTAAGAAAAAACCTCTAACTTATGATGGAGCCTTGTTGATCTGATAACAAAGGCAAGGAAACACATTAAAATGCAGCAAGTGTGTTGGCTTGCCCCTTTTCTATGGTGTTGCTCATATTATCACTGTGCCTGCCTACTTTCTCTTCCCTCCCCACTTAAGCATAAAGGAAATAGGAAAATGTTTCCATGAATATTAGTTGTCTTTACTGAGTGAATGTCTGAAAAGCACCAGGACTTCGTAATATAGTGCTTCTGAGAGATAGATGAATCAATAACAATATATTGCTATTTAAAGAAGTTATTTTCACTTTTTAGTTCCACATACACTATGCCTTTTTTATCTATACAGACAGAATAATGGTCCTAAATGAAATGACAAAATATCCTGTATTGTTAAAACCTACTTGTCGTAGGTGTTTAGAATATGATCTTTTTTATATTGGGAGCTTGGCCTGGGAAAATATTTAGGTTTGCTGCCTTCTGGTCATCAGCTAATGACATCTGATATGTTTTCCTGAAGGAATAAAGGAACAGAACTCAGGCCATTTTAACTTGAACTTGGAAATCTAGGTGATTTCCAGTGCTTGGATTCTCATCACAAATTGCATCATTTTATACTGGTGCTTCAGGGCTTAGGAGGGAAGAAACAAAAAAAAATTTTTACAGGGTAAAATTCTTAAAATACTACAATATTTTAGTACAATAATAAAATAATACAATAATTTCTTAAGGTGGGGTGGGGGGAAATGACATACCTGTTACTTGAACAGACTGAAGAAAGTACCTATGGGAAGCTCTACTGTGGTCATATTGTAAAACAGCTAAGATAGAGTGGGGAATTCTGAACTGAACCCACATCGTTTTAGTCAACCAAGCTGCTTAATTTAGGAGCAGTATTGATGGAGTCTCCTGTTAGTGCCAGGAGAAAGAAAGAAGCAAATGTGTTTCAGTTCAGAGCATTGTCTGGTTCAACTTCACAACTATTTGGTACCTGATTTGATTTTAATTGAGATTTTAATGCTAACTTTACTTCTCCTGGAAATATGTCATATTTTTAACAAGACCAGGAGTCTTGCTTGAGGTTTTTCCTCTTGACAGCATTATGTTCTGCTGCTAACAACCAGTCAAGAAATTAGTTCAGGAACATCTTCATTAAATGATCTTTACTTAGAAGAGGTAAAAGGCAACTTTACTTAAAAAACCCTCTCCTTTGAGTCTGAAGATGAGTACGGCTCATGTTCCCCACAGTGTCCTGTTTAGTCACACTGACTTAACTTAGTGTAATCATTGAGGCAATTTCTCTGCAAGAAACATGAAACCATACAAATGAATACATATGAGGTTTAGCTAATGTTTACAAATCACTTATTTTTCCTGAAATTGTTCAATGAAAGTGCATTCCCCAAAAGATAATACATAATCTGTTTTTTCAGTATGAGAAATAAGTAGTTAAATTATCCAGATGGTTTTAAAATCCTTTATTACACACTTTGGCATAAGCATTCAACCTTTCTTTTCTATAGTCTTCTTTTTCTGTAATAGAAATATATTGTTGGTTGTATACAGCTGATTTTATGTATTGTTTACTAAATGTGCAATAGAAATTCTGAAAGGAATATAGTGCTAGGGTACGTTGTTACAGTCATCTAAATTTTCTTCAAGTACTAAGTTTTGGTGGAATAAAATGATGTTCTTATTAAAAACATTATGGTTGACTGCTGGTGTTTAAATGATGGTTATATAGATAGTACTGAAGACTTGTTTAGGTTCCTGCACACCTTTGTATTTGTCACAATTGTAACATAGATATTGTGGAATAACTAACAAGAATAGGACTCTTCAGTAGGTAGTACCCCACTTTAATATATTTGAAATTGAATATGTATATGTAGGAATGATGATATTGTAGTATTTTAAGAAATTATTTTATTCTATTTTGGTATTTTTTGAGACAGGCATATTGGTTCTGGACATCTGATATAGATGACAGTTTACCTTCCCTGGAAGGACTTCAGGACATGTCCAGATTTCCTAAATCCTGTGGTTTAAAAGAAGCTGTGATATTAGTTTCAAATCTTGGTCTTTTAATCCTTATTTAATGAACTTTTCATTGCAGAGTGTTTTTACCAATGTTAAATGAGTTCTAAAAATGTAAATTGACTGCTTTGAGATCCACCAGCTGCTGGATATACTCCAGCTGGAGTATAAAGAATACATGTAAGTCCCGTTACCTTTCTGTTGCTGGAGCACTGCATAGCACAGGCATAACAGAAAAATTGTTTAGTGTGTGCCTGTGTAACATAACTGCACTCGCAAACTGGACTGTTCAAACACAGGCTAGGGGCTGTGTCTGTCATCCTTATGTATTTAGTAGAATAGGATGTAAAAGTAGTAGAATGGAGTAAGTGTTTGGATTTTTTTCCCACTCCAGAACTTTACAGGCTAAGATAATAAGCAGTGTATTGGGAGGATCAGTTCTCATTCTGAAACCATGGAAGTGTGCTATGAAAATCAAGATTAAATCTCAAATCTTCTCATTTACAGTGTTGTTTCTACTGATACACAATTAGTTTCTGAGGCTTTATTATTTCTTTTAGTATTTTAGGAAGTATTAAATAAAGGTGATGTTTGGTGCATGTAATGAAACTTAAGTGATTTCATTCACCTTTTGCAGGCTTTGGCTTGCAATAAATAAGCTAGCTGCTGCAATATCTAAGGTAGCTTATTCGTATTGCTGTTGATAATGGAAGTTTCTGGACACTTATAATGATGACTTCTATGTTATTGTGAGGCAATCAAAGAATATGGCATTTGGTATTACTTTTAATGGCTTATAAATACGGAAATCTCTATGTGTTTCTTTTTAGATAAATGAGAGCAAAATTATTTATCATTTGTGTTCCTAAAACTACCCTTGAGATACCTTTTTATCAGATGCAGATATACAATACTAGCAATATCAGTAATGAGGCATTAAGAGGAAAAGTAATT
Organism: Gallinago undulata; assembly: GCA_026546715.1. Classification (NCBI taxonomy): domain Eukaryota; kingdom Metazoa; phylum Chordata; class Aves; order Charadriiformes; family Scolopacidae; genus Gallinago; species Gallinago undulata. The sequence goes on along the minus strand of JAOTQQ010000002.1, from coordinate 6,005,279 downwards.
TCCCCATTACTGTGCTATTGCATTATCTTTAATGTTGCACAGAAATTTTTTGGAATGACAGCCAAATTCAATTTTAGGGGTAAAGATGAATGGCTTCCTACAAGCAGGCCTGATTTTTCATCATTGCTTAAGAAAGTGGTAGGCATGATGGTGCTGGATGTGTGGCAACATAGACTTGTGACTAATACTACATTATGAGAAGCCAAGATACAAGATTTTACAGTGCACAAAAATAACAAAAAATATAAATGAAAGGCTTTGCAGGTCTGAGGGGGAATTTGCATTGCCCTTCTTTTCTGTTATTTACAAATACTGAGAAAAATGTTTGAAGTTGCAAGCCCTAGAATATTTTAAATTTTATTTTTTTAGTGAGTTTATTCTTGAAGGTAGATAAGTCCTAATTTTAGGGGGAGATAAGGGGAGATATATTAATTTTGTGTGTTGATTTGGAATCTTTTATACAGAGTTCAAGCTCGATACATGCCACAATTTGGATATTATTTCTAAATATGAATTGTCCAGTTCTTTGGGTATACATGTATCTTGTGACTTTTCTGTATGTGGTATGTAATTTAGGACATTTGATCCCCTAGTATGACATGTAGGACTTGAGTAACAAATGTATTGAAAGCTGGTAACGTGGCTAAAGGAGACTGTAGTGCCTGGTATAACAGTGTATCAAGCAAGAATACGAACTACCTCATGCTCCCGTCATGTTTGTCAGAAAATTGCCCTGATCTCCTTAAATGTCACCTTCTCTCGACAGAGCTTTGTCATGTGATTCTCTCTGCCTGCCCTGTTCACTACTTGCTCTGATTATATCTCTGTGTTAATGTTCCTTGACTATTTGGAACCAAATTTGCTTAGTTAAAAAATAAGTATATGTGCAAAACAGTAGGTTATGTCCGCTGGTTGAACCCTCCAGTCTTTTCAGAAGACCATTTATTAGTGACATTTAGCAGACTAGTTTTACTTTATTAAGCAAAGATAAATCCTCTCTTGAAAACCGAGTAGGCCCCCAATGAAGCTTTATTTTATGGTCCTTTTAAACTTTTCCTAATCAGGGAAATAAAATGTGATAGTAGTCTTTTTTCTGATACATCCCATTCATTCAAATGAAATATTTTAAAATATTTCATAAACTGCCTTTTGATATGTAGCTTGTTTTGTCTGTGTGAAGTGGCTAATTATTTCTCCTAATGATGTGATTTAATGGTTAAATGTTTCAATATTAATCTTCTGCTATAAAAAGATTTCTCACTCCCGTTCAGAGCTCTCAGTTGAATTTTATGAACTAAAATAAAAAAATAATTCACGTGGGATATCAACAGAGGCAGCTGTCACTGACTTCTCATTTGCATCTTTTAATGACTAAGTTGATTTTCTTATCAGACATCATCTTTCGTGTGTATGAAATCCTGAAATAACCAGTTCTTTAGTAGTTCTAGAGTCAAATAACAAGGTTTTTAGCAGCTATGAACTATTTGAGGTCTGAGGCAGATAACTAGAATCAAGATCCTTTAATTATCTGGGAACTTTCTCTGCAGCCCAGCTCTGGTTGGGTGGACTAGAAGAGCTAGTGCAGATTTTATTTCCTAGTCATGTAGCATATAGTGGACGAAAAAAAAATCACTGAAAGAAAGCAACTTCTCTAAGTGTCCATGTTATCAGTTTCAGCACAAAACTCAAAGCTGAATGAAAATACAGATCACATTTTTCTTTTGGATGAGAAAAAAATCTGATTTATTACTGAGGCACACTGAGGTGACAAAGGCAAACAGCAAGTATATGTGGATATCTGGTATTTGAAAGCTGTTAGTTTATGCATCTTGCACCTTCCTAAGCACTCAACTAATAGTGTAAATAATGTATGTTTGCAAAGAAAGGCAGTGAAATGAACTGGATTAATGTTGGGGTGTGTGTGTTTGGTTTGGTTTTTTTTTTTTGTTTTTTTTTTTTTTTCCCTGAGAGTGTTTATTTGATGGAACCTGTAAGGAATGTTTGATACTGAAAGGATTACTCAGAGCTGTCAGGTATGTATATATATGCATATATTTGTGTATATGTACATAATCTCTCCTCCTTCTGCAGTCTCTCAAACCTGTATGTACCATTTTGTGAATATCAGAGAAAGTTTATAGCAAACGTTTCCAAAAAATGGTATATGAAAACTGATCCATCACTGCAAAAATACTTACTGCCACTTTTTTCTGGAGCCAGAGTTTTCTAACGTTCTATATTTCAAACTTTTTCATTCCTTAGCAATAGAGTGTGTCAGTATAAACTCAGACAGCCAAACTCACATCTATCTTGACATAAGTAACCAAATCATCAGCTACTGCATTTCCACAGAATTTGTGAGACTCTCAGTTCAGTGGTTATCATGCACAGGGTAGCTGTCATAGATTGCATGTAAAATCATGAGTCTGGCACTTTCAACCGCTTGACTTCATGAGCTTCTCAGTGCTCCTTTCGTACAAGGGCTGCGGCTCGAGAACTATATAAGCAGCCGTTCCGTGTGTTGTTGGTGGATATCAGTGCTGCTTTTCAGCTCTTGAAAGAAACACTACATCTAAGTAAAAAGTACTTATGCTCAAGTTCATTATTCTGAAAAATGCTTACTTTTTGGCATTAGAATTTAATTCCTAAACTTAGTCTTTGTATGGGTGGCATCAGATAACCGCTTACTTGCAATTACAGTAAGCTATATATATTTGTCATTGCCTTGACTCCATAATACATTGATTACAGTGGTGAGACTCTCTCAATATATTGCATCTGTTCTTTAGGTCCCAGTGTTGACAGGCAGCCACCTATATTCTTAGGCTGTTGGAAGCGTTCCTTTGATCAGAGAGAACTTGTTTACTGTGAGAGTGGTAGAGCACTGGAACAGGCTGCCTATAGAGATGGTGGAGTCTCCTTCTCTGGAGACATTCAAAACCCGCCTGGACAAGTTCCTGAGCAACGTGCTCTAGGTAGACCCACTCAAGTCGGAGGGGTTGGACTAGATGATGTCCAGAGGTCCCTTCCAACCCCATATGATTCTATGACTCTATGAAATTAAATTCATTGGTAACAGTTTTTGAAGGGGGGAGATCTAGGAGGACTTCTGAACTTTGAAGTCTGGCTTTACAGAGATTTTTCTGTAATCAGAGTGACATTAAGAGGAAGAAAAAAAGTTGGGACTAGGAATAGCACATCCTTTATGAATATTTAATAACTTCTAATAATCCTTGGGGAAAGTCTTTTCTGTTCTGCCATCTTTTACTTTTCATTTGTCTTCATTTTCAGCACTTTAAACTCCTCTTTTTACTAGTAGTTTGTTGAGATTGAAAGTCTCTGCAACGTACTGTTTATGGAATAAATGCTCCATCCATCTTTCTGTAAGAGAAGAACCTCCTGTAGCTTCCTTCCAACATCTCATCTTCATACAAGAAAAGGAGATGGATTATTCACTGGAAATTCTGATTTTGGTGCTGGACGCTAACTAGAGGAAGTTGGTACTACCCATCTTTCTCTTTAGAGTCATAAGAAATTGTAGGCAGTAATTATTGTGTGGAACTGTGTTAATTTCCAGGACCCAAAGATCCATATCGCACACATGCAAAGACTTCATTTCTCTCCATTAATCAAATACTAATTGTATTAAACAACAAGTTGTTAAGGCTAAGCTTACAGAAGTACAGAAGGTAGCTTCAGAAGAGGTTGTGTGTTTAAACCGTGTAAACTGTTTTAGCTTTCACTTTCTGTATTTTGCTTGTTACCCAGCCTGTCTGGTTTTTAATTCATCATAATTTTCATTTATACATATAGGCCCTTAAACCTGTGCATTATCCCTTGTTGTCTCAATAACTGAATTGCAGTAGAGAATAATTTTGTGCATATTATTGGAAGCTGTTGAAATAAATACTGTAATTCAATATAGTAAATGTGGCCAAAGTTATTGAGCAGATACGTTTGTTAGTGACTAGCCCCAAAAACACTGTGTAAAACCTGCAGTGTTTAGCAGCATCTTTTTTAATTCTTGATGGATTATGTTTCCATAACTGACATACCCATTGATCATTGGAATGGAGCAGCAAACAGAACAGCTGTTAGATTTCACATTTAAGTTGTTTCAAAAGGAAGTAGCTTATTTATAATGCAGGTTGGAAGAGAGCTGTCATGTTAGAGAACTGCAGAAAACTTTATGCTCCAGCCTGTTTTACTGTCTGGAGCTGCAACATGGGTGGGGAAAGAAAAGCACATCACTAAATACGTAGCTTTGTGGTTTATGACATCCATGTCTTAGTGCCATCAAAGAGCTACTGTAAACTGCTGCGGGGTTGGTTAAAAAATTAACTAGTTACTCATTGCTTATTAATGTTTCGCATATCCAAGATATAACAGTTCATTATTATTGAGCAGATGAAATAACCAGTCCCACTTTTCCCTCCCACAGGAATTCTGTTTAATTTTCAAATGCAGAAATATAACTTGTTACCATATATGATCTATTGTTCAGGCTTTCTTGAAAAGAAGCGTTTCAGTATCTGTTAAGCTTTAACTACATACTACCTTTCTGTCTTTCAAACAGTGTATAACATGGTATCTTCTAGAGAATATTTTTATGTGGAGACAGCTAGAGTTCTTGAGTACAGCTAAATTACAGTTTTAGAGCAAAAGTTCTCAAAATGCTGAATAGCACTGCAAATCAGGTTTTAGCTGGTGGTACTAGCAGCTTCTGGGTGCTAACAGAGAAAAGATCAGTTGCTTGAGCAGTCCTGGCTTACAGGCCGTTTTGGTACACATGGCTTCTTTTGTTATCCCTCAGGCTTTAAGTGACACATTTGGCCTACCAGGCAAATGCTTCAGCTTTCCGTCCAGTCTAAGGCCCCAAAAAATTTGTATGTGACATTTGCAGTAGAAACTGCATATGTTTTAGTTCATAAGATTATTTTTTTTTAATAATTCCTGTTCCGATGTGATTTTTATTTCACTTTGCTGAAATTTCTGCTGAGTTTTCATTTATGTTATTTCAAATATAGTAATGAATTTTAGCTTTCAAATAGTGGTTTGTTGGAAACTTTAGTGATAGAGCAAGTATGTGAAGAGAACTCATAGCACAATAGGGGGGTTACTGCTTTCTGTTTCCAGTTAGAAAACCCTGTATTATTAACCCAGTTTTGTGGCTGAGAAGGTTCCTAATTGCCTACATTTCAGTGTTCTATCTTACCCAATGAGTCAGCTCCTTCTTACACACTGAAGGTTCCATGTAGGCTATTCAGGCTTTAAAAAAAAAAACAAACCAAAAAAACCCCAAAACAATCTCCCAATCCTCCAACCACCCAACCAACCCCCCCCAAAAAAACCCTCAAACAAACAAAAAACCCAAACGCAACAAAACTCCAAAAACTTACATAATCAGTAATACAGAGCAGAGCTAGTGCTCAGTTTATTAGTTCAGTACTTTTAACGATACTGTATTTATTACTGCACTCCAGAAAGTGTAAAGCTAATGTAATACACTGCCTATGAATCCTTGTGCAATACAGTAGAATATTAAAAAGTAACTCACTGACTTTACTGTTGCTTTTAAACAATTTAAGCTTGTCAGAGTGTCATAGAACCTAGATCCTCATACACTCAGTTCGTGTGCTTTATAGTAGTGGCTTAGGCTTCACCCTGCGATGTATTGCACTTGAGCAGCATTCACTCTGTGGTCATTCAACACAGCACCTATTATACATAGTTGTCATCCTTTGGCACTCATCTAATTAAACAAAGGCTGCAGTTGTGCTGTTGGAGTTTGCAAAATCAAAATCTTAGTAATTTGGTTCTATGCCCATCCTTATTGGAATCAGCAGCGTTTGCAGTAGGGAATGTTTGAGTAAGATGACAATATTGATAGTTATCTCTAAATGAGGCCTGTTTGCAGGCGTTTACTTGGAGCTGGTTCCTGGCAGCTTAGTCGTATTTATAGATAGCAATACCTAACTGTTTGGTTTCAATTTTTGTTAAACTAATACACAATTAGATATTCAGCTATTGCTGTATATTTTTATGAAGTAGTCCTGTTGTAGCATTAGGAATGGTATGCTGTTTGGTTTTGAAGCACTACACAAGTAGAAGGAAGGGAATGCTTTATTGCTTCTGTCCATCTTCCCCTCTAGGTAGGTCTCTATAGTGGAAATAACTGGCATTCGGTCAGCGCATTTAAATTTGGTTGAACATCTTAGAGGAGATCCATCCTACCTACCTTTAGGTGTTCATAATGTGAATGTGAGGTTGTGGGCTAAAAATCTCATACTACTCTTCTGGTCAATGAAGAGAAATAAACATTTCCTGAGGGCTGTGTATTTGATCAAAATGGGATGAATCACAGCCCTGACAGAGGGTTTCCTCCTGTCAGACTATTCTGAATAGCTAAAAAGATCTTCAGGTGTTGTCAACTTCCTTCTGAAATGCTCCAAGGAAGTCTTTGGAAGTGCTTATTTCTCTTCAGTATATAGGGAACCTGTGAATATGTTTTTGCATTAAATCTAGCCTGACTTAGAGTTGTTGCAGAAATACGTAGTACTAGGCCTGTGCTTGGTCTTCCTATCAGTGCGCAGTGACTAAACAGTTTCAGAGTCAGATCATTTCACTGATTAAGCCCACACCCCCTCAAAACCCCAAAAGTTTTCTGGCAGATTTTCTGAGCAACTCAACTTGCCCTGCAGCCAGCTGATCTCTAGGCTGGATGGCAGGCAGGGAGCAGGATAACCCCCAGCTGCCAGTGGGTGAGGCCGTGCGTGGGAGCAGAACTCTCCTGTTCAGCAGACGGATGTAGTTGGATGAGGTGATCATGGGAAAATGCCTCCTTAGGCACCTGTCTTTGGTCCTCAGCATTGCACCCAAAGTACATGTGCCAACAGATGGTAGTCTCACTAAATTTGTTTAATATGCAAGTACTGTATTTTGTATGTTAAAAGATTTTGTAAGTAAGAGATTGAGTGGGTGAGCACCAGAAGGGAAGATTCCTTTTCACCTTAACTTGTCTCTTATGTTCTGAGATTTGAAGCATCTGTGTGTGTCTGAGGAAGCTTGCGACTTAACTGTCAGATGCCTGAAAAAAGCAAGGAGCCTGAGGGCAGTTGAGAATTGGACGAAAATTTAAGTCTTGAAAAATAGAAGGGGCCCTTTCTAGGAACCAGGACTGTTGGGGCAGGAAGGTGAAGCTGGAGAGAGGACAATGGAGTTTGCCTCAACTCAGGCTCTGCAGATTACAGGTTTTGAAAGAAAAATGGGGATAACCCTACTGGAACCACCCATTGTATTAAATGTGGGTTTTGTTCAGCTTTGCCTTCCCCCTAAGCCTAGGTGCTTTGAGTTAAGTGGTTTCACTGAAGTTTTGTACCTAATGGGGGGTTTCAGAGGCTTTTGGAGGTATTTTGTTGGTGGTTTTTTCCAATAGAGGGCTACTTCAAACTAGTCTGTGTTGGTTTATGGTGACATTCCTCCTTCTAGAAAAGGGGACCTGGACTGGATTCATTCTTGGCCTTCAGTATGTTGCACCAACTGTCAAAAATAGTCACAGTTTTTCATCTTTTTTAAAAGCAGTAATTAGAGTGACTGTTTTCCCCGTGTATTTTTGTTAAAGGTATCTGATTTTTTTTTGTGTTAAATACATAAAGAAAATTTCCTCAAATCATGTTGTGCTTGCTGTACAATTATATACTCTCCAGTGCAACAGAATTTACAACTCATTTTATACTTTGCCCTTCTATAGAAGATATTGTTTAAGCTGTGCAAAGCGTGTCATCTGTATTAGGTAACAAGCTTTGCAAGGTTTATACATAAGGATAATTTCATTCATTATTTCATTAAGCTGAGGTCAACCTATCACCGTTTAAAAATATGTCTGAAAGTTTAACTCTCATTGGCTAATTAATGATGCTACTGTTGCAGGTTCTGAAGATTTAGCCCTGCTGTAAGCTCCAAACAGCTGGGAGTCTGTGATTTTGGTACTGAATTTGGGGTTTCATCTATCCAATTTTTCTACTTCTTTTGAGGACAAATGAGTGTCTCATTACTGAAAAGAGCAGCTTGACACCTGGCTCCATTTATATTACAAATCTGGCCACCTGAGTCTTATACATGTGATTTCTTGAGGGTACTGAACAGCAGCATCATTCAAAGTCACCCACAGCTGGTGTTTCTATTCTTCATATAATAGAACTGTCAGCTGGAAGCCTTGTAAGTTCAGGAAGAGGGTTAACTGGAATAGTTAAAACTACATGTAGATGGCAACGAACACTTCCATCATCCTAGAAAGCCCAACAGATCATTTTTCTCGGAGCAGTAAATGAATTAAGTATACTTCTGAAAGTTGGCAGGATCTGTTAACAGCAAAAGTCCTGAAAAGACCTTCATTGACTTTTCACAATTTCAGCAAGCGTTTGTATTAGATTCTGAGTTTTACACCATTTATTTCAGATGCTTGTAAAGGTTGGTGTAATCAGCCAAGTGAAAATGAAAAGTCTTCTGCATATGTTTCCTCTTGCCTATTTCCTTGTTCTCTTGGAGAAATGATCTTTCTGGTAATGAGAGTAATTTGGTCTCCCTTCTTATTCTGAAGAAGAAATTTGAGAAGAATTCAGAATTTTGGGTTTCGATCAGTAAACCAGTTCTGTCAATGTTTTAGCATGATGCACATAGTGGGTAGTAGAGCTGTAGAAAAATGCAATATGGAAATTTTTGGACAAAAATAAAATACTTGCAAAAGAATTTCCATTGGGATTTTTTTTGTTTGTTTCTTACCAGAGTTTAAAACCAAAATACGTTCCAGCTTTCAAAATCAAAGCACTAAATGTTAGAAGGTATGGAGGACAGTGTCTGGGAATAGGCTTTTATGAAACTTATTCATGTAGAATTAAAGAACAATAGAGTTTGAAGAGAACCTACAGATGTCGTCTGGTCAACTCCTCATTCAGATTTCCTGTGTTTATGGAATATAAACTATTGTACAGCTTGTACAGATTTGTACTGGTTTCCTATATGTCAAGTTTGATTACTGACTTCTAGAATCAGTTTATTCCTATGTCCCAACCATCCTTCCTGTATCCAGCTACTATCTTCTTCCTCTGTGACAGTGGGTGATGCAACCCTCTTGGCTGGTGTTCCAGCTCCCATCCTGTCTCCTGCCTTTCAGACTTGCGCTCTTGTGTTCTGTTTTTAACAGTGTTTATGATAGGGAACTGTCTTGACTTAGTGCTGTGGCTTTTCTGTCCTACAGTAATGCAAATAAGTTATAGATTGTTTGCAGAGGTTGGCTTGGTCACAAATTGATTATCTGCAAATAGACTGACTCTTCCTGAAAGCTTACTGTGAAGATGCATGTACTCCTTTGCTTGCTCTTGATAACAAAGAGCTGGGTTTATGTTACAGATGTGTCGTCTTTCTTTTGGCTTTTCCTTCCCCAGCAGATTGATTATGCAATTAGAGGCTCACTAATAATCATATAAAAATCACACAGATAATCCCAGATGGGGGATTTGTTCTTATGCTGTGAAAATAGCCACTGACCGCTCAAAGATCAATACAGCAGCTGGTTTTACCTGCAGATGACTTGTAGACACAGAGCCAAGTCTTTCAGGAACCACCGCTGGGAGTTTCCATCTAACAATTTGGCATCAGAAGCATTGATGTGAAGCCCCACATGGTTCCCGAGCTGGTTGTTCCTGTGACAAAACCAACCAAGATTGCGTTATTTTTCACCCTTTCAATTACCGTGGGGATATAATATATAATCATTTTACTTCCGCTGTAAGCTCTGAGAGCCTGGAAGAAGTAAAAACAGGCAAATTTCCCCCAAGTTGCCGCTGTTCCCCCTTCTCCTTCCCTCCCACCCCCCTCCCCCCCGCTTTCCTCTCCCCTTCCCCAATAAAATGTTTGGTTGCTACCTTAATTCATCTTTCTAGAAAGTTTTTATTTTATTTTATAGGGAATTCATTTTTTTTAAGGAAATCAGGTTGGATATGAAATTTCTAAGTGTTTTCAGCATGAAATGTTGAAATAACTGAGAACTTGAAACAGTTTTTCATCCTTTCCAGTGAAAAGATCTGTTTCATTGGAGAGCTAATTGTGTGTTTTCTGGCATGGTACTTACTGTGGAATAAACTGGCAGGGGGGTTCAGCTTGTTGCTCTTGTTTTCCTTATTCGTGTTTTAAAAAAATAAAAATGTATTACTATAGAGATTCAGTCCTCATCTTGTTTCATGGATTCATGCCTTTTCCATTGGAATCCTGGAACGTAAAGTGAAAAGTGAGCTACAGGAGTCTGTTGTATTTAATAAAAAAAAAGAAGTTTTGGTTTTACCTTAGTGAGGAAAGGGAATCTGGAATCCTCCCCCGAAAATAATGTGCTTTTAGGGAGGAGATTCACAGATTCAGTATTTCAACTATATTTTACAAGTGGATAGTAACTGAAGGAGGTTATTTCAGGAAAAAAGGAAGGCACACAAATCCGAAGTGGAAGACACTGCCGGTGGAGGTAACTTTAGGTTTCTTAATTAGAAAAGACATTTAGTGTGAAATGTTGGTACTCGGAGCTAAATATAACAAACTAATAATAATAATAGAACGTGAAGTTATGTATTGACTGTACATAGCCCGAGCAGGGGGTGCACAGTTACTTTGCCTGGCAGGGGTTGCTGCTGGGGGACCTGCTGCTGGGGGCCCAGGGGTGAAGGCTTATGTGTGGAGCCAGTCGGTTTCTGCGGAGGAGGCAGCAGCCCGGCTGTGCTGCCTCAGGCTCTGCTGCTGGCTGAGTCCTGGCTTCATGGGTATGGTTCCACCCGGACTGTAGGCTGACCTTCTCTGTCATGTTGGAACTGAGATATTTTGTGTTAAATAACTGCTTTTTCAGATTTTATGACCAGCTAAGCATAACCTCTTATTATGCAAAGATGCAACAAGAAATGGTTCAGTAATTAAAAATGGCTGTGGTAGGGTGAAGTTCAAACTTGCTATGGAGGGACTGTGAAAGGTTAAAACACTGACAGAGATGCATGAGTAAAGTAATTAATACAGGCCTAATTCAGCAGAGTTGGTCTTTTTTTCCACAAAGGAGGATAATCCAGGGAGCATCATAAACTCTTCTGACCAAGGGCCCTGTCTTTAGCATGAGTAGCACAACATTTACAATTTAAATAAAGGTGAAAAATGAGAAGGTCACATTGGTCTCCCCTGGAACGCTTTCGTTTGTCACTTGAGATCATTGTTTTTATGACTGATAGTAAAACAAACATGTTGTGTAATCCCAGCAACTTAAATTGGATATTGACTATACTGTATTCCCAATTAAGATACAGGGAATACACCTGAGAACGAAAGGGATGCTTGGAAAAAATCACTTATTGTGTAAGAAAATGCTCATATTTCAGTATTGCTCTGTATGTAAATGTGGGTTAAGCAATTATTTTGCTGGTTGGAGATGAAGACAGATTCTTTAGGATTTTAAAATAAATATTTGGGATGATATATCATATATTTGGTCCCATTTGACAACAGGCTTGTCAATATATTACTTAGACTCCCCAGGTAAAGCAGTACTGTATCTTTCACTGCTAATTTAGATCAACGAGTCAACATAGTAAATAGACATTGGAAAATTTGTTCTGAATTTAATTTTAATTAGTAAAATCTTAATTTTTAGTCATCTATTTTCCAATGACATGTATATGCCTGTATCTCAGACCTAGCCTGTGGGCACTGCAGGACTTGGCCTTCAGGCTCATGGCTTCCACAGCCCTGAGTCAGGTGCCTTCCCGTGACACGCTGGGGGGAAGTGAGGCCTCAGTGGTTTAAGTGGACTGAGTGTTTTAGAAATAGTTGGCTTCCTCCCTTTCCCCCCAGCAAAATGGCATCATCATTTACATTATCAGGGACTTATTACAGTAATATAAAGTATTGATATTAGGAATCATGTGTAAGACACTTGATGCTTCAATAGTGGTCGTGGTACACATATTTCAACTTTGCCTCCTTGGGTGATTTTTATTTACTTACCTATTTTTTCCCCTGTAAAACTTAAAATGTATTGTGACCTTCAAAACCATGACGCAATCTTCAGATTTTAAGCAGGAACCTTGATGGCAGATGGTGGTGGGATTCCTCTTCTGTGTCCTTCAGGCAAAAGCGGGCAAGTTATGATGCATGAAAACACTTCTGTCTGTGTCGAGTCTGCATCCCTGTGCAATGCCATTGTGTCTTTATGTTCTGACAGGCTGTCATCATGCATCATCATTATATTATGCTATGTTATCAGCATAATACGTAGGAGGCTCTTAGTAGCATGTATTCTGTAAGTATTCAGGACAGGCACATAAAAGTAATAAAATATATTTAAATGCAGGAGATTTCCAATCTAAAATAATCATCCCAACTTAATTTTTCTAAATTTCATGTGCGTGTACACTATTACATCCAAAGACTAATGTTAGAAGTCTGAATATAACTGGATGAGGAAATAAACTTGTGACATATACTCATCATGTTTAGATTTTATTTTTATTTTTGAAAATTAATCAGATATCAACTTTTCATATTAGAAAGTTTACAGGAGGTATTGGTTATAAAGGTAGAATCATATTCAACATTGCTGTACAAGTATAATCTTATGAAACTACTGAAAATTGTATGCTAACATTGTATAAGGTGTTCACTTTTACGCTTTAAAACCTGATGACCTTCATCAAATTTATTTCTCTTCCATTACCCAGCACACAGAATAAGCTGCTACTGAAGTAAATGAAATCAATTAGTTAAATGCTATAACATTTAGATATTGATTTGCAAAATTCTGTTAATTTTTCTTATTTTTGATGTACATGATACGGTATCTATTTTTGGACAATAGTAAAATAGATCTGAATGAACTCTGAAGGTTTTTTATAAAGATGTCAAATGAAACACCTTTAATAATCAGCGAGAAAATGGTGACTTGGTTTTGAGGCTTGCTAATATCACAGTGTATTTGACTGCAATTATCAGTCTTCATAAACACTTAAGAAGCAATTTAGATCATAGTTTTTGGCTGCTAATAAAGCAGAAAAATCATGATGCTCTGTTTTATTGAAAACCCTGCATAAAACTTACTTAAGATTTACCCCTTATTTGTGCTGGTGTATTTCAGCACTTTGTTCTAGGTTTGGGAGCATCAGGCTCATTTGGATCAGCTAATTTGCAGAACAAGATACAGACAGACCTGCCCTCTAAAGTTTGACATTTGGTCATGACAAGTCTTAGGAATTACAGAGATGCTTAGGATGTGAAGAGGGCATTCTAATCTGTATACAGAGTGTGGGGGAGTGAACTGAGAAAATAAGAAAGGGATCAGGTTAATATATTTAACACATAACATTAATCACTTTGATACAGAAATTTAACATGCAGATTGAATTCTCTTCTGTTTGCATTTCCTTTCAAAGAGCAGATGTGGATTCTGACTCTTGCCACCATATTTTATTACTATTCAAGTATGTAGGACAAGATAAGATACTCATTTTTTCAAAGAGACGAGGGAGATAGAGGGGCTAGTTTGGCATTACTTGCTGATTTTTATGACTGATATATCATGGCGCAAGTTGGGTATCTTTGCTAATGAATTAGCTACTCCAGCCAATTGTCATTCTTCTCTTCTGTAGTTTTTGTAGGGAACAAGAGAACCTCTTGGTGCCCTGAAAATTGTCTATTCGTGTTGGTGACTCATATGTGTATCCTCACAGTTTTGAAATAAGTATGCTGAGGCAGCCAGCAAGCAGCCCTGCTTAACAGTGGGGTAAGATTTCAAAGAAACTCTCCTCAGCTAATGGATTTCCCACAGAGCCAGTCAGCCTTCGTTGCCTTGTCAATCCCACTGGGAAGCTCCAGCTCCTCCGTGCTCTGGCAGATTGAAACTTTGGGGCCAGGCAGTCTTTAACAGCAGGGGCAGTTTGGAATTACTGTCCAGTGTTTGTAGGGAAGCCCAAACAATGTGAGTGATTTTAAAGTGCTTTTAAAGCTACTTAGAGTTTAAATATAAGGAGGAGAAACGTTGTGAGAACATAGGAAGAAGTTTATAAGCAGGTCAGGAAGAAGTCAATTTTTCAAGATTTGTATTTTTTCTTTCCAAAGGAGAAGCCAGCTTTACTGTAAGCCTTTTGAAATAGAATTAGGAAATCTGACAAGACATTTAAATTCGATCATTATGATAGTTGTTTGGTACAATTTTTCTTCTATAAACTTACAAATGCAAGTCATTATATTTGAGATTGTAACATGAAGGAAAAAAGCATTTCTATTTTTGATGGCACAAATGGCAGCACCCTCTCAGCCCACCCAAACACTGTAGGCACTGTAGAATTTTATGAAAAAAAGCCCACCCAAACATATGGACACCACATAACGACAGGCAAAATTTTGACCTCAAAAAGAGTGCTAACTAATAAGATGTTAACTTTACAGATACAACTAAAAATCACACTCTGGATCACACTGTTGCCAGTCTGAAGTGTTAAAAATTGTTACTTGCTTGAAGTGATGAGAATTTTCTTTTTTAAACTAGCATCTGTTTTATTTGCTCTCTCTGTATAGGCTTTTTTTAGAGTTCAGTCAAGTTTTACTTTTTAGCCTTGTGGAATGGAAATTTCACTTTAGTGTCTATGCTAATTCAATATTGATCCACATGAATATGAGGATCAAAAATTCTAAAGGAAAAAAGTGAAATACCGTGCAATTACATGGTTATTGGTGATGCAACAGAAAGCAATGAATTTAACATGAACAGGAAAGGGGAGAAAACCTCAGATGTATGTCTCGCTATTTTTAGAAATATATTGTTGTATTTCTGTAATGATATATCGTGGTATGTTAATCTCTGTATTTTTCATATAACGAAATATTAACATCTGACCTCAAATTTACTATTTGTTTCTATGTAGCTTCATGTTACAGTTACTAAAGGGCATTAAACATGGAAAAGGAAAAAAATTTGTTTGCGAAAGTCAATTTAAATTTAATTTTTTCCATTATTCCCACAAGTAATAAATACTGCACAGGAAACACAAATCTGAATTTCCAGATATGACCTCATTTTTGTTTGTTTAACCGTGGAAAGGAACCATTACTGCATCTACTGAGACAGCCAGCGGTGGGACCTGGCCCATTGTGTTGGTGCTCTGTTATTTTTAGTGTGCTAACACATCGTTACCATAGATTCAAATCTGTTTGTGAGGTTAATCTTTTAATGATAAATCTTGTGGAAATGATTCTATCCCCTGTTGAAAGTTTTAGTATCTTGGTGATATTTACACATTTAAACAAACGTATTTGCTATTTTTTTTAGATTTGGTATGTTATTGAATGCTGATTTGAGTAAACTTTTTTATAACAAGCTATTTATATAACTTTATAACCACTTGCTATTTCTCTCATACGTGGCAAGAATATTTTCAGTGTGGTGTATTGACATTTCTTCACAGTCCAAAAGAATTGCTTTGAGAGGCATCTTTCGTAAGATTTTCAAGCAAATGAAAAGATTGAGCAGAAGCAAATGAAAAGATTGAGCACAAGTATTAAGCTCCTTATTTTAATCCTTCCTAAATCATTTAAATGTATGTATATTTGCATGTGAAAGCTGCTGTATTATCATTCCAGTAGAATTGTTGATATAAATAATGCCAGTCACTGTCTAACTTCTATTTTATTTTTAGCTGGAGAAGCCTCTCTGGAGAAGCACCAATTCCTATTTAATTGCATTAGAATTTTACAAATGGAGATGAACCCATTAATGAATTGTGTTGCTGTGGGCTGGTAGGATTGCTGAAATGCCGTACAGTTCAAAATTGCCACCTTAGGAAACAAAAGATAAAAAGGCTTACTGGTTTTAAGAATACTGGCTATATATATAATATAAATAACTTCTTTTTTTTTGTGTTGAAAACGTTTATTTGTTAGAGAATAACAAAGATACTTCAATATTATTGTGTTAACATAGTGGTTAGGTACCGTAACACTGCTTTTGCCAGTTGCAGGCTGCAGTGATGAGATATCTGGTCATGTTTTCAGATATGTTAAAGAAGCGGTGGGACAGCCTTGTACAGACACATTAAGAGCAGTGGGTTTGCCACATTGAGAAAAGTGGGGCATCCAAATGTTCTCAAGCAGTAAGCAAGGAGATGCAGTGAAACCTCAGTTTGCACAGAAGGATGGGAGGTTGCCAGTGGAAAGAGATTCATGAGTTGCTCCTAGAGATGCTGTAGCTGAGTGAGTGTGTAGAGATAGGTATAAATAGAGGAGAAAAGGAAGGGGAAAGTGCAGCACCCGCCTGGAAGGGTAATGAGAAACAAACTTCAAAGAACAATTTAAAGAGGGGAAAATTTCAATTTTACAGTGCCCTATTCCCAGATATGGGAAATTGAGAGAATCCCACTTAGCTTTGAGATTGTGATTTACATCTCTATTTACAATGTGCCAACCAGAAAGTTAAAATCTCCTGCCTAATAATTGTATAACTGGCTCTGTCAGATGGACAGAAGTGCTCTTATTTATTTTGTAATCTTAAAACTTGCCAAAAATTATCAATAATAAAGAACTGGTTATAGTTATCCCTTTTCTGCAATCCATTTTGATTTCTTGATTTACACATGTAAGCAAAAACTTAACTCACCAACCCAAAGTCAGATGGAACTCTGGATTTAGTGACTTTTCTCAGGAAAAAGGAGGACACAAGGTTTTGCAGCTGATGGCAAAGTAAAACTAGGCCTTTAGTCAGCATACTCTATAATGCTTCGAACATGTTTCAGATTTCTATGCTGATGCCCTTAAGTACATCACAGAGGAGGAAATCAGTCAGGCTTTGCGTTTAGAGGAACTCCTAGATGGAAGTCTTACCCCCGGTGAGGAGGCTGGCACTTCCTAAACTATCGTCTCTGCAGCAGAGAAATCTGTTCTGGGCCTGACGGTGAGAGGAGCAGCTGTCCGAGTGCAGGCTGCTCTGCTGGGGAGTCTACATCTCACCTAATGTGTTAAAAAGAGAGGGGAAAGTTAAGAGGATGAAGAGAACTCTTAAAAATCATTGTCTCAAAGCAGCTCTCCTAATAGTGTTTCTCCACTTTCCTGAAAGAATCGTTTTGTTGTTTTGTTTTCTGTCAGCTTTGTGCTGAACGTAAATGAGGGGATCCTTGGGTGTAGTTACTTGTCTTTCCCTTTTCTAATGGATGTGGGGAAGTATAAGACTCCAAAAAAACTCTGCACTCAAACTGAAACCTAGCAAGTAGTGACAAAAAAGCATTGAACAAGATGTAAAATGGAAAGATTATATTCAATGATTGTGTGAGAGAAACAGAGGATAAGAGGATTGTCCTTTGTCCAGGAAGAAATTAGGGAGTATATTACGGCTGCATTAGTGTGTTTGTGTCTGCTACCAGCTTGAATTGGCAAAGGACAGAAAATCTTAGTTGACTTTTGCAGCTTACCAAAACTGCAATTACTATTTGATTGCTCTTACCTCTTCGATATATAGGCGTAGCCAAGATCAAGTTTCCCTGTTCCAGGGTATGAGACCTCTTCAGATCATGTTATAGCAGAGTCTGTGGTGCAAGGAACTGTGTTTGATAAAACTCCAGTTTGGTTGTGGCGGCCAGGTTATAATAATCCTGTTTGAAAATTCGACCGTCAATGTCATGTATTAAAAGAGAAGGCCACACAGTTTTGCCAGAGCCTTCTTCCAAGGTTTTACCACCGTTGTTATCCCCTTTCTCCCACCAGCCACCGGTGAATGAAATAGTTTGACAGCTCTATAACTGATTGTCGGGTGTGCTAATGCTCTATACCATATTGTCCTTATAAACAACTCAAGGTTTTTATAGTAAACCATGGATTATATTATCTACTAGACATTCAGACATCTCTGAAAACTGAATTACATTTCTCAGAGGCCAAAGTTTCTATTATTATAGTGATTTCTGAAAACCTAGTCAAATGCAGATGTTGTGTGTGCATTAACTAGGCAATTAGACTTAGAAATATAATCCCTAAAAATACAGCTCTGGTTTTATTGATGGATATAATTGGGAGAAACAGTTGTTCTGTCTGGAATTTTTTTCATGGGTGTCTTACACTGAAGAAAGGATTTAAGACTACAGATGGTAAAATCACATCTTAACTCAACATGGGCTACTTGAGGATTTTTTTTTCTTTTAATTTGAAGGAATAAATCTTAGAGAAGACATTGAGAATAAAATACGACATTGATTTCCAGACTGTCTGTGTTATGCTTACATTCCATCTTCTCCACTTCTGTATTTTTGTCTGTATGGTCTTGAATTGTTTTTTCTTTTTCATCTGGGAAGTTTTCTTTCAACATTTCTGCAGGTTTGTATTCATCAAAGAAGCACAAGTATCTACTGGTGTAACCCCCTTTTATTTTGGTAGAAACCTGTTCAGAGCCCCACAACTCTTCACAAATCATCATTTCTCTTTTCTGTCTCTTGCTTTGCTATAGCTGGTCAGTTCTAACATGTTTTCAGAAAAATTTCAGTGTTCCTTTTATGTCCTATTTTGACTTGAAAATAACAGTATTTATATTTCTATAACCTAAAATTATTGGATTGTTTATGTCACAAACCATTATATCGTGATATTTCAAATGAAGAGGTTTTTACCTGCTGAATGAATTATTACTGTGCGTTCTTTTCATACTTACAGTTTTATTTGCCAGTCATATGCATATTTTGTCAGTGTAGGGTGAGTTTAAACTAAACTTAATGTTGATCAATATATCTGCATTTTATAGGTTTCCCTAATGTAATCAGTCAGAAACTCGATATGATTATGGTCAGTGTTATTGGTGGCTTGAAGTTAGTCCATTTCATCTCAAACACATAATTTCAGTGTTGATAGAGTACTTACATAATGACTTGGCAAAAAAAAGCCCAAATAAACAAACAAAACCTCAATCCTTGACTCCTGCAAAACAGTTGTTACAGTAGTTCCCCATGGAATGTTATTGTGAATTCTGTTTTTCATTCTTTCAGGTTCCTCACTTGTATTCAATGAGGGAAAAGAAATTCAGTTTATCACACCCAAGAAAAAGGTAAGGATT
This sequence comes from Gallinago undulata, assembly GCA_026546715.1. Lineage (NCBI taxonomy): Eukaryota > Metazoa > Chordata > Aves > Charadriiformes > Scolopacidae > Gallinago > Gallinago undulata. Next base: position 5,986,174 of record JAOTQQ010000002.1, on the reverse strand, counting down.
TTTTTGTCTTGGGGTTTGGTTTTTTTGTTTGGTTGGTTTTGGTGGGTTAGTTGTTTGGGGTTTTTTCAGAAATATTTTGTGTTGGCCTTTGTACTTTTCTAGATTGCATGTTGTACGCTGACCCGCAGAGTGCCTGAGTAGTGTGCTTTATCTGTCCGAATTTCAATCAATACAATTCATTTTGATGTGCAATTTATTCTCTCAACAAAGAGAATGAATATCAGGCCCCACTGTTGCGTGCATTGCATTTTCTTTTATGCTGAAGTTTGTGTTATGTTTTCAAGATCAGTCTTTCTAGATGGAATTATATAATATGGAATTTGAAACACATTCTTAAAAATTCCTAATTTATTTAAATTAGCATATCATTTTTACAAATTATATTTTGTTTTTCCAACCTATGTATGTCCATCATTTCTTTGGTACTGTTTGAATTAGTTTATTATTTATTTGGGAATTACTTCCCTTTCTATTGAGTAGTTGAACAATTAGTAGAATAATCATTAAAGTAATTACTTACTTGTTGACTAAGAGCAATCTTGATAGAGAAAATCCATACATGTTAGCAAATAATGGGAGAGCTTTTCTGGTATAGAACTGCTTCACCAGAGAAAATTGAAGGGGTTATATGATGACATGGATTGAATCTGTGTTGTAAAAAGATTGGGCATTTCTGTGTCCCCAAATGCATTTTAAAACTGTAGGTTTCAAACTGTATGTTGTGTTATGTATTTGTATTCAGTTCAGGGGTGAAAAATTAAGCATCTATTTGTTCCTTTTAAAGAGAAATGTCAAAGAATACTGCAATAATTGAGCTCCCTTCATATTTGGTAGCATCTCACCCTCCCTAAATTTCTACAAAAGGAAGCATATGTGAAATTTGAAATTGCAGAAGGCTCAACAGTATTTTCGTATTTTACCTATAATGCCTATACATCGTATATACATGTGTGGAGTATTATATGCTAATGGAAGGCTAATTCATCAGTGCAACAGTTGCACGCAAATATCTGGGCTCTGCACACACCATGTGGATTTTGTTGAGCTGTATCAGCCTTGTGCATTGTGGATCACAAAGATGCATTTATTGATTTGCCTTCCCTGGATCCCTGTGACAGGTGCTGTGCCACTGTTTTATTTACTTCTCATAATATTGCTTGACTAGGTCAGTTGTAAAGAAAAGGCAAAATCTTTGAGCTGGGCAGCCAGGCAGTTTACCATAATTAGAAGCTCTTACCTCATATGTATTGGATAATTCTTTAAAGTAAGTCAGCTCAAGTGCTGCAGATGTTGAGCCTGTGAGGCTCATGCAGTGTCTCATGCAGATTTAGCCCAATGGGTTTCTGTGAGACAATTGCTCATAAATTAGTACATGAGAACTACTGATACTCAAAACTTACGCACTTGATTTCAGTAGCACTCTTCAGTACAAACTGAAGTAATTTGGTGAATTGAGGCTGCAGTGCAGGAAGGCACACTATGTGGTCAGTGGAGCAAGACTTTCACATCAGCACGGTGGTACCTTTTTGTCCATATGCTTGAGCTGTGATTGTAGGAAAATCAAAGCCCTATTTCTGGCTTTAAGGTGTACTTACAAAATAAAATATTTAGGTACTGACATTCCTGGTTCCCGACTCCCCCTGCTTCGTGTTTTAATTTAAATAAAGTTATCAATATTTTTTCCCTTTACTATGCATGATCTGATTGAGGGTATAGTACACATTATGATACAATAGACTGTCTTTGTGAAGCCTTCAACTGGTCATATAGTATATGTCCTGTCTCTAGGTTTCCCCACAGCTTTTGAGAAAACTTGAATTTATTCCACTTTATTTGAAGTATCACCCAACTTGCCTTCTTAGATATTATGTATTTGAAAGCTTGCTCATGGATAGACTTGGAAAAATGCTATAGCTATGTCCCAGTTTGAGGTAAAACAGAACGAACTTTCTGTTCAGTAATTTTACTTCTTAGTTAGGCTGCTTCTAACTCTCTGAAAGTAACAGCGTATTGTAGAGAAAGCTGTTTGTTCTCAGAGTGAGAAGACCAATGTTTGTACTTCGTGCCAAGGAACGCTATGCAGGGAGGCTCTTGTTATACTTGTTGCTATAACAACCAAGGTCAGCCAGTTTTGTTATTTGCCCCATTGGAGGGTCAGAAACAGAAAAATGTAGAGGGATCCCACCTGTGGGGAGGAGCGGAGAGGACAGGGGACCCAAACCTGACCAAGAGGGGTATTCCATCCCATCTGCCCCATGCTCAGTATAGAAGCTGAGGGATCCAAGGGTCAGCCTCTTTCTTCAGTGGCC
>JAOTQQ010000002.1:5901840-5983765 GCA_026546715.1 Gallinago undulata | reverse complement strand
AGCTTGATACGGTTTGGTAGATCTATTGTATCTTATTTCATTATTTCCTTCTTAACTTTAATATTAATATTACATTAAAGTAGTTTAGTTCCTTCTAAACTCGTAAATCTCTTTATCTCTCCCCCTTCTTCTCCTGGGAGTGGGAAGTGGGGGGAGAGCTTCTGTCACCCATTACAGACCAATTTGGCCCAAACCACGACAAGCTAATGTAACACAGATAGACTTATGGCTCACGACATGATGGTGGGGTCGTGGTAGTATAAGAATTTCCCAGCACTTAAAAGAATTCTTTGGGGTAAAGGATTGGAAGGAGATCTTGTCTTGTGAATGTTCTTTAATGACTTGCTCTGACAATTTGACTCTTGACGATCTTTACATTGACAGTCTGCCTTTGGCATATTATCAGCTATCATAGTCCTCACAGTTTACATTTTATCTTTAAACTTTTAACATATTTAAAGTGCCAAATAATGTTTCATCCAGGACCATGTATGTTTGGGGATTGTCACGTGTAACATGAAGGACTACAACCTCTCCAATACGTATTTATGTGGGAAATGTAATATTATCTTTGTAACTGGTCAAGTCTGCTGTAAAGGACACAGAAATCCTCCCAGATAATGCTTGGAGTTGTTTACAAATGTCAAGGATTTGTGTCTACTGTTTACATTTACAGTAAGGCTGTCTAATAAGATACTGTATCTGAGTTAGCTGTGGGTTGCTGATTAGTTTGGTGTTTATATAAAAACATTTGAAAAGGACCATAGTGCTACAGACAGTGTCTAAAAAACATATTTGGACAAATCAGGCTACTCAACAAAGGCTTTTGACTGTAAACTGTGCTGAGCCTTTTGTGATTCTTTCAGGTTTCCTGAAGCAACTCTTTGGCTCCATTTCTTTGCAGTATTTTCCCTAAGTACAGCACTACTCGATTTCACTTTTACAGTTGATTGAAGTGGTTGAAGGTCAGCCAGTTTAACCAGGAAGCTACAACCAGGCCATTTTATAATCCTGAGATATTTAGCACTGAAGATTCTCTCCAGAGATTATACTATTGAATTGGAATTGCTCTCCATATATCCAAAGTATATAAACGTTTGTGCTTGAAAGGGCAACTGGTAGGGTAGGAAGTATTTTTTCCTAGACTGAATTAACATTGTTCTAATTGCTTACATTGGCAATCGGGGAAAGGATCATGCAGCCTAAGGGAATTGACAGTGAAGCAAAGGAAGTAAAAATTTAGCAGGAGTGTTGGTTTCAAGCGTTCTAGCCCTGCAGCTAGCCTTGCCTTTGAATTAGGGAAGGAGGGGTGTCCTTCATGGATTTAGGCTGGAGGGAGAAAGGGAGGCCCAGGTACCAACATAATACCATAGCTGTAGTCAGCTGTATAGTTTCACACTACTATAGGATATTGGAACAAAAGGCTCACAATTACACCTTAGCATTAAATTTGTATCAAATTTTAGTCCCTAATTGTTGCCCTTTTAGAAAATGAAGTAATTACAACCATTGTTTTTGACTTGGTTTCATTTTTAGAGAATAGTGAAAAAATAAAAACCTTTGGGTTTTTTCTATCTTTCTTTTTTAAAAGCCTTTCTGGATACAGTGTGGTTTAAATCTCCTGAGGCAAATAAAATCATATCATTGTTTTGAGTTTCAAGATGTTCTAAAAGTTAGTTTCATAGTTGTTCTGTGACATGTTTACTCCAGCTCATTTATACCAGCCTCATAACTTTTTATTGTAATTTTTGTTATATCAATGTTTAAAAATAGTAATGACTTAGAAATGGCCTTAAAGATAAATTATAGTATCTCCTCTAAATATGGTAATTCACAGAAATTATGCTATAATCAGACCACTTATTGTTTTTTCTTAAGTTTGAGATGAATAGCAATATTCAATTGCAACAACAAAAAAAGACCTTTCTTTTAGTATATGAAATAATTTTATATATAAATTTAATTTTCCAAGGCCTACAACTGTTACCATGATAAAAAAGCCCCACCCAAATTATTAATTTTCTGCATAACTAATTGTAATAGTTTCCTTGAAAGGTTGTGTTCTCCCAATAGAGAATTATAAAATGGCACAGTAATGTGAACTGGGCTACCTTCTTGCTAGTGGCAATAAATGGTATTCTAGAAAACATAGTAAAGTTGATTACCACGGGAATGTAGACAATAAAAATCCCAGTAAATTTTTCTTTTTGTTTAAAGTATGCTTTTCAGGGGGCAGGGAAAATGGCTAGAGAAAGGGGAGTTTATGAACATGCAGCAGAGTACAAACTGTTGTCGTCTGGGGAAAGAAGATAGATGTCAGTTTTCCAATCCATCAGGCTATTCTTGCTGGCTTAAAGATGTTTCTGCCTACGTAATTCCAAACGGGCATTTCTGGAATAAAACCAGTACCCTCTGGAAGTCATAAAGAACACCAAAATGGGATTTTTTGAGGTTGCAATATTCTAGGCTCACTTCTATTATTCTCTGAGGTCTCAACTTGAGCCTGATCACATCAGGATAATGACATCCCAGTTAACTTAGATATCCTGAGTAAGAGATGTCTCCTATTCAACATACACTGCACCAAAATATGGTAGTTATTTGCTTTTGGAAAACCAATACTCTGTTCAAGAAAAAAATTAACCCACATCTCATCTGTATGAGGCTAATGACTGGAAGCTGAACAAACCCTTTCTTCTGGGTGCATCCCATCCATGTTCTGCAACGAGTCAAGACCTCAGCTGATTTCCTTGATCTCCCTTGAGAGATCATTCTCAGATGTAAGAACCTCTTCCTGTTCTTCATATGCGAATGGTAAGATTGGTAGCTGGCTGTTACTGTATCTCAGCTATTTGAGGAGATAACCCACTTTTGAACCATTAAACCAGGAAAATATGGATGAGGTATGTACCAAAGAGTCTTAGGATACAAAAAGTGAAGGGAAATGGGGAGAGAATCAGAAAGCAGTTTCTTAATCAAAGCAGAGGAAAGATTTGCACTATTTGGGTCCTGGTTTGTTGCATAGGCATGGCACATGTCCCATTGGAGGCAAGGTAAACTCCAAATAATAAAGTTTTAGAGTATGACCTGTATTTCTTGTATCTATATTTTGCATCTATGTTTCCTGGCTCAGATTTATTTAAATTTAAAATATTTCTTTGGGGTTTTTTTGCTTATATAATGTAAGTAGTGTAGAAGATCAGCATGTGGCACATGAATTCCTTGTTCAATGGATTTTGCCAACCATATCAGACTCCTGACTGATAGGATGGCATGGCTACTGAGGATGGCTGAGTGTGATGACTTCTTGCTTTTGAGTAGGGTCAAGCTCAACATAATGTTTGAAGTCCTCCATTAAACTTGAGTTCGATTTTATTGTGTGATTTGTTGAAGATGAGTAGATTTTTATTTATTTTTTGCAGGGCTTTGCAGAAGCATGAAAGTGAGTAGGAGTATTAACTGTATTTTATGCTCCAACAGTTCTCAGAAATTGCAGCCCAGGATTGATAGCTTTTGGTTTTCAAGGTGCCTATCTTAGCTGGGGAGTTTCTGAAGCTTCTCTAGCCTCATCACCTATGTTAGGAGCACCAAAGTTAGTCTCGTGACAGTGTGCTTGAATTCTGCAGACCTACCTTTTTTTTCCCCCTCACCCCTTCATGTGTAAGCATTTGATTTTGCAGTCTATAGCTTGAACCTGATAGACTTTTTTTTTTTTTCTTTAATAAGACTGGAAAATTAACAAAGTTCTTTAGAATTATTGATCTACTGGAAAGGTTGTTTTTTTTTTTTTTGTGATCTTCTTACTAGAGATCGTTCAAGCGGTAATTCAATGAAGCATAAGGCAACAGGCTTCCTGATGTAAATAACGAACTCCGTATCCCACTTTTGTCAAGCTGTTCAGAAAAGAAGGATTTGCCTGTGCTTCACTGGGTAGACAATGAGAGTCTTCTCTACTGTAACATTTTTTTGTAGGTTAAATCACTGTCAAAATATCAAAATCTGATTTTTCTTGGAGATTTTTTAATTTTTTTTTACACTTCTTATATTTGTACATAATAAATAGCTTCTAGCATATTTGTACTTATTAATGGAAATCCTAAATGTAGTTTGACAGAAGTATAGGTAGTTTTCCCGTGTTAAATTCATAGTTAATTCTGAAGAAAGACAACAACACTTAGAATAATAGCACTGCTCTAGAGGGGCATGCTTAACCTCACAAACAGAAGTTATGGAAGGAACAAGTACTGTGTATAAAACATTAACTCATTATGCTTGACACTTTGTCTGTAATTATATGGTCCAGAGAGAGCAGGAAGAGTAGAGGAGTGGAGAGAGTAACAAAGACAAAATAACATAATGAGGTATGTAAGTCTGTGTATCATTTTATTTGCCAGCGAGCAGCACGTTGCATGTGTGGAAGGCTTGTGACACTTGCACAGTATTCAGGAGTGACAGCAAAGTTACATTCTGAGCAGAACAGATCTTAGAGTTGTGAAGTTGAACAACTGTTTCTAGGCTGTACTACAGCAAAGCAGGAAACTTCCTTTGTGAGGTTTCAGCTGGGACAGCACAAAAGTCTCCACATATTCACTGTGGTGACATGCTCTGTGCTTCTAGACAGTGTAATCAACATTGTTATCCATGAGTAGTTGATCTGGACTGTGCATTTTCCACGCTGCAGGTGCAGGATTTGGGTAGCTCACTGCAGTGCTTAGTTATGTGTGGTGGGTCCTGGTGACTCATACACCACCATAGACACACAGCAATCCTGCTCTCGGCTTGTCTCAGATTTGAAAGTAATTAACGTACCTTTGCATGGATTGTAGCCTGCTCTGGTAAGTCTGACAGAATCAAACAGGCGTTCAGCAGAGCTAGCTTGTGTCATTACTATGCTCCAGGAACTGGAACCATAAAGAACTATACCATGTTAATTTAACGTTTACCATATTAGCTGAAGTCCAGGTGGGTTTGTTAGACCTAACTTGGCATTGGTTCCAAATGAAATCAGGCATTTTTGCAGAGCTGTCCATGCCGTAGCACTAGGTCACCTTGTCCTCTGGGTTTTGGAGATGTTCTATTGTGTGGCTGAGGGGAGATGTGCACATTTTGATGATGAGCCTGAACTAAAGCAGCCCAAAATAGTACAGGGTTTTCAAGTTTTTGTGCACGAATCATATAAGACCTTATTGCCAAGAGCACTGCCTACCCAGACATATGGGTGCGTTGTGCTCTGCAAAATACCCCGTCATTCTTGTACCTCCTGGGTTCTGCTGTGTAGGCTCTGCCTGAACATACCACCCAAATAACAGAGAATTGATGGTATATGGGAATCTGGCATCTGTGTACAAGCAGTGCCTCTTTTCACTAAAGAGTCAGGACTAACTAGGAGCGAGTAGGGCATAAAACACTGAGTGAAACACTACTTCAGAGTCCTCTCTGGAGCAGACATATGGTCTGAGAACACACTGTATCTCATCCAGCAAGCTTTTGGTATGCGATGCTGCACACCTCCATTGGGCTCCTGACACCTCTCTACATTTGTGTATTGGATGTGTTCCCACGCTGTAGTCAACCCTCACAGATGGTTATAACCCACTTGTTGTCTCCAAATACATCATGCCATTTATCCCCAAGGTGCTGCCAATTGTCAAATGCATAATCAATTCTGTAATTTACTTTCACCTGTTGAAATTAATCTCCATATGTAGATAGGTCTACCCATTTTAATGACATACTAACAAACATGTTCAAACATGGGTCAAGATTAAGCTACGGCTGGGTGTATATTTAACTGATTCCTATGATGACTTTTGAAAAGATGTGTGTTTCATTAAAGGTTGCCCACCTCACCCAAATTAATTTTTATGGGAAAAGAGTATCCACATAGTCTTTGGGATAAGCTCATGGTTATAGATCCATTATGTTGATATTTGTTGTGAAGTTTTGTGTGTAGGATTTTTTGGTGTGGTGTTTTTGTTTTGGGGATTGTTTTGGTTTGGTTGGGGTAGATTTTTTAGGGAATTCAGTACCTGGTGTGTTGAAGTAGAGAAGGAATTGGTGCTTTGATGAGATGTGCATCTGGAGAGATACAAAGAAATGTGGCAGGGGGCAGGGAGGGACAGGTAGAATTGCAACACAAGGTTGACCCTGGTTTGCACCTGCTTTGCAGCTGACATTACTGCCTCTCTGTTCCCAGCATACCAGAATTAACTGTCACAGGTAAAAAGTAATCTCTGCCCTCTTAGACCTTCAGTTGAGAATATTTTACTTTTTTTTTTTTTTTTTAAGATTAAGTCCAGTTGCAATAGCCAGCAGAAATTCAACCTTTGCCATAGTTCAAAGTAAGAATTTTATACTATGTCTGTATCTGCTGTAGCTTGATTTGAGGTGATGGGACTTGTTTAAGAATATTTTTTTCATATCATTAATTTTATGGATTTATCTACATCTTTACCTGCAAGCAAAATAAGCAAGAAGGTCTAAATACCACAAAACAAGGGATATTAAAATCTGCCTATGGGATTTAGTAGCACAAATCTCATTGAGGGATGGTTCCAAATTACATGATATTTCTGAAGAATTTCCAGAATATCCATACAATGATATGCCACATACATATGGACTCTCCTGAAAGCAGAGTCACTCATTCTAACCCTGCCACTGTCAGGAGGCAGGTTCAAAAACTTCTTCCAAGTTGAAAAATTTAGAGTAATTGTGGTTGTCTATATTCCATAAATGTGTAAATCTAAATGTGGAGATTTCATAATTTTGATATCATATAAAGAAACAGGTTAGTATCTGAAAAGTAGTGAATTTAAAAGAAACAAAACCGAAACCCAACAACAAACATCAGAATAAGTTAACTTAATAGAAACCATAACAAAAAAAAATAATCTTCAGATTCATTTCAATTATTTCTTTCAATTTCTTTGCTTCTTATGTTGTTCTTTCTCTTTTAACCTTCATGGCAGGCTTTTAGCTGATCTGTAAGATTGAAGAATTTGGGATTTTTCTTCTAATTGTTTGAGATGACAAAATATTTTTTTTTAACCAGTTTCCCATTCTCTTTGTTTAATAGCCAGATTCATTTGAATATTGGATGTTATATCCCGGATTAGACTTCTGATTTTAGACTGTTTTAAAACATTTGGTACACAATTTTAAAATCTTGCTTGGAACTTTTCACTGTCTGCAACCCCTGTTCAGGGCTGCAAATTGTGCTCTTGGTAGTGCATTATGAGAGGGATCAGTCCTCTTGCTCCTCTGGAGCTGACTTTAGCAGCGCTCTGCGGAGGGGCAGTTGTGTTTATTTCAAATGAACAGGTGTGTTCAAAGAATTATGGAACAGTTGAGACATCAGTATGATCTTTTCACTAAATAGCACTGAAGATTACGTATGGTATCAGACTTTGAATACTGATGAGTTGTCCATGAAGACACACTGGAAATTTCCTGCCAGAGGCTGTTTTGTTATGGCTTAGGATGCCCCTGAGAAAAGGACTTGCAACTAAAATATAATTATTTTGTCCTTTTTGTTTGTTTGGGAATTTCAGTAAAAGTTAATGGAGACTTTTGATAAAGATAAAAAATTCGTTTGGCACCTCTTTGTCTGTACAGCAGCCTTCCTTGTTCGGAAGGGAAGAACTACAGTGCACCAATGTATTTTCAGTTAGTTGGAAACTTTTCTGCTTTTGACAGAGCAGCCAGAAGGAGAGGAAGGTTTGGCTGGTGTTCGTACTGTCAGGCTGCAGTGTGTCTATGCCAGGCTTGCTGTGTCAGCCAGAACAAATGTTATTTTGTAAATCACTTTCCTGTTGGGGTGTTCAGGTCTGTCTCCTTTACCGGCCATTCTCTGAGTGGACAAAGCTGAATGGGCTATCCCATTGCCTTGTTGTTCACAGAACCTTTGGGGCTGTAAGGGACCTCTGGATATCTAGTCCAACCACCCTGCTTAATCAAGCAGGGTCAAATAGACCATGTTACTCAGGGCCATGTCTGTTCATGTTTTGATTATCTCCAAGGACAGGGACCCAACCACCATCTAGTGGCAACCTTTTCTAGTGTTCAATCAATCTTGCAATAAAACAGCTTTTTCATGTATTTTAAAAGAAAATTTAAAGATACACTGCGTCTTGTCATGTCATGTGAGAAGAATGTATCTCCATCATCTTTCTTTCCCCTGAGATGGTGATAAGATGCCCCTGAAGCCTTCTTTTCTCAGGACTGAACAATCCCAGCTCTCTTAGCCTGTTTTCATAAGATCAGTGCTATTTTCATAGCCCTTTGCTGGACTGTCTCTACTATGCCTGTGTTTCTACAAAGCTGCTTTCCAGCCATTCAGACCCTGGTCTGTACTTGTGCTTGAAGTTCACCATGTTCCTGTTTGGCCTGTTTCTCCATCCTGTCAGGGTCTCACTGAATGGCAGCACAACCCTCTGGTGCATCAGCTGTTTCTCCTCCTCCTGTGTCATCTATAGGCTTGCTGAGGGCACGCTCTCTCCCATCATCCAGGGCATTAATGAAGATGTTAAATTGTATTGGTACCAGTATCAGCCCCTGGCATACTCTGCTAGTAACTTGTCTCCTGCTGGACTTCCTGCTACTGATCAGAACGCATTGAGCCTGACACTTCAGCCAGTCCACCACACTCTGCTTACGTAGTCTGTACTTCAATCAGTGTCAATGAGGCTGTTGTGGGAGAGAGTGCTGGAAGCCTTACCAGCATCGAAATAAGCAATATTTGCTGCTTTCCCCCATCCACTGAGCCACTCTTCTCATCACGGAAGGCTATCAAGTTCAATTTTCCCTTTTGTAAATCCGTAAGAACTACTTCCAATTGCTTTCTTGTCCTTCTCATGTTTGGAAATGGCTTCCAGGATTATTTGCTGCACCACCTTCCCTGGGAGTGAGGTGAGGCTGGCCAGTCTGTAGTTCCCAGATCTTCCTCCTTGCCCTTCTTGAGGAAAGGAGTGAGGTTTATTTTCTTCCAAATTTCTCCAAGTGACCATGACTGTTCTCAAAGCTAATGGAGAGTAGCCTTGCACTGCTATCAGCTAGCTCCCTCAGCACTACTGAATAAGGAAAATAGAGGAAACAGTGATGAAGAGAATGGACTGGCTTTTCTGACAGCAGGATAGCAAATAAATGTTTTGTGAGTTAATTTAGTGAATTTTAAATAAAATAAATAGCATTTTCTGCATGAAGGTGTTCAGGGAAATATCTGGTGTCTAACTGGCTGGTTAAGAGTTCTCCCTATCTTTTTAACTGTATGTAGGAAAAAGTTACATTAATTTTGTGTTACAAAGACAGGGGCTGAACATATGCAAGCTCATTGAGACAGATTATTTTCAAGGTTAATTGAGATATATCAATTTGTACTAGCTTTGTCTCTCACAATTTTCTGCCTGATTGCCAGTACAAAATGGTCAAATACACGCATCTTTATTCGGTGCAGTTTCTCTAAGGTTAGAGAACCCGATAAAGATGGATTTAGGAGGCTTGGTTCAAGGCTGAGATAATTAATAAAACTGTAGAACAAATTACTTACAGGTTTTGGGAAAACCTAACTGGGGAGGGACGCATTCAGTATGGCTCCCTGCAGTCCTGGTGCCTCAGTTGTCCTTGGTATGCAGGCACTTCTGATGTGGCCTTCTCCATTTGCACAAACTCATATTTTTCTTTTAGAAGGAATCTAGAATTTAAGGGTGGGAAGGCTGTTTGTGATCTGAACCGTAGATTGTTTCCATCATGGTTTGGTCTTAGGTAAAGAAAAGATTACTTTTCCTGAGACTAATTCTGGAACTTCTAAACTTTAACATGTTAGCTAGAGAAGATTACTCTGCATAAGGGAGCTTCGTCTTTTTTTATATTTACTTGCTGCTATTTAAGTTACCTAATTTCAGGAAAAAGGGCTTGGCCTTGATGAGATGAGCATTTCTTTCTCAGCAAATGTGTTTATTTCCTCTTGAAATCAATGGGAATTTCATGTTCACAGCATCTTTATACTCAAATTCTAATGTCCATTGTTGCATATTTGGTGCAGACAGGAACACTGGAGATTATTAAAGATCAGTAATTAAGGGCCTTCTCAAAGAAGTGCACAGGAGAAGATGGGGTATTTAAGAGTAGTTATCATGGATTCATAAACACAGTTTTAGCTGGCAGACTTATTAGCTACATTGTTTGCATTTGTACAGTTGACTGAAAAGGTTTCTGTGTCTGTCTGTTCTCCGATGGGGTTAACAGAATGGAAGTTTCAGGATAATAAGTCGCAGGTAATGACCAGTGTAGTTTTAGTGCCAAATTATAATTTATTTGAATGTGCAAAATGCTTATAGTTGGTGTGTGTTTCTACCAATCTGTACTACAAATATTTACAAATAATTAGTATTATTAGGATCTTTATATATGACTGTGGACCAATCTTGGCATTTTAGATGTGGAAATATGAGTGAATTATGGATTGTTGTTTGTTCAGCCAGTTCTAACAGTGAAGCAGAATGACGGAAAAACACATGGTAGCCTGTCAAAGGACAGACTCCACTAGCAAATGAATGCTGAATTGAGCAATTAGGCAGGAAATCAAAATGAGGATTCACTCTAAGGCAACACATGGCGCATGATACAGAGCAGGTCTAGAAACAACTGCAGAAACTGGCAGAGCATTGTCAGCACCTGGTAGTGTTGTCTGTAGCCAGCATCCTGCACTGGGAATTCTAGAATGGCACAAACATTTATCTTGTCTCTTTTGAAACATTTTGAGAGCACCAGCTTGCTCAGAAGTTTAAAACAAAATAAAATAATAAAATAAAGAAAAAAGAGAAAAAACTTTGTACCAAATAAAAGGAGGAAAGAGGAGTTTGTTTCTTTTAAGTTCAGTATATTAACAGGCATTCCCTTTTGTTTCAGTAAGTCTCTGTTAAGGGAAATAGTTACCGTGTGGTGAATGAAATATCTGAAAATGAAATACTTTAATTTGAAATACTTTTAGTAAGTACTGCGTGTTGCTACAGGTCAGGATAGTGAAACTTACCGCTGCAATCATGAGCCCAAATGAGTTTGTGAATTCAGCAATAATCAAACCTGATATTTGTGACTAAATAAATCTTGTATTTGTTCATGTTTGAGGAAATGGAACAAATTTATGTATACAACACATTTCCAACTGTTTTTCTGCCTGACCCTGAATTTGGCTTTCTGTGCAGACCCTATGTACTGGTACTTCTATTCTGAGCTCTCTCTGCCCTCTCTCATCCAGATGATCCTTGTTTCAACAACATGGTAGAAATTCAGTGGCACAAAGAACCTTGCTCCTTGTTTTCCACACAGGGTTTAATTTCCATGGAGTGGTACTGTGTAATGCCACAGCTTAAATAGTTCCTGCTTATACTCTGTCATTAGTACTCATTTGCCAAAAGTAGCAACATCCATCCAGAAACATACTGAAACTAGGGGGACTCAGATTACTTTTCCATGTCAAACAACTGAATTTCAATGTTTATAGCACACATTGTGGATATGAACACCAATGTGAGCTGTAGTGATGAGACTGAAGTGATGTGGTGTTCCAGTGAGAGCTGAGCGCATGTCCCCTGCCTAACACAAACTGTCTCTGCTCTCCTCCTGTTCCAGTTATAGCCCAGACAGTTCCTGGGCTGGAAGGAGGGCAAAGACTGGAAAGTAGATGTGCATGGAGCACTTCATGTCTTAATGTGAAGAGCAGAATCTCGGCCGCTGGTTGCAGTGTTTCTGGGTGTTTCTAGTGATACACATATCCTGAGAGAGGGTGTTAAAAGCTGCCATTTTAGTGAAAAATGTAACTTCTTGCATAATATCATTAGTGTCACAGAAAAATAAAACTTCTGGAAAATCCTAGAATAGAATCATAGAATCTTCTAGGTTGGAAGGGACCTTCAAGATCATCTTTGCCAACCATCAATCTAACTCTGACAAAAAATAAACACCCACACAAGAAACAAAATGCAACAACATCACTAAACCATGTTTCCCAGCACCATGTCAACCTATCTATTGAACACTTCCATGGATGGTGTCTCAACCACCACCCTGAGCAGCGCATTCCAATGTTTGATAACCCTTTCATGAAAGATTTTTTCCTAATATCCAGCCTGAACCTCCCCTGGTGTAACTTGAGGCCATTTCCTCTAGTCCTGTCGCCTGTGACTTGGGAGAAGAGACCGACCCCCGTGTCTCTACACCCTCCTTTCGGGTAGTTGGAGAGAGCAATAAGATCTCCCCTCAGCCTCCTTTTCTCTAAGCTGAATAACCCCAGCTCCCTCAGCCTCTCCTCATAAGACTTGTGCTCCACACCCCTCATCTTTGTTGCTCTTCTCTGGACCTGCTCCAGCACCTCAATGTCTTTTTTGTGGTAGGGGGCCCTAAACTGGACACAGTACTCGAGGTGGGGCCTCACCAGTGCCGAGTACAGGGGGACGATCACCTCCCGAGTCCTACTCACCACTCTGTTCCTGATATCCTTTCATATCATCTGCTTTCATGTGGTTCTCCTGTCTGGTATTTCATTGCTGGGAAAAGCGAACCCCTTCACTTACAGCAAAACCAAATCACAGGCTCATACACATTAACTGTAGTGAGCTCAGTATAGGCTGTGAGTGTCAAGCGTTTTTGATTCAGATGTAATTTGCATAATCAAAATGAAAATTCAAAAATATTTTCATTAGAATAATCTGGCGAGATTATATAGAATAAATCATGGTGAGCTGGAACAAATTCTCATTTGATAACCCAGCTCAGCTGTGCTGCCTGGTGCATTGCAGTGTGCCTACAAACTGTTGTTCTTGCCCAGTTCAGCTGCAATAGGAAGTGATACCTAATCCATGTCACTGGAATGTGGTGGGGACCAGTGCCTCAGTAAGAAAGACTGATTCTTTTCACCTTTATGTTAAACAAAGTTCTAGAGAGGATTATAAAGCACTGAGACTGTCCATCAGATAAGTAAAAACAACTACAGGTCAGAACATCATTCAGTGATTGTTGCTGGCTAATGCTGTCCCAGTCTCCCTATTGTTGGATGAAGCCTTTTCACAGAATGTAAATCAATAAATGTGTGAAGCAGAGGCTGCATCTCAAAATGTGTTGAAAGCATGTGCTTTGATAATAGGGCACTTCAAGGGCAGGTTAATTAGCACTGACTTCCTTTGCTCACATGTATTAGGGAACTTTTCATAAAAAGAATGAAGTCCTAATTATTCAGATCAGCAAGAGTAATTAGGAAACATTACCTGCATTAATGAAACATGGAACAGATCTTAACTACTGCAAGATTGATTCCTGTGTCTAAATGGGAAGAGTTGCCCGTGGACTTTTCAGATTGGCCAGAGTCCCTAGCTTTTAAGGGAACCAGTAAGAATCAGAGGTCTCGGTAGCCCACAAGGTTATTAAACCTCTTAAAGCATGCTCTACAGTTCAGATTTCAACATTGTCTTGAGAAGGGAACAAACCCTTTACAAAAATATGCTGATACATTTACTTAATGCAACCTGTAAGAAAGGTTCCATGCCTCACTGTTTCCTAAATAGAACTGAGAAGACAGTTCTGTGTCCCTCCCATCAGCTTTCTGGGAGGGCTTCACCTTTGGGTTTGTTGCTTACTGCCAAGGATTCTCTCTGCCTTGTCATGTCAGTGCTATTGCAAGAGAATAAATTGCTATGTGTCTCCTAGTGCTGCTTAGTTCAGTGTAATTTTGGAAGTGTTTATGATACAGGATCACCTTTAATATTATCGTTTTTTATTGATGACAAACTAAATTCCCTTATGATACAGTTTGTATAAGACAATAATAATGACACCCTCCTAAGTAAAGGCAGAGCAACTGAAATCAGATGGAACTGCATTATTGATGGGAACTAAGGATATTCAGAGTAAGGAAACAAAGGATAGAATACAGAGTACATCTACCTGATCATTTGTTAAGGCAGAAGTTATAGACACTTTCTTAACTAGTACAGCCTAAACCAGTGCAATCAAAACAAAAAGTTGCAGGAAGAGTTTTTTCAGATAAAAGTAACTACAGAATATTTTCTGTGTGAATGTTCATTTTTGTTGTCCTCTTGGGTGGATTAGGTTTCATTGAAAGGATCAAGACCCAAGCCAAATGTTTTGTTTCCCCGCAAGAGGCAGCTTTAAGTTGAAAGCTGAAAATGTGATATTTTGGTATATTCAATTTCTTAATTTCTTTATTTTTAACTCTTTTAATGCTACCACATGAAAAGTTAGTAAAGTGCAATTTTACTGACTTTTTTTTGTATTGGTGCTAGACTTTATTATATTCTAGGCCAAATTATTCTGCTAATATTAAAAATATTCACTTGAATGTTCTTTACCTTCTCACTGACATGAGTTTTTCTTTGCCAAAGGAACTTGAAGAACATTTAGGCAAAAATGACCTTTAAATGCCTGCTCATCTCAGGTAAGGAATAATAAGGGTTCGCTGGCTCTCACCAGATGGTAGGCCCTAGTTAGGTGCCAGTAAAAATTTATTTCAGTAAAAGACGAGAAATGCCTACAAGATATTTGTCCAGAATCCTAAATTTGGTAGGTGGAAAAATTGACTTGAATGACATCTCTTCAGTGGGTAATAGTTGGTTACCTTCAAAGCTACAACTGGCTAACCCTGGTTTAGATGTTCCAGTAAAATTATCTTATCCTTCAGCCTTGTCTTATTTTTAGTTTATGAAAAGCTTGATTTACATTAGAATACAAAGGAAGGCATTGCGCAATTCATCTGAAAACAATTGTTTCAAGGGCTGATGAAAGTCCACCAAGGTTAACAAGGGTCTTTTTGAGATTAGTGGAATTAGGTCAGTTACTTATTTCAGTACATCTGGTCTGAAGGCACCAAAACCAGTTGTAGACTCAAACAATTTATTTGCACACTCCTCATTTGTAGTTAGAGGATAAAAAATTAATTGGAAATAGAATGGATCAAAATCTTTATATTTTCAGTAGTTACAGTCCCTGCTAACCAAGCAACCTGAAAGTTGTACTACCTGGGTAGCTTTGAGGTAGATAAAGAAATTAATTAAAATTAAGCTGGAGATCAAAATCTTACAAACCATTCAATCTGCAAACAGCGATAAGATGTATTTTGTTCCTGCTCTTCAAACAACAGGTGTAAGTCTTTCAGGGATTTTGTGTTTGCCAACCAGAACAAGCAGTAAAATTTTTCTTTCCCTGACGAAGCAGCTCAGTGCCAGCAAAACTGATGCATCTAAGTTCCCTCACTTTCAGTGAATGGATAAATCAAAGGCAGTTCAATGACACAAGGATAATGTCTGACTGAAGAGAGATAGTGGTTTTCTAAATTTGTCTGTCTTGGTACATATGTCTCTGCACAAGAACATTGCGCGAAAGTAGCACTGCTCCATCATGCAGCAACGCTCCTGGCAAGTGTGCTTTTGCCTGCTTGACCTCCTCAAGCTCAGCGTAAGTATCAGTATCCGATTTATCATTGACTATACAATATACTTCTGCTCCTTCAGAAAATGCCCAGTTTAAAAATACTTCTCACTTTGAAGAAAACAACGTAGGAGGGGAATCAAGGTCAGTGTTCACGTCCCAGGTGGTCTTTGGGGGTCACAGAAAAAGAGTTTGTCCCTCTGTTTGAAACTTGTTCAAAGGATTGTTCCACCTTTCTAGATGATACAAAAGAAAATGCCAGAGTCCAACTCCAAATCTTAGCTTTTTACAATAAAGTGTGAGGCCATTTATAACTGTTAGACTGTTTCTGAATAGATGATAATAAAGGACAATTCAGTGATAAAAGGCAGAGTCTGACCAAAGAGATTTTGATACTTGGCAAGGAGGGGGCACAGGAACAAAGGCAAGCACAGACGGATAAGGTGTACTGAGAAAGAATTAGTGAAGTTAACTTCAAAATGTCTGTCTTTCTTTTGACTGAATTTTAATTTGTCTAGGTATAAATTAAATCCATCCTATTGAGAACAACATAATCTTTCTCCTACATTTGTATAAATGAGTTAAGGACTGTTTGCAGACTGTGTGAAATACACCTGCGTTAGCAACAGGGGTGATAGAGATGGATACAGAAAGAGGTGCGATTGAGGGAGGGAACTAGGGTAAAGACACAGGTGACTTCAAGCAAGGTCTTGTTTTGGATCCCCTGGGGGACTTTAACAGGCAATCAGTTTAGAACAGTCAGACTGACATTGGTGACAGTGACTGCTACACTCATGACCTGTAAAGCTCAAGAAACAGATGGTAGACACATTAGTGGAAAAGACTCAAAATTGTTTTCTGTAACTTGAGGATTCATTTCCTATATACTTGGAGGAGTACAAGTTATATTTTAATGCTGCTTCCATCTTAAATGCTTTGTTTTCTTTCCTCTATTTCTTCAGCTTTGTCCCTGTTTGCATCCAGGGAGACTTGCTGTTACTACAGTTCGGGTTACTTTTGCCAGAACCTGAAAGGGCTATGCACAAAGGTGGTGTTTCTTGGAAAATATACCTAAACTGGGGAGAAAAGATGTGTTCTGTAATTTTGATGAGGCAACCTTGAAGCCAAGGTGACAACAATTGAGTGATCTGTGCTGCTTCTGCGGAGACAGCTGCAGCTTTAGGTGGGGAAAACTAGCAGAAGAGATGGAGAAATCAGAGCTGCTACTATGGCTGCTTTCTCTTGTAGTAGTTTTCTGCAGTTTGCCTCAATTATGGGTGCACCATCGTTCCTCAGACCCACTCTACAAGCTCTGAGGATCAGCAAAGAACTTAGTCTCAGCAGTGAGCAATAAATAAGACTTAAACTTTCATTCACTGTTGTAACTAGGAAACAGAAACACAAGGTTTATCTGCAGCTGTAGTAGGGTGAGCTGGCTTCCAATGTCTCCTATTGAGCTGTGCTACTTTTCCCAAGTAGCACATTTGCAAACTCTGCTCCTGCTGAGTTTGACAATTTAACTTTATAAATTAAGGACTCCAAGAAACAAAACAGGAAAGGCGTATAGCTTCTCACTGAAACCTGGCCAGACAATGCTGTTTTCCAGTAGTGCATTGGGTTGTACTATCAGTGAGAACATAGCCACCTCTGGGTTTTTTTCTTCTGGTGTTTATCAGTAGAAGTCCAGAGAAGAGGAGGAAGTGGGCTGTTTTCCTCCATGGCACAATCATGTTAACAACAGATGGAACTGTGAAGTTGATGTTAGAGTTTGAATAAAAATCTCTATTTCTCTCATTATTTTTTTTCTCCTTTAAATAATGAAAGTAACTAGAAATGGATCCAAGCTTGAAAATATACAGGTAACTCCTGTTCGTCTGAAGCTCTTTACTCTTAAGCCTTTACTTAAGTGTGAGGGGCAACTGTCTAGAAGCCTGCCTGTTTCCAGTGCCATCACAAAGATGTAATAGGGATGCAGTGATTTCCTTTCAGAGTGCCTCTGTAATAAAACCTTCATCATCTAACAGCCTGGATGCCTTTTTAGGGTTTCAGATTCACAGAAGATAGCATTATAAAAATATTCTCTTATTGAACTAGAATATCCCCAGAATATCAACTGATTAAAGCAGTTCTTGCCTCCTCCACGTTAGCCAAAGAACAGTAAAACAAACCAACATATTTTAAGGGTGAAGGAACATTAGGAAAAAGGCTAGACCATGATGAGATTTGATGTGAGATGAAAAGGACTGGGTCAAAGAACCCACAAGCTGTCTGCCTATCAATGAAGACCAAGATTTCTATTTAATTATTTTTCACTTAGCGTTTTGCTTATTATTAAATGATAAGATATTCACTGTAGTGCAAAAAGAAGCAATTTGATTGGCAGTTACTTTACATTTTAACAGCTACTTTTTTTTTTATTTTGCAGAAACGTTTTTGTGTTAGGTCTAGGTGTACAGATGTGTATTTATATAAGAGCTTTGGTAAATTTCATTTGGTATTGCAGGACTTATTCCTCATAAACTGAGTTTCTAAGAAGTTTGAAAGTGAATACGCTTCGTTTTGGCTGTGACTAAAAAGTAGTTTTCTTCCCTTAGTTTTGCAAGTTGAAAATGGTAAGACTTTACCTGCAGTAGATTTATGAACGTTGCTGCAGGCAGAAATTAGCTTCGCAGTTTTTGCTAACAACTCCATCCTTTTTCTTCTGAACTCCACTTTCATCTAGCAGAACTGTAATTTGTGTCCCAATAGAGTAGGTAAACTGAAGGTCAAAGAGAAATGTAATGTGCTGAATCACATGGCTGCACTTTCATGAAGGTAAGAAGAACTCCGTAGGAGCAGATCATAAACAAGCTGAAAATTGTGTGGGTCAAAACCCTATATGAAAAGTAAATAACTTCTTCCCTGCATGATTTTTATAGTGTGTGTGTGGTTTTTTGGTTTTGGGTTTTTTTTGAAAAGTAAAAAGCAAAAGTAGTATACTTAGTCAACCTTGTGCTATGCAGCATTCAAATAACTACTTATGGAAATTGTGAGTAGAGTCACCTGGTGTAAATTTTATCCATAGTGGATAATGCTTGTGGAAAAACTCTGGACGTTTTCTTTGCCCTCATAGATGCTGCTCTGAGGTCAGGTGGAAGAGCATTACAATTTCTGTTGTGCTGCACAAAGCTGTTTGTTGTTTAACTCTACACTGAAGTCTAGGGCAGGAAAAAATCAGTGAGGCTTGGACTTGGAATTATAGAATCATTGAGGTTGGAAAAGACCTTTAAGATCATCTAGTCCAACCATTAACCTAGCACTGCAAGTCCACCACTAAACCATGCCCCTAAGTGCTACATCTGCATGTCTTTAAAATGCCTCCAGCGATGATGACTCAACCACTTCCTCGGGCAGCCTGTTCCAATTGTTGACAACCCTTTTGGTGGAGAAATTCTGCCTAATGTCCAATCTAAACCCTCACCTCACTACACCCTCCTTTCAGGAGACATTCAGTAAACTGCATCTTGAATGGCATTACATTTTGGCTTCTGCGGTCCACAGATATTAGGCAAAGGTTGTGACTGCAGTGCAACGTGCCCTGGTGCTTGCAAGCAGCAAATAGATTTAACTTTTTAGCTCATCACAAGTATACCTGCAAAGAGTGGATACTTCTACTTTAGATGGAGAGTTTGCATTTCAAAGCAAATGTGGAATGATTAAAGACTTAGGATCAGATCTATGTCTCCACCTTTGCCATTTGCTCTGTCAGTGACTGGGAAAAAGAACACTTGGTATCTCTCATTTGTCACAGACTATCTTTAGTTTTGTATTCAGAGCAATTTTTGAAGTTTATTCTTTCCAAGTCTGTTCTCTGCCATCTGACATTAAAGAAAACTTATCTTTTCTGCTTTAAAAAATTCCTTTCCTGTATATAGGACTGACCTTCTGTCATTTCTTACCCAGTGTAGATATGATCCCAACTGCTTACACTGCTCATTATGGCATCTTCTGCCCCCTCCTGCTTGCCAGTTTTTTGAAATATCTTTGTATTTCTTCCAGTATGACTAATGCAAGTGCAACCAGGTACAGTTCCAAAAAACATCACTAAAGCTTCCCTCTGTTTTCCCTACGGTTTGAGACAATGCTCCTCTACCATAGTGCTTATGTAAAGCTTGAGGGACGTTATTTGGCTAGTGTAATGAGTTCAGTACTTTTCAATATGATCCATAATTTATTCCCTCATCAGTCTTTTCTTTATCCCCTTTTCAGTAACGAGCAAAGGTGATTACTTCTTTTTTCTATTTTTATAGCAGTCACAGAGTCTGTCACGTCTCTGTGTAGATGCTGAATGACTTGGGCAACCAGTGGCAGTCATAAATCTGTGATGTTCTTTGCAGGTGTTCTGTACTCTTTAGGTTTGACAACAAGAGACTTTTATCTCTAGTGCTGATATTTGGGTGTTTCTGTGTCATCAGACACTCGCCATGTATGTGCTGGTCCTACTCTATTTTTACAGCAACAACAGAGGTGCAGGACTAGGACTCTAAAATGCTGTGGGGAAAAAAGCCCCCATCAAATAATATCAGGAATGCCAGCTCTTAACATGATGTCATTACTGATGGGGGTTACTTCTCTTTGCAATATATGGCTGTGTGCTGTTCTTGGACGTGCAGAGCTCTGCCTTGTGCTAGATGTGTGAATGCCTCCCGACAGCTGGGAGGCGGAGGCTGTGCCAAGGCACGTTGCGCATCGTCAGTGTTGTATGAAGGTGCTGGGGTACGGTCACCTGCCCGGTGAGACTGGGGCTCTGCCTCCAGCGCTTCCGGATGACCCACTGGTTAACACTAGTATTCCATCACTATGTGATAACAGTAATGGTAGGATATAGGGTAGTTTTCTACTGCAAGCTGGAACATTGTCAATCTCAGCTCTGTCAGTTTCATTCTGTTTGGGAGGAAAAGCAAAAGCCGCGTTGATTTTCACTGACCCTGAATCAAACCTTAACCTGGGCATGGAAAGTTTGGTTGATAGAAGCCTTCTGTATGTTCCCTTACTGAAGGGAGGGGATCTATTTTGATGTGTTGAATGAGACTGCAAGTATTAGCACTGCTTTTTGACTAAATCTTTTATTTCAGTGCCTCAGTATGTTGGATTTGTTTGCAAATTGAATTTTTAGTTATTATGTCTTTATCTCAGTTGGGCTACTTCATTTGCTGCTTACTCTGAGTGAAGTAGTGTGACTGCCGACTGATTTGGAGCTCTTTTGTCAGTGGCAGTCTTTCAGTTGATATTAGTGGGTTTTGAGAAAGGGTACATTATATGCAACCTAAATTCTGGTGTTGGCTGCCTATGAAACAGCTGGTTTATTTAAATAAAACTTTATTGTCTTTAAAGGCATTAATTCCGTTGTCTCTGTTATTTAAATTCAGTGTCTTGAATGTTTTGGTTATTTTCGAGTAGTATCTGAACTCTAATACCCGACTGTCAAAAGCCTCTTTGTCAAAAAAAAAAAAAGCTTTTCTCTCTGTAAAAATGCTATTAAAAATGCCTTCTAATTGTTTTAAATCTAAGTATTTTGAAAAGACTACTTAAAATATACAACATATATCAAGTTTATTATTTTAAATTAGAAGTTTTCTCCTTCTTTTTGAAGACAAAACACATTCCGCATTTTCTGTCATTCTGTAATACCTGATAATATTGGTAGAAGAACTTGCTATTTCTTCCAACTTACTTTGGTTTACATTTTAAATAACTGTGGTATACACTATGTTTCTGTAACGTCTCTTCCTTATTTCTACCGAAATAATTTTATTGAAAGCTGAAGAAGATAATGTAATAGACGTTTCATAGTAACATGAATATAATTAGGTAGGAAATACAATTTATTCCTGTTAAAATTTAAGATTATTAATGGAGTTTTTATTGAAATAAGAGGATGATCATTATTGTATGTTTTCCCACAGATGTTTTATTTAATAGCTTAGAATTCTGAAGACAAAGCACAACCTTCTGCATTCTGTAAGTTGTGACTAAGAAAGTTTGCTTTTGTGCAGCAAATTCAATATACTTCAAATTACTGTATGAGTAATCAAACTAAAATAGAATAAAAGGTAAACTATGAATATTTAGAGGAAAAAAAATCTTTAACCACTTCTGTTTCATTAGTCCCTCTATACTTTAAAGTGGAGTCATTAAATGTCCACCCATTCTGTTTCAAAACAGTAAGTTGAAATCTCTCCTGGGCCTATATTTTAGCAGTTGGGTCCATACACCAATCGCTGTCACTGGGTGCTGCTTCTCATGAAGACATTAGAGGAGGTTTAGGGATCACAGGGGACCTTTAGTTAGAACTGCACATAATGATTCCCAATTAGGTCAGGTAATGGTGGGTATCAGCATTCTGCAGCAAATGGAGCTTGAAATGTTTTGGGGATGGAAGGTGGGTTGAATTTCTCCCTAAGATGCTTTTGCTGATGTTCAGGAAGGACTAGAAAAACATTATTTTATGCTTGTTTATATAATCAGCCCTATAGAGAATATTTAAAACAAAAACAGCACCACAAACCAACAAAAAACCCCATTCCCCCTAAAAACCACTTTATTTTGCATTGCAAAAATCTAAATACAACCACGCAACATGATCACCTCTTTTAATACTTTGGTTCAGTTGTATTGGGGTTGTATATCATGTGCAGCTGCATTAATGTAGTATAAAATATTTGACTGCACATTTTACTAAGCATTTTGCTGCCGTCTTGTAATTTTATGTTTTCTTAAGGATTAATCATTTTTGTGCTATTTATGCACAGCTTAAGGATTATCATAAGTATTCCAAAACTAATTCTATTTTCTACTCACATGATAAATGGATTAAGAATTTTAGTTATGAAAAATACTTGTTAGAGTCCAATTATCATTTGGTCATTAATGTTTTCAAATAATAGGATGCTTTTGTGGCAAAGGAACACGCATTCCATCTGCAGGAGCTGCATCATTTTTCAGACTACTTAAGTGGAGGTTTAGAAGTTTTCCCATAAAAAGACTAATTTCTCATAATAGATTACATTGATGTAGTGCATTTCATCTGAAAGCCTCATTTCTTTTATAAACATCATTATTATTCTGTATCCCTCTTACAGTACCATCTAGAATCCCCTGCTGAGATCAGTTCCCTTTGGTGCTAACATGCTAATGCCTGAGCACACATTCTGCGTACGCGCTCTGTGCCAAGGCGTTACACTGAACATGAAACTCCCTTCTCCCAGCTGGTGGGACTTGTTGGGCGGAAGCACTGCAGAGTCCTGTGGGAGAGGCATTCCTCCAGGGAGCCAGAGGGAAAAAGTGTAAGGGCAATACGTTCAGGAAATATGGATTTAGAATTTTCTCCACATAATTCTGAGTGAACCATTACAGGCAGACTTACTAAAGTATTATCCTGAAAATTGAGCTGGTTAGAGATGGAATATTTGTGTTAATTATTTTCCCATTAAAAAATATCTGAAATTAATTGATAATTCATGTTATCTCAATATTCCATCAATAATACAGTACAAGTAAGTATAAGTTCACTTATCTGTTATAATCACCTTTATCATACGATAAATCCTTAATATTCTTTCAGTATTACAAAAGAAGTATTCTAGTGCACTCGTAAACGAAGTTAGTCAATTTACTAGTGCTTTTCTACAGCCAGTATTTTAGGTAAAAGCATTTTCATCAATTTAATAAGAACTAGGAAGCATGCCTCCTCAGGGTTTGTGCATTTTCATGCTGCAATGCCTGCCTCCCTGTTGTCATACAGCAGAAGCAAGCCCTGGACTATGTGTGTGTGTTGGCTGCTTGAATGAGCACTGAAAATTCATGTTGGCTTTTGTTTGCTCAGGAACCTGATGGTGATTTTTAATGTGAATGTGAGGGGCTCTGTGCTCTACTTCGAAAGCCACTACAGGTTGTCACTGGGGTATGCTGAAAGCTTTTTGAGGCCATTGATCTGTGATGGTAGAGATCAGAGGCTAGAGGTTTTGGATTATTTTTTTTTAATGCAAGCATTGTTCACATAATTGCGGAATTAGTGAGAATGTGATTTTGTCTCTCTAAAAAGGCAGAATGGGCAGAAGTAGCTCTCAGTAGACCTGAAATAACTGTAAGCTCTCCTTATCTATCTTCATGAGCTACAGCTCTTTGGTCCAGGGGAGCTGGAAAACTGCAGTCTGCCTGTGGG
Source organism: Gallinago undulata (assembly GCA_026546715.1). NCBI lineage: Eukaryota > Metazoa > Chordata > Aves > Charadriiformes > Scolopacidae > Gallinago > Gallinago undulata. Next base: position 5,960,124 of record JAOTQQ010000002.1, on the reverse strand, counting down.
CTTGTGGTTGCAGGAAAATTTGCAGTTTTTAGTACAGTGATGCAATTTTCTCTTTGTAAATTCCAGGAGAGCCCACTGTAAACATCTCTTCTTTCCTGTTTAAGTCACTTTGAAAATGTTTTATTTCAGAATGAAAGCTTTCACATAGCAAGTTCTAATAGTATAATTAGATCAGTATAGATAAGCTGCAGGTTATGTCAGGATCTCTGCTCTGCTATGTGTGGCTGCAGAGGTGCTTGGGATCTCCTCCAAGCTCTATGACAGTGCTGCTCCATCCACAGCACAGCTCACTTTCAGGGCCTTGGCCTCGAGCTTTCCAAAATGTTCTCTGAAGTGTTCTGGGTGAGGGCAACGGACATTTCTTTGCATAAATTTTGAGAAATATTTTGTACTTTGACTACCACTGATCAGGGGGGAAGTGGTATCATATACTCACAGCCTTTGGGTCCGCAGCCCTGTGAAGCAGACCCAAAGGCCCAGTGATCTGAGAAAACTGCATATATGTGTATATAAGTATGATTTCTTTTTTTTTTTTTTCTTTTTTCCTCTGAAATGGTGCAGACTGGCCTACCAATACCTTTTACAGCAGTCAAAATGCTAGATGCTGGTAGGGAGCAGGTAGAACATTTTGGGGTTGAAAAGGATATTTGATCATCTCATTTCTGAAGCACGTTCACTGTTTATATATTCAAATATTTGAAGACAATGACAGGCAGAGAGGGAGCCATCTGTGGTGTTTTCCTTAAGGTGTTCACAGAGCTTTGAACTATTGCCTGGGATATTAACGCGATACATTCATGATGTGTGGGTTCTCTGCTGTACACTGACCAAGTGTCTCGACTACTTCATGCAAGTAGCAAATGTTAGCAACTGGCAGATTGGAGAGACACCTACACTGTGGTAAGAAGCTTTATGTTACTTTCATGTACATAGGGCAAAATTAAAAGACAGCTAAGCCAGACTAGCACCTCATTCCTATCAAAAAGCACCATCCCACTTCTATTCCACCCAACGCACACACATCCCTTGGTGGTGCTGGCTGCCCGTTCCTCTCTCTGTCCTTTGTGCTGGCTCCAGCCCTACTTGATTCATTCTCTGAGCCACTTATACCTGGCAAGAGAAAAAGAAGTGAATAGTTTTCTGTGAATGTAACAAGCTTCATTGGCTTGGTGGAGGCTTCACCAAGCATCACTGAAGTACTAAGAAGCAGGAGGAGATTGTGTTTGTGGAGGCAGGGGGATGTCCCCATTGCTGACAGCTGGCCTCTAGATCACTGCAAGCTGTAACAGGTGGCTTGGGTGGCCAAACCCAGGGGGTCTGTGTGCTGTCCACAGTAAAAAGCAGATGAAGGGCTGAAACGTGCTTGTGCTGGTACTGCAGAAAACATACAAAGCACTATGCCCACAATGTTGGTGCACCTATTCTTCTCTTAAAATGGCTTTTCTTTCTCCTTAAAACTTGTCAGTATACAGTTTTTACTCTGCTGAAAAGAGAATACAACAGTGAAAAGGAGAAAACAGGACAACATGTAATTGTAACGCCCCGAACTGACTTTCAGAATTTCCTGCATATGCAGATGATTTGGCTGTTACCAGGGATAAGTGAAAAGATACCTTTTTTCCTTCATTTTTCTGTCAGATGTTTGGATACTAAGTATCTTATTTGATGATAACCCTGAAGATCTTTTATAAGCAATTATATCCTTGTTTTCTTATTTGCCTTGGGTGCCTATGTGGTGATTATGGCTGGTTAGTCATGGGGCAGATCTTGAGAAAAGAGTTTACAAGGAAAATCCCTTTTATGTTTCAGGTTTTTTCCTTGGGGGCTAAGCTTTTCCTGGCTTTGTACTTTTACAGTGTGAACCCTGTCACATGGTTCCAGGTGTTTTTCAAGTATCGCATTCTCTTTCTTAATTTCCAGCCTTTAGAAAAAAAAACTTTGCTTGATTTATGTAGAGTTTTGCTTCTCTGTGTTGCTGAGGACATGTGTGTCTCAGACAATTACAGAGCTTGTTAAAATGAAGAATTTCAGTTGTGTTAATCAAAGAGTAGGAGCAGCTTATGTTTGTGGAAAGATTTCCATGATTGTAGCTTACCAATCTTTGTGAACAAACCTAAACTTAAAAAGGTTTAAAATGATTGGGAGACTATAGGTTATGGACATGAAATTTCTCTAATTGTTGTTTCTGCTGAGACTCATAGTAAAACAGTATTTTTTGTGCTATTTTTTTTTATTTTCAACATAATGTTAACCAAGAAATGTTAACCAAGCAACCCTTAACACCATAAGAACTAAACTCAAATAGATACTTAGAGAAATGAAAGGCTTCATATTTGAGACCTTTACTTACTCAAGCTTTATTTGATAGCAGTGATTTGGCAACTTGCACCCCCCATAGTGTCAAGTCCTGATGCTGTAGATAGAAAATTTAACAGCAGTGACTTCTCAAACAGATAATATTGGAGGTATCATTAATGAGACATAGATCTGAGATTGGGCCATGCAGTCTAGAGTAGACTACTGTCAAGAAATGTGACATTCATGATCTTGCCACATCCTGTGGCAAGTGGTCACAGTTTGGCAAAGACAGGACCCGTGACAGTTCCCCATGTACTAAATGGGGCTCCCACGCTTCCTTCTGCCTGCTCTTCGTGTGCTTTAAGTAAGCTGTCAGAGGCAGAGGGTGCCTTGCGTCGTTAGGTGCTTATCAAACCTAAAGCACAATGACACCTTTTATCAGGTGGTTCATATGGACGTTCCTGTAACAATAATACTGTAATAATAATAAAATCCTGTCTCACGTCCTGAAATCCATACATGCCTCTAGAAAATTAGAGCCTTAAAAATCATTCACCTAGAGAAATGAGAACAAAATGCTAATCACATCAAAACAATCTGAAATCCAGTGTTGCTTTCATTATCCTAAAGTCAGCAATATGCTATCCTCAGTGTTCCTTTGTATAATGGAATTTATTGAGGATATTCATCCTTCACACACACTGCAGAAGCACACTTTGTAAAGCTGAGAAAGCTGTAGAGTTAATAGTGTAATAATTCAGCAAGAAAAACTGATTTGCAAGTGACCCATGTATCAGGCTGTCGATGGTGCTTAAAGGTAGTTCATAAATTCTTTACAAAGAAAGGTGTGGGCTTTGGGGACCACCTTTTTTATAAATAAAATGGCCTTGTAAGAGTCGGTCACAGGAGCTTAATGCAGAATGTTATTCTTGCATGTAATTTACATGCCACCAGAGGAGAGGAGGGAAGGAAAACATTTTGTGATCAAGAGCTAACACAAAACCACTGTATCTCTAAGGACCAAGCAGTTTTCCTTGAACCTAGGCTGTGTTGGAGATGCTGCAATACACCTTCTATCTCCTACCAGTCAGTTCCCAGGGGATCTTGAGCAATCAGTTTCTCAGGGTCATCGCTCTTTAGGTCACACTCAGGCATATAACTGCCACCTGGATGTGACATGAGGCCATAATTTTTCCCTTTCTGTTTGTGAGGACCTTGTTAAGTCAGCAGTGATAAAATAAAGCTGTCTCTCTGCCTGCTAATAGCATGTTCAAATAAAAAGTCATCTGGAAACTAGAATTTGCCTGAATAGAAATTATCTGTAAATGCTTATGTTTGCTGTGCATTCTCTAGACACTTACGATAAAGCAGGTTATGCTCTAGCAGTCTGATTGCTGGATGAGAAATAGAAGAGTATTCTACTTTTATCAGCCAGTCATTGAATGATCAATATGATTGTTTTACTCCCTTATCTTTCTTTCTTGGGAAGGGTCTGGCAGCGACTGTTACCCTTGCGTTTCCCTGATTGTAGGGGCTTTGCCTGTGACTGTTGTGTGTTGACTGAAGAGGTCTGAAGTAACTGCTCTGCTGTCATGGGGTGGCTCTGCAGAGCCCTGGCCAGTGACCAAGTTACACAGAAATGGACCTGGCTAAAAGCCCAAGATCCTGGTTACTCTGCAGGGATGAACAGCATAATTATTGCACCAGCTGTATTTGTGCAACTAGGTGTGGCATATTAAAAGGAGAACTTACTGTTTCTGTAGAAATGAAAGGCAAGGGTAGGCTCGAGTATTTAAGGATTATTTGGCAAAAACATGTTTCTATGGGTTTATATCCCTCCTATGTATAGAATGAATACAGCAGCTCAATAATTGCTGAAGTTACTGGTTACTACAATATCCCATAAGTCTGGAATGTCCCATTGAGTCAATCAGTACCTCACGTGATTTCAGACAAAACCACCATGTAGTAGGTTTATACACACTTCAGCAGATTTGGGATTTGTGGATGGAAGCTTTTTTAGTAATTTGAAAGATGATTTCTATATAATGAAAGCATAAATCAGAGGATGCACTCAAGCAATCCATTCAGATTGCTCAACTGAATTTCTGCATGGGACACTGAATTTTTACAATACATTTCATAACGCTTCCTATGAGGCTTATTATAGAAACAGGAACTAATCATCAAGGTATATATGTATGAATTAGAGCTTGAAGGCATTCTCAAGAAATTTATTGAAGGGTCTAGTAGAAGAAATTATAACTTGTGGCACACAGAAAATCAAATCACATCAGATGTCAGCAGCAGTCATACAGGAGTCCAAGAAATTGATTTTCTTTAAAAGGATTTTTATAATTACCATTTAGAAAATGAATGTAATGACAGGGTACAGAAAATAAAAGTCTATTAAAACAAACAGAAGGCAATAGGAGAAGGGCTCTGTTTTATAACCTGTTTTTATCCTCTCCTTATCCTCCACAGTACTGGAAAGTTAAGATTAAAAAAATAATTTCACAGGATGGTCTCTAGCTGAAAGTGTAGTATTAGCCACCAAAACTGCCTTATGGGCACTTTCAAGGATAACAATTAAATGTTGTGCCTTACTGAAAAGATGACATAAGGTGCTATGACAAACAGCTAAGTTGCTGCACTCAGTAGTGTATCTGAAAGTGGCTGTACATGACTGATGTCTTTGAGAAGAAACTGAAATTTGTATTAACCCCATTAGAAATGCTAAAATTGTTTTACCTTTGTTCCTCACTGGCTGTACTACTGTTCCCAGGAAGAAAAGCCTGTGTTCTCACTACTGACCTTCCAAGCTTACTGAAAGAATGATTATGGAGTCGGCGAATATTAAAGCTTATTGTATTAATAGAAAGTCAAAATCATAGGTCTTACTCAAGAAAATGTACTTGAAAGCATGGAATATCTTTTGTCTTCATAAAAAGCTGAGTAAAAATGGAATATAGATCTATTACAGAAGTTACTGAGCAAGGCAGTCATGGGTGGATTTACTTTTGTACTCTGAAGTATGGATGCTGTAAGCGTTACTCTTTAGCTGTGCAGTTCAGACCTTCAGTAAATCTGGGAACAATTTATTAAGGTAGCTACTTGGGAGGGGTGAGGACAGGGAAGTTACCATTCTTGACATTTAGAGAAGTCAAATTACAGCACATCAAGTTGTTGCTCAGCATACTATGCCTGTAAGGGAAAAAAGAATGTGACTTCCTACATTTTGTAAAGGGCATTTTCTACAGGGTCTAGTGCTGTCATGTGGGTGATCACGTATTTCTGAACTGGATATAATCTCCCCTTTTGTGGCAGAATTAGTCTGCAGTACTTATATATACATATATATACAAGAACACACAAAAGAACTTCAGTTCTTCAGTTTTCATATCTGGTTATCCCTAGGTCTTCACTTGTTTGTTATTTTCTGGGAGAGTTGTGTAATGCTGAAGGCAATCATTATAATGAGATTGAATTTATTGATTTAACATCATGTTTAGATCCGTGGCCTCCAAACTCTTTCTGATTGCACACCCCTATTAGTTAAAAAAATGTTTGAGCGCACACCCTCAATAAATTTACATTTATTTATCTTTAGTACTACTGTACTGATGTATTTTATATATATATAATAAAACATATGCAAAAACAGAAGTTGAAAAAAGGTGAAATAATGCTGAAATAAACACTATTAAAAATATTTATTTTATTTATTGATGGTACCAAAAGAAGCTCTTCCCACATCCCACTGTATCACCTTGCCCATCCCTTGGGGTGTGCATACCCTATTTTGGAGACAGCTGGTTTAGACCCTGTACAGGAAATCATATTCCCTATTCCCACTGCCTTCCTACGGTGTCCTTAAAATGCCCCCCATCTTCTTCACTTCTGAATAAAGCCTGTGTCTTTCATGTTCATCTAATATCAAAGGAGGGATGTATGCCAGGAAGTGTTTAAGAATCTCTTCTTATTAGATGTGCAGGGGCCTTTCCACATTCAACTATGAGACTGAAATGCACAGTTGGGCACTTCAAAATATGTGTTTGCCATTTAATTTGTGGGAGAGTTTGCTAAAGAAATCTTTTCTGGTTTTAAAATGTTCATTTTGAATATTATGAAAATCTATTCAAAGCTGTTTAAAAAGGCTTAGTAATTTTCAAGTTAAGTGAAACAACTTGTTCCAGGCCAATTTATTTATTTTATGTGGAAATATATTCTCACTCCTTGTGGTTTGCTGAGAAAATCACCAAGAAATACTTTTCCAGTCAAGATGAAACACTGTTTGGGTTGTGGAGCAGTTTAACAATTGAGTTGGAAAAACTAATCATTATCGCAGCCCACAGAACTAGAATGCTTTTCAGTGGTGACCTTCAAGGAAACCTTTAGTTTTTTCCTTTGGCAAGACAAAGCAGCAAGCGAGCGTGGGTTTCCTGACGGGGGGAGGCTGGGAGCCCTGGGCTGAGCCCGGCCCACCTGCCTCACTGCTCTGGACTGTGGGCAACAGCACCGAGGGCCGGGAGGTTGTAAGAACAGTGTAGCTGTATTTTCCCTTTTTATTCAGGAGGAGTTTCTCATGTTCTAAGACATGCTCACATAGGAGGTATTTTTTACATTTGCACTGGTGTTTGTAGTGGATTTCGGTGCTTGCTGTGGGACTAAAATCAGCAAAACAAAAAGCCCTAAATCCTGTAGCTTTGGTGGAAAAGTTCTGTCCTGCTGTTCCTCCTGGTAGAGTACAACCTCTCATATTTGTGGGTGGGAAAAGGGGCTTGTCCCTAGTTTTGCATGGTGGAGAATGTGTTTACCATACTGTTTTGCAAGCACTTAAAAAAAAAAAAAAAATATGTGTGTGCCTGTGTATATGCACACATATGTTTATATTTGTGTGTGAGCCCTTGTGATCTCTTTGGAATGTTACTTTCCTGCTGGAGTTGAGCTCTGTGTGGCTTGCCAGCTTTGTAAATGCTTGTCGGAGGGTCTCAAGGTTGTTTTCTTGGTTGTTTGGTGGTTTCTGGCCCCTCTGAATGGCCTGGCTCTTAGGGAGAGGGCTCCACTGTGGGAGCCCTTTAGCAAACAGAGTCTGGTCTGTGCTGGGGAGGGAGGCCATCCCAGAAGGCAGACTGGTACTGCTGTATGCTGGAGAGGGGCAGGGATGGGGATAGACTTTTGTCTTCCCTGACATACTGACCTAATGCCAGATCTCAAATTTGACATTGAACTCATCAGACCTTCGTGTTACTTTCCTTGTGAAAATGTGGGGGTTTAGATCTTTCACACTAAAAGAAGCTTTAGCAGAGGATTTCTCTTGCTACCTCAATCCCGCCTGCCTTCCATGCTGCACAAGGAGGACTTAGCTCAGAGCACCTGCTCAGCAGGGACCTGCTGAGAACCTGGGCATAAAGGAAGAGAGAGTGCTTTCAGGTCTAAAATGGGACTTAGTGTTGGAGTAAGATAGAAGTTACAGCAGGTTGTGAATTGTAGCCTGCTGAGCTAAGGAGTTGTAACCACAGAGAGTCATACTGAACAAACATAGAAGTATTGTTACCACCAGTAAAAATCAACAGCATAGAAGATGCAAAGGACAGGTATATATCTTCTTGTTACTGCAGGGATGCAATACACAACCCTGAAACTACGTCCACTTGTACTGCTGAAGGCCATAGAGTCTGTCAAGGGAGTTTTCTAGGCAAAGGCAGTATCAGAATAAAGTTTTTTGTGAAGTTGGGGTAGGATTTTTTGTGCTTTGCCTTTTTTCCTTTTTTTTTTTTTTTTTGTAATAGTGTGATGCTGTAGCACCCATGAATAGACTTAATCATAGAAACCTTCTTTATTCACCAAGAAACATTACCAACAAAAGTAGATCTCTAAGAGTCTACAAAAGGAAATTATGTATAATAAACCTGCTTGCTGTTTGGTTGAATGAAATAAAACATAGTCAGTTTGTGAACTTTGAGATGCTTCATAGCACTGCCTCAGAGTAAAATATCCCAAATTAAATTGCATTTGGCATGCTGGTTGTACTCTAATTTCTTTAAAAGTATAATAGATTTTAAAATATTCAATGGAGAAGCAATGGCTTACGTGGGATTCTCGCTCTCAGGCTGCTGAATAATAGGTATTTTGCTTCACTGGAAAACCTAAAAACTGGGGTTGGGGAGGAAGGGGTGTTGAAAGTGAGAAGAAAGGAGGGAGTGATTGATGTGAAGCCAACATAACATGAGATTTGTATTGCTTGACTAGGGGAAATGATGAATGTTAATTTGATGTCAATTTTTTAATCCTTTTGCCTTTTCAGATTCTGTTTCTCTTTTCTCTCAACAAACAAGTTAACACTTCTGAAGTTATATTTGGGTTTTGAATAATCAAAATATTTCACTATTTTTTTCTTCTCCTTTTTTGTGGGACTGAAAAATCCACCTGAATTAGGAAGCAAATGTAGGATTTGGAAACTAATTCTTTTAAAAAGCAAAAACCTAATTTCATTCAGTCTTTGTGCCCGCACCAGCCTCATTGTACTATTCAAAATGCCGGGGGCTCCATGTGGAGGCCCAAAAAGGACTCCATAATCTTCTTGAGGAGGCTTTCCTACATGTTGCTGCTATTCCAGGCAATCACAGACCATTTCCTAAGAGTCTTTGCACGTCCCCCAGGCAGGGTGATGTGGGTGCCAAAGCACAGAGACACGGGGCAGAGCTCTCCTGAGCCTGGACAGGATGGTGGGGAGGAGCCATACACTCATATTGCACCTGGCTTTTTGCAGTTTTCATAACTGGCTGTATCAGAGATGGTCCAGAGCTGCCATTACTCACATAGCTTCTTAACTGCCTGAGGGTATGAAGTTTTATGTTGTGTGTTTTCAAATTGCAACACAGAAACCAATCAGCAGCTGTAATCACAGTCACATTGAAAGGTGTCCTTGATGGTATAAAACATACTGAAATATATAAAAGAAAACAGGAATAAGGGAAATCATATAATACTGCGAAACTTTTGCATAAAAGTTGGTCACAGTAGAGAAATGAAAAATGTTGTTTGCAGCTGTTATTTAATCACCAGCTCAAACCATTTAAAGACGAACATCATTGCTTGCAGCAGGGTCAGCTTTATTATCTAATTGCCTCTAGAGCTGCTAAGGATTTTTCTGTTGACTCCATTGGGAGCTGTTGTAAAACCCTGTAATGATGATTCTGTGTGAGAAGGAAATGTACAAATTCTTTATAAAGTTGCAGTATAAGGAAATGTGTATCACAAACCAGCTACTCACTTATGTAAGCTGTGCAATGCATATAGGATGGTATTCTTTTAAAAAAAAAAAGTTTGCAAAAGGGTACTGATGGTATAGAATTATTCCCTACGTGCCGCTAAGGCAATTATCGTGAAATGGAAATGTTTATACAGGCCATCATAGGGGCATTGCTGCAGCCTCCTCGTAGGTATGATATAAACTGACTTAAAAGGTTACGGCTTCTAATAAAAACTAAGCATCAATATCCTGAACTACTAGAAGTTTTCCTTGTACTAGTTTCAAGGATTTGTTTCATTTCTCTCTCTAGTGAGGACACCATTCATTGAATCGCAGGACAAATGCTAAGCTGACCAGAAAATACAGGTGTCCTCCAAGAAAAGAGTAACTTTTTCAATAACAAATTAACCCAAAAATTTATCATAAAGCCAAAAGAAATTACTTAGTTATGAACTTGAGTTAAAGCATATTGCAATGTAGTTTGGCTTTAAATAGGTGGCAATATGTATCCATTACTCTATTCAATATGCTAATGGAAAATGAGGTTAGAATAATAAAGCATCTAATGAACGAGAAACCTTGAGAAACAGTATCTGATCTATGTTTAGCTTTCTTAATTACAGGATAGCAGCAGTGAAATGCAGGCTGTCATCAGATAACATTTCATTTAGCAGAAAGCTGAGAACTGGGAAACCTATAACTCTAGAAATTTATGCCAGAGTTTTGCAGAAGTAAAAAGGCTGGATTTAGGAAACAAAATACTGCATGTGAGGCCTGAGGTCACAGGAGTTGTATTGTCCACCTATAATGGCAGTCTGCTGCAAAACACAATAATCTAGGCCCCATAGATGCCCTTGCAGGTCTACAAGGTTGACTCACTAGATAAATGTGCAGTAATGAAGAATAATAATTCATAATACTACCATTTCCCAAAGAGAGATGAGATGTAGCACGTGATATTCCGACAAGAAGATCACAGGAATGACCATGGTGGATTGAAACAGGCGATGTACATGACGTGATGCTGTCAAAATGGGCTGATGTATCATGTGTGTTGTCTCTTTCAGTCAACACATGGGTGGCTCAGAGCAAATGTCTATCAACAATGAAAAAAGACTTCAGGAAAATCCAGGGAAAGTCAGCCTAGCTAAGTGACAGGGTAAATAAGGATGTTAGAAATAAGGCAATAACCTTAAAAAAAAAAAAAGTAGTAGAAAACAGAGAAAAAGAGAGGATGATAAACTAACCTAATTTAGGTTCTGCTTTGAGAGCAGGTTGAACTAGATTATGTGCAGTGGTCTCTTCCTACCTAGAGTTTTCTTCACCTCTATAAAACGCAAGTGCAGTGTAGCAGGCCAAAAACTCAAACAAACAAACAACAACAACAAAATAAACAAAACCCCAAAGCACTTGAAAATGGTATAAAAAGGCTGTGTTAAAAAAAACACCAAAACAAAACTGGACTATGAAGCCTAATGTAAAGGCATGGGAGAAAACCTTTTTTTACACATCACCTCTACAGAGAAGATTAGGGAGATACCTGTGCTGGAAGTGTATTTAAAGGGATCACGTGAGTTGTTAGTCCTCAAAGAGAAATTCTGGTCAATGAGATTGCCACACAAATGCTATAGTATGTGATAAGAAATTACCAGGAGCAGATGTTATCACCCAGAATTTCTGAAGGATTTCTCCAGTGAAACTGCTGCCTTTGTATACCTGACAGTGAGGAGGATTGTATGTTCAATCACATTTTTAAAAGGATTCCAGAGGAAAGTCAGAGCACTAATAGGATGAGTCTAATGCCTGTTGTGGGGGAAAAAAGGTAGAAACCATAATAAGAGACAGAATGAACAGACACAGATGAATACGGTGTTTTTGGAAGAAGTCAGCACAGTTCTGAAGGAAAGTCAACCCTCACAAATCCATTGCAGTTCTCTGAAGGAATAGCTAAGCAGGGGGATAAGATAAAGCCTGCTGATATATAATCAACTTGGACTTTCAAAAATGCATTTGACAAGGTCCCTTGCCAGTATTTTTAAAGAAACAGCCACTGTGTATTTGCTGAAGGAATGAACAACTAATCAGGGATCAAAATACATGGTCAGGAGATTAGACTTTGTCATCACACTGTTTCTTACGAGATCAAGTTATTCAAGATAATAATGAGGAGTACATGAATGCAAACATAAGATACTGAGTGACTGGGTGATAAAATGTTGAATGAAATTGAGTGTAACTAAAATCCAAAATAATACACAAGAGAGAATAATACCTTGGTAGTGCTTGTTTCTGATTTGAACAGAAGCACTAATAAATAAGTTTATAATTGATAATTCAGAGAAAAGGCCAGAATTGTGCTCAGTAATGATTGTAATAAATAGGAATATTAAAGATTTTTATGGTGCGAATACAGAAGAAAACAGAAGAAAAAATGCCATTGAGTCACCACACTTACCCATGATACACATACATTGTTAACATGCACCGTTTTGGTGAAACTACATCAGAAAAATGTAATAAAACTAGAAGTGGTACAGATGGAGGTAGAAAAATGACTAAATTGCTTCTTCAGCCTAGAGAGGAGTTTTGTGTTCTGTAGCTGAGAGGTGGATTGAGACATTGTAGAGAAAACATGCACACCCAATTCAGTATTACTGCTGAGTCAGCGCTTTGTAAAGTGACGTTGTAGGCTGAGGAGATGTGGAGAAGTGTCAGAAGTAGGAAGAAGAGAGTAGTAGTGATTGGATGAATGAAAAATTGTCTCCACACTTTCATTGCCAACTTTTTTTGTTGTTTGAAATAATCATCAGGAGGAGTATGCCATATCTGTATGCCTGGAGCACTTGCAAAGCATGCTCATCTTTAGAAATGAACAAAAGAGGGAATCAGTTCTCTTTGGGTCCTTAGGATCAGTCCTTTGTCTCCTGGTGCTACCTCAGGTGAGCACTGCAGGGTGCTGGGTAGTAGCGTGCATTTAAGGAAGTGTCAGACTGGAGCAAATGTGAACAGTATTTTCAAAAGAAACAGAGTTTTAGGAATTACAATTAGTTAGAGGGCTCTAAAGATACGTTAAATTTGATGTGCACAAGCAAAGCCTCATCTTCTTCCCCAAGAGCGTTCCTGGTTACACGCATTGTAATGCATTACATACATTGTTTTGAAATCTCCATAGGGGGGAAAGACAGGTTTCCTTTTTGGAAAGGAAATGGAAAAGTGATGATTTTTGGAGCGCAAGCATTACTGTGTCTCTGATTCTGCTGCTTTTTCACTTAGTGGAAAGAAAGGTTCAACCCAGTAACAGCAGAACTATGTAAGATGGTTTTGTGCTGTACTTTCCTGTGCTTATTAATGCTGCAAATGGAGGTTAGAGAGAGAACGTATTAATTTTTTTTTCTCAGCATGAAGCTTTCTTTTTCTTGCATAATAGTGGTGCAAGCCTGACTTCCCTGTCATTTAAAACAGGAAACGACTTTTTTGTGCTTTGAGGTGCATGGTTACCTCTTGTATTGTTTGATTTCTCCTTGAAGCAGAATAGTGAAGAACATGGCTGCAGCTGAAACATACTGAACCTGCAGAACCTGTGAGTTCATGATTTCATGAAGGAAGCAAAGTTGTCATCTGTTTATGTCGTTCTTTTTATGTCCTTGAACCAAAGCACAGTCTCAGTGCAGAGAAATGGTAGCTGTGCAGCGTATATAGACACAGAGCTTTCACAGCGGAATTCTGTTGCTGTAAGGGAAAGGATTTCTTAGACTGTAAGTTTTTGACAAATTTGGGCTTGTGTCTCTAGTGCCCGCACAGGTTACTGCTGTTTAGCTCATTTTTTTCTGCCTCAGTGCTTTGATCCAGCCACTTCTCTTAGAGTTTTTATCGTGTCAGTATGAGTTATATTTTTTTGCCTCATTAAAATGATACCGTTCTCTCACATACAAAACGATGATTCCTAAGTGGGATAAAACTTGCGTGCCAGCCTCCCCCTACATGTTCCATTTTGAAGATGCACCTTTGACCCCTCTGCCCAGCTACTCCTCGCTCTCAAGAGGAGCTGCTCTTTATGTGTCCTTGATGGTGGCCATAAAACAATATGACTGTGGTGAGGCTGCTGAAGCTCTGGGGGTGTTGTCTGCAGTTCTGGGTATCAGTACTGTGTTGCATTGTACTTCCCTGTCGGTCTGTTTCTATGTGTTGTCTCATATCTTATACCAGTTCTTGATACCAGATTTTAAAGTGAGAGGTCTAGAGACTGCAAAGATCAGATTTTAAAGGGTTTTTTTAGTCTTTGCGTAGCACCAAGTGATAATAAGAAGGGTATTTTAATGGTCATAGTATGGCCCAAATCCTGTGGACTTCGCTGGGAATGTAGCCTGGGGATTTAGCTGTTTAACTGATAGTGCTTTCCTAGCTGTTTCTAATCGTGCTTAGTTAAATGTAACTTGTTAGCTGAAGTAATGAGGTAAATGCTTAATGAGATTGAAATGGGCAATAAACTGTCCCCCAAAAGAAACTTGAAAAGGGTTGAGAAAAACAACCGTCTAGCCAGCATGAAAGACGGCATCGGGCAGTCTGACATACAGAGAGCACAGACATCTGATCTACCCTGAACACGAACATGGGAACGCATCAAAACCATGTAATAGCAAATAGTGAAGCCACATGCAACTGAAACACCCTTACACTAGAAGTTTTCTGAATCAGGAACTGTTGTCTCCTGCCATGTACTATCATTGTACAAAGCAGCCATCTGCCACTGGGCAAACTGTAGCTGTGGGGGTTTTGGCTACTGAGATACTATGAAAATGCCATCTGGGAAGCATGAAATTAGATGTCTTTGCCAAGTTATTATTAGAGTAACTCTATTAAAACAGTATCAGTATCAGTTTTTTGCCTTTTGGTACTATTTTCGTTGAGCTGGCCTTATTATCCCCATAAATCTTGTTATACTTAGAAGAGTACAGAAGATGCCAGGAGGATTGGGTATGACCTATGATATTTACCAAGATGTTTATCTTCAAAATCTGGTACAGTGGAACGATCCAGGATTTATTCTGACAGACTTATGCCCACGTCAGTCTGGACGTACTAACATTTGGAGAAGGGAATGGACAGTAGGAAGCAGAGTATCTGTCACTCTGTGCATAGAATGCTCTTCTGTGGCATCAGATGGTTTTCTGAGATTTATATAGCAGAAACATTTCCAGGGAAGCTGGAGGTTTTGTTGTACTACTGTCTGAGAATTCAGAGTGATTTCAATGTGCATAGTTGGCAACCATCAATAATGAGCAAATGCTGATCATTATACTGGTTACTATGTATAAATCATCTGATGGAACGTTGAATGGGATTGTTGTTTCTACCTAAAACTTAATACTTTTGGAGCAGAGAAAGTAAATGCATGTGTGAAGACTGATTGTAATAACCAGTGCATGGTTGAGTCTCATTTGAGACACCAGTTGCTGTGTCACTGTGAGCTGTAACCCAGTGAAACAATCCAGCCTGGAGAGAGGGGAATAGCTTTTCCTCTTCACTGTCCAGAAGGTAACCATATGTAAAATGGTATTATCTTTTAAAATGTTGGTGGTTAGAAGGTTTTAAAATCTCTGGTATGGATTTTTCCTGACGTCTTCTGGAATGACTTTCTTGTGAACTATATTAACTATCCCAAGGAGGTCATGACTTTCCTAATAATGAAATTCTTTATCAAGCCATAACTCTTAGGGATGTGCATGAAACATTGGGAGCTTCTCTGACTGGGCAGGACTTAAGAATTTTCTGAGAGACCACAGAATATGCTGTGGATTCCTCAGTACCAAGCAGCAGAGTCACTGGTAGCAGAGGGAACTACCAGATTTTCTCTAGAATGCCTATAAATGATTTACAACTGCAAGTTTCTTTTTAAACAGTGCATCAACCAAAGTAATTCTTTAGTCTTGGGTGTCTCTGCTTTTGGAGGAATTTACTGTTTGCATTTAAACAGCTGTTTTGGTCACCATCCCACCCCACCCCCCAAGTTTTTCAGTTGCCTGCTACTGTGTCATTTTAGAACAGGGAGGTAGAAGGGTTTGTTTTCAGAATTGTTTAAATTGTTTAGTGCCAGGAATAACTAAAAATGTCAAAGCAAAGAAAAGCTAAGTATTAGAAATGTTTTTATAAAGGTGACTAGATTTAGTTATCTTTCAATTGTTAACTGACTAATCCAGAGAAAGACAAACCTCAAATTTCATTAAATTTTAAAACAGATTAAAAGTTAATTTTATATTTAGAAATACAAAGTGACAATAATTCTCTGTAATGATTTATGAAAGTAGTTCTGGCTCTCACCAATGCAAGTTTTGCATGTGTAGGAGGGCTCACCATCAAAATTTTGCAATTCAGATTGATTTTGAAGTAAAGAGAATGTTTTTATTAGTAGTTTAACCCATATAAAGGGAAATTAACTAAGCACGTGATGAAATGTGTTAATATTTAAAGAACATCACACTGGTGAGCTAAGGCTTATAAAATTATAACATGGATAGATTAAATACATTGAAAGAACGTGTTATAGAAGTTTTTTCACAAGTGATGTAAATTAAGATCAGCACTTTAAAGTCTAAAATGTCAAAGAGTAGGTAGATTAATAATCAAGATCACTGGCAACATTTAGTAATCATATTCAGGAAAATATTATTGTATAATTCAGTGAAATTCAGTGAAAATAATTTTGCTTCCTAATGTCACAACTCAACTTTATCTAGAGATTCTTGACAAATTAATCAGAATAAAAACTGGTAACATTTAGATACTATACTTGAAATTAGTTAATTGCTATTAAGGAGAAAACAAATCCCTCAAAGCTTCTCTTCATAATACTTATAAAAGCATATGAGACATATACTTGTCCATAAGCATAGGAGACTGTTCCAAGACTAACTGCTAGTTACAGATCAGGGCTGTGCATTTACATGTGCCCTGCTGAGTGTTGTTGCAGTAACTGTATGAATAAAAAATTGAGGGTACAATGAGGACATGACAGTTATCAAAATAACCACATAAAGTTCTATGTAATCTCCATCGAACTTTAAGAAGTTGTTGAGAGGGATTAAAACACTTTGACAGAGTAATGTGTATGATTTTCAGATTGAAAGTACTGGAAAGAAACAACCACACAGTGTCATTAGATTACAGTGAAGTGTTTATACAATTTACTGAGTTAGTCTCTCTTTCCATCTGTATTTCCATTTCTGTTAAACTGAAGGTTGCCTGAGCTGAACCATGTGAACTACCCTTTCCTAATGTTATAAAAACATGTAACGTACTGAAATTTTCCTTAGAATGTATTATGAAACTGAACTCTTACACAGATTGTGCTGACTGTTCTTTTGGGATTCTATGTTTTTATGGTAGGTAGAAAAAGAAAGTGAAAGAGAAAAACTGAAATTTTACAATTGTTTCTCACAGATCTATTGCAAAAAGAATCTGAGGGTGTAGGTTGAGAGAACGAAGGTTGAAAAGAGTAGCTCTGGGCTATGAGTCCATGAACTCAGCAAGTTTCTTGTCTTAGAATGACCTTAGAATCCTGTCCATAAAGGATTTGCAGTGGAGATGGTTGACCTTTTGGTACTTGAGAATGACTTCAAAGTTAACTGTATTTTCACTGTAGATGTAGATGACAAAAAAGGTTGTCAAAGCGCATATAGCAATCCAGTGTAAGCCTGGGAAGGGAGAATACACAAGACAAAGTATTCACAGCACAGTATTAAGACTAATTCAAATTTTTATTAGTTTACCATGCTAAATTATCACTCCAGAGTAAAACATAAGGATGGTACTTGAAAGCATGTGTCATTCACTCCTAGGTGGAATATTTCTGTGTGTAAAAATATACAGCACATTCAAAACTGGTGAGGCAAAGCATTCTGAAGTATATAGGAAACATACTGAATGGGTTGGAACAAATTAAGGCAAGGAATTACCATCCATTTTAGTGCTCGTCCATGATTGGGGAACATTTTAATGAGTCTTAAAGTGTCTTTTTGCTTTTCTGAAGTGCACACATAGTACACTATGCTGATACAGTAGGCATTTGTAGTGTCATTTGCCATGCTCAGGAATGCAGTTATGATCTCAGTGTTAGTTTATGTGAAGACTAAATGCAACATGAAGTATTTCACTGTTCAACCTTAGGCATCTTGCTGGATGCCTAAATCAGCTGTCTGTCTGCAAAGCTAACCTGAGTTGAGAGGAGTGAAGCATCAAAGTATCCCTCACAGTTACCTGGAGATGTTGATTTCTTCAGAGCAGAGCATGGTCCCTTTAAATGGCAGCTCAGGAAAGCATGAGTGGATTCCTAGGTACTGCAGATGCAGTTAAACTTTTTTATCTTGTGGATGATGGGCTAGAGCCTGACTGGGATTGCCATGGAGGGCACTGAATCAACAGTTACTCCGCCTGGTAAGAATTCAATCCAGTTCTTGATTTTAGGAAGAATCTTAAAAAATCTTAAGCCCACTTAGCATAGGTAGCTCCTACATTAATGAACTCTAATACTATTATTAGGATTGACATTTCAGTGATATTTAAAATAGTTTAGATTTAAGAGTTTGTCTATTTCTGATGATTCAATGCTGTTGGCATAGAAATATGAATTTATGAGATAAGATCTTAATGTTCTCAATGTTCTATCAAACCTATAACTTGAAGCCCAAATTCTGAATTATATTTTAAACAAGTAGGAAGATTTTTCTGTGGAATCTTTCAACACTAAGTACAGATTTTTCTCCATTTTGCTAGGTGCTTATGGAGGTTTGAATTATATAATCTTTTACAGCAGTTGGTTATGGACAGTCCTTTCTTACTTTTGATGATAGCTTGCTATCTGTGAGGCACAAATGTTGGCTTATGTTTTCTAAATTACCTTAGAGTGGGAACTATCCCGATCGTCTGACATTAATAATTTTTTTTTCTATAAAAGGCTCTGAATTAAAGTATTTCTCTGACAGATAAAATAAGTCACTTGTAAGAAGTAAGTAGGCATGTCTGAATCAATGAGGAAAGACAAATGTGTTCATTAGCTGATAATATTTTGATGAAACCAGAAAGCTAGATGTACCACAGATCTTAGCAGGTAGGGAATTTCTCAGTCTTAAACAGTTCCATGGATCCTTATGCCCAGGCGTTCTTTTTAGTACATTATTTTTACAGTGAACTGCACTGAGGAGATGTTCCAGTCCCAGATGTAATCAATATCTTTACAGACCTTTTTAATGGACAATCCAGTCTTTGACTCCTCTTGATGACTTCAATAATTGTGTGATTCAGTTGTCTCTGCCCGTTTTCTGCCTGTCAGGTAAGCTGCACTCAACTTCAGAGAGATTTCACTTTTTCCCTGTTGTAATCCTTGTTCTTTATTGAAATTGGTTCGGTAATACAGATATATAAGGTGTCAAAATAGAAACTTTATGTACCAGAAAGGGAGAGGAAGAGATTAATTTCTGCTTATATTATAAAATAATTGGAACTTTATAGGGCAAGCTTTTTTTTGGAAAGTAATAAAGATGATTCATATAGTTGATAAAAATCTGTCACTCAGAGTGCAGGAAAAATTACACTAACTTTGGATTATAATATTTAGAGCACATTCAATTTCATATCATACCTAAATTATAAAAAAGTGTTTGTGTTATAATTAGAAATTTTAAAGTATCTACTTTAAATTTTCTTTATTCGAATATTCATGTCTAAGTAAAAGACTTTAAAATATGATAGGGCTCAAAAGTGAGATTTTTATAAAGAAGCCATATTTCAAAACAAATCTTACTGTCTTTTATATCCCTCTAGGAACTAAATAGTTCCAGTTCTTCCAATCTCTCTTCATTTACCCTTTTCAGACAGACTGTAGGTCCCCATGGCCTTCAGTTTATTGATTTTTTTTTTTTTTGAATGCAGTATTCCAGCAAAGGAATTCCCAGTGAAAGAGAGCAAATACTTTATATAATAGCATAGGCTGCCCTTCTCTCACTGCTCAGCAGGTGAGTTTTACTTCTGAAAGAAGTATAGTCTTATTCATTTACCACCAGCTTCCAAGCCCGTTGAACACCTACACCCCGAGCTGATCTATTGGTGATTTTTTTAACTAATCTATTGGTAATTTTTTATTTACTTGCTGTTTTATAATGTAAAATCAGAGATGCTAATGCCACACATTTCTATACATTAAGCTCAATATCTGGGGATGGTGCTTGAAAGGCTAACAGTCAAAAATTGACATTAAATTTTTTAGGTCAAACTCTTAGTTTTTTGTTTAGATTTGCAACACCTGATTCAGCAGTAAATTAAGTAGATTTTTTTTTTAACTCAAAGTTAATTACGTTCTTAAATGCTGTGCTGATATAAAGCAAATGGATCCATGATGTTCTGTCACTGGCAGTGTTGTTAACTCTAGTTCAAAAAAATTATCAAATCAGTAAAAACTACAATTCAGATATATTAATAATACTTCAAAATTCTAATTAAAATTTTTTTCTCTGTATTTTAAGGACTTGCTAAAATAGTGCTGAGGCACTGTTAAACATAGGGCAAATTTCAGTCTCTGATTAGACAGGCCTGAGTGTAATACATAACGAATGATAATCAGTAGTTGTTGACTGACCTTCATTAAGTAGAAGAAAGATTCAAATTAGGACCACAACCTGTCTGCATGAACACAAAGCTCTTGCTGCAAGAGACTCCTTTTTTATCATTGGTGCTAAGAGCCAGAATCCCCAAAGCCATAGTCACCCTTCAGCAAGAAGCTGCATTACTAATCTTGTAGGAAGCCCTTCAGATGATGATAAAGGAGTAAATTATGGTAGTGGACTCAGAAGACTGCAATTATGGGCAAATATTTTATATATTCAAATTGCTTGCAACTAAGCATACACTGTTCAGACCACTGGCTTTATTTCTGGCTAGATTTTGGAAACACTGTAGAAAGTTTGAATTATTGGTTGTCCACAATTTGCATAAAATTTTCATGTTTTCCTCATTTTCTGCATTTTATAACTGCTTAATTTTAATTTTGTTACTCTCTCTTCAGACATAAGTGAGCATGGTTTTTAGTAGACAGTTTAAGTTGACTAATTAATTTTTTGTGCTTAGTTATATCACAAACCATAAATCTGCAGTTGCTTTTCAGCATTTTTCTGATTTTATTGAAACTATTATTTAAATTTTAGAAAAAAGATCAAAACCAAACATTGGCTATTTTTGTGTCTGGCCTGATTTTAGTAAAATTGCTTGTTTACTCTTTGTAACATTTTTCCCCCTGGTCATAAGTGCTAGAAAATAGGTTTAGATATTAGAAAAGATTTTGCAACTTGATACCAATTTTTCATAATTTACTAGAAAATTATTGAAGCACTTCAGTTATTTTTAGATCATTTTGATTGCCATATACTTAAATTTTCAATGACACTTGTTAGATGTGACTGTCAATTCACTCTCTCCTTTCCCACAAGCAGTAACAAAGATGTTAAGAGCTCTTTTTACTTGTGAGATGAAAAGGCAAGTGTCTCTTCTTTTCAGCACCAAGAAAAACCCCATGTTTGAGGGTTTTTTTCCCCACCACAAGATACTAGGGTTTTTCCTCCGAGTCTTATGTAACTGATAAATCCAAAGAGACTTGGACCAAATTTTGCTACACAGAAAATGTCAGTGTGGAGAGAGACAGATTCAGAACATTACAGTCAGGTGAAAACTGTATGACATTAAGAGTCTGTTGGCACTTTGTACCATTAAAAAAGAGTGGAAAAGAGACTGTCAGGAGTAGGTTTCTTCTCATACATACAATAAAAGGTTTAAGGAAGGTGAGTATAACAGGAAATAGAGTAGGGAGAGAATACTATTAAAATAGAGGATGATTAGGTAAAAGAAGAATGTTATGGTGGACTCGGAGAAGAAAAAGTTATTTACTTTTTCTATGTTGATGTTTCTACATTTGTACAGGGGCAGGGGGGAAGTTATTTCACTTATTCTAGTTTAAAAAGATGACATTTTCCAGTTCCATATAGCTCTCATTTCATTCGTGTTTTATTACAGCATAAAGAGGAGTATTGGTGGTGTTCTTTTGATAGATGTACAGGGAAATTATTCGCTACTGTATCTTGTGATGTGGTCAACATTAAGTTTCTTGTTGATTTTAAGTTTCTTTGGGGTTTCTTTCCTAAAGCAAATTGTGCCTGTTCAAAACTTCTTCAGAGAACAGGACAACTCTGCTTGCTCAAAATGTAGCCTGAAGTTTTCTCTCCTCTGTATGTGAAGGCAGCTGAATATGTTTTTTGTTCTTATAACCTGTGAGTCGGCTAATGAAATACTCTTACCATTTCAGTTTGCAAAAGGTTGCAGACAAGATAGGTTCACAGTATAGTTCAGGTTGGAAGAGACCTCAGAAGACCCTAGTCCAGCCTCCTGCTTAAAGCAGTTGGCTCTGGTGTCAGACCAGGTTGCTAAAGGTTTTATTCAGTCACATCTTGGAAACCTCCAAGGATGGAAATGGCACAGCGCCTCTGGGTAACCTGGTGCACTGCTGTGCTTTCCTCACGGAGGAGGGAAAAGGCCCATTCCTCCAGCCTATACGGTCCTTCTTGGTGGCAGCCTTGCCCTCAAGCGTATTGACCGTTGCCCTCATTGGTGTTATCTGCAAATTTGAAAAGTGTGCAGTCTGCCACCACTTGCATGGCATTGATAAAGACCTTAAAGAGGACAGGGGTTGGGACTGATCCCTGCAGTGCTTCACTTGTCTCAGGCATCAAATAGAGTACAGCCTATTTGCCATCACCCTCTGAGCCCAATCATCCAGGCATTTTTTCCAAGTCATCCTTCCAGACTGTAATGGCTTAAAAAGAATAATGTGGGAGATGGTGTTGAAAGCCTTGTCAAAGTAAATGATATCTATTGCTCTTTCCTCATCCACAAATGTGGTCATTCTATCATAGAAGGCAATCAGGTTGGTTAGGCATGATATATCCTCAATAAATCTATGCTAACTGTTCCCAATCACCTTATTCTCCTTTATGTGCCCAAAAATGTGTTCAAAGAAGACTCACTCAACAGTTTTTGGGGTGACTTAGGAGAGGTTATCTGGCCTATAGTTCTCCAAATCAATCTTTTCACATTTTTTTTAAGGTACTTGCTCCAGTTGTTGGGTACCTTTCCTGGATTCCATTAATTTCAAAAGATGACACAGAATGGCTTTTCAAGGACACACTCAGTTTTCTCAACACCCTCAGATGCAACTTGTTGGATCCCAATGACTTGTAAGGATCAATCTCTTATGTAATGTCAGTCCTCATACGTTGCTGATAGTTTGTCTTCTCTTTGAACCATTTGACTAAGTATAGAAACCTCTTAGGAGGAAACTCTTCTGTGTCTGCTGTCCCTAAGTCACCCACTTCATTCACCAGCAGGCCCACATTTGCCTCGTTCAGCCCTTTGCTGCTAACAGAGCAGTAGGACACACATAGGGTTTGTGTGGGTTTTTTTCAGGTGACCAGTAAGTAGCTTTGTATCAAAATATGTTTTGGGCTTTTTCCTTCTCTCTAGCCTGAGTAGGGTTCTTAAGAGCATCCTGAGAAATTTCTGTATCACCTGGTTATTCCCTTTGCTATTCACGTTGTGAATATGAACTCAGAAAGGTGCAAATGTCGTGCAGCCTGGTTTCTGGCCTGCTTCCCAAGGGGCTGCCACTCAGTTTCTGATAAACAATGAGTTTGAACTTTGTATGTTTGAAATTGTATGTCCTGGATGGAGGTGATATGCTGGTATCTCTAGTAGATACTAGGTAGAAATAGATCTATATACAATTAACCTATTTAGTTGGTTGAATCTGGATTTATTAACCGTATCAGACCAACTTTTAACTGTAAAGGCTGACAGTTTCCTGACTTAAGAAAAGTAGTTATATTTTATTTTATATATATTAAAATTTTAGTCGTTAATACAAAGAATAGAAAACCTGGGAATTTTACAAGTATGAAAAATGACGTGACTTCTAAGTGTTTGAAAATAATGAGTTAGAATTGTGTTGAATAACAATGAGCTGTTACCACATTAGTTTCTACAAACTATGGGGCTAGTTCACCATCTCTCTGTGTCTAGTAAAATCCTGTTGAATGTTAAGAGTGTGACTGAATGCTGTACGTGTCCGGGCAGTGCTCGTCTTGCCAAACTGAAAGGCATTCCTCTTACAAAATTGGGAGAACAGAATATTCAGCCCTGCAGCAGAAGCGCTGCTGTATCCCCAAGGCATTTTCCTGTAACAATACATGTTTCCTAAAGCAAAAATTGTATGAATGAGACAGATGAAGAACAGCTGTGTAGGCTGGCAATAGTGAGGATGCTCCTGTGAGAGATAGAATGTCGTGCTGTGTTTGCCATTGCCTTGAGATCCCCTTGCCCTCATACACCAGCACACCCAGCCCTCTAATTCCAGTCTCTTTTTATTTAAGATGTTAATATGTCTCAGGAAGAGTTGATTAGTTTTTGTTTTTCTTGGTAAAACAGATGACAAAACCCTTTATTGTAAACTTTTTAGTTTGGGCAAGAAACTAAAACGTCTATTATTTGTATGGATATATTATTTGCATAGTTAGTTTGATGTTAAGTATGGAATTTTTCTTTATTTCCTGGAACTGATTTATTTAGTTTAATAAAATCAACAGTTTATTGATGTAGTTGGGAGGGTTAATAAATAGATTTATGCCCTGCGTTGTCAAAGCAGAAGAAAAATTACATTCTTTATGCCAATTACAGTGTTAATAAGGTTAGATCCATGTTTTAAAATTAATTCTGTATTTAAAGAAAATAGCTGTTCAGTTTCTTTTTCACCTTCTTTTCACTTTTTTTTTTTAATAATTCAGTACAATTATTTTCCTAACATGCTGTAGGAAGTAACAACTACCTGTATGAAAAACTGGTACTTACATCTGTAATTTCACGGCTTTTTTTATTAAAAAAGGGGGAGAAGGGAGGAAGTATAGCCTTTTGTGTCTGAGGAGGACTAAAGCTGCACACCATGAGTTTAGGAAAATTTCTTAGTCATTGCATTTTAAAACCTACACTTAACTCTAGGAAAAGTGATGGCAGTGATGTATTCTCAGTATTGGAAGACTGATTTCCCTCGGTTGTAAATGTGTCCCCAAACTGATGTAGTAAAGCAACCTTTTTTGTCATGCAAGGACATTGTATTTGAGCCAAGCAAGGGGCAAGAAGAAATTTTTGATGCATAGAATCTTGAAATGAATTATGAGCTATGTGATTGCAAAAGTTTAGTTAAATTATTAAGCAGTTACTCAAAGCCAGTTACACAGGCAGACGCTTACTGTATATATGAACCCATCTTTCTAAAGTCAATCTCATGCATAATGAATGTTTTTTAGGGAATAATCATAAAGTGAAATGAGTATCTCTAGGTATCTAAACATAATAAGAACATTGTGAAGTAACATTGCTTTGTGTGGGGAGAGATTTTGCTATTTGGAATTCTTTGTTCTGTAGTTGTGATTCTCATTTGAAATTGGTTTTCCTAAGAGTAAAAAATCTGTCCCTGCTGTACTTAGTGTAAAGTTTTGCTTTGGATAATTGGAAATTTAAGAGTGTGTGTGTGTGTGTATGCGTAAGGAAGTAATTCATACTGCTAGAAAATAAGTAACCTATCTCATGTACCCATCTAATTTTTCTTAGCTGTATGTAATTTCAAATTAAACAGTGCAGTATTAAGTGATTCCAACTGTATGAGAAATAGAAATTAGCTTCTATGTAACACTGAATGCAGGATAGATGAGTAAATAGAAGAAATAATATATGTTCTCTTAAATTCTAAGCATGCCAATAGCATAAAATATAGATTCTGCTCTGCAGTATCATTCCATTATAGCTTATTTTTTCAGCCTCTATTAAGCATAAAAATACCAATAATTGCATTGAGTTTGCTCATCTGAGCAAATCAGCCATGGATTATAGAGGTTGCCCATTACCTCTTGTCCTGTCACTGGGCACCACTGAAAAAAGACTGGTCCCATCCTCTTGACACCCACCCTTTAAGTCACCCCTGATTCCCAGTCGGTGAAGTATGTGAGTGTATGTGTATTTCTTAAGCATGCTTAAGTTAATCAAAACCACTTGGGGATGTGTAGAGCAGCATACCTGCTTTATTGCCTTTGAAACTGATGCAAACATTTTAAAAATTCTCATGCTATTACATTTGGTTTAAATATAGATGTTGATTTACAAATCCTTTGGTTTTCACAGATATTCTTGTGAATAAAATACAAAAATGATAACATGAAAGTTAGTAAATACTCAACAAAAAATAAATACCTGAATTTTTGCTTTTTTAGTTATACTACTGTTTGATAGCATTTTAGTTGGACTTCTACAGCCTGGTTTATTACTATGGTAACCAATATCTGCAATAACAAATGTACATGGATTATTGTTATTCATAATAAAAGAGGTATTAAGAAAACCTACTTGGCTTACATATTATGCATGAATTAGGGTAGACTAGTTTAAGATGAATCCTTAACACTATGATTGTACATCTGTTTTATTTGTATAGACCATGGATATAATGTCTTTTGCATACGTTTTTTGACTTATTTTTTGATGCTTGATGAGAAAGGTCCTACACTCACAGACTTTCCCCATATTTCAGAAAAATGGAGTTCCTTGGTCATCTTTCCCCTGAGTTTTCCATCTTCATGTATCATTTTTCTTCATTTTAAAGAATAGCTGTGTCAGATTTCCTCTCTCCTCCACCTCTGTGTAAAGCTTTTTCTTTTATTTCTTTTTTTTTCCTGGTGCTTGATGTGATTGATAGCATACATAGAATTTATGGTATTGGATTCTGAAAAAATATTCTCCGGTAGGTAAAGGGAAGTTTCAGCAACATTTACCTGGTGAGTTTTGGAGTGAGGATTATGACGAATATGAACTTTCAACTTGGTAACGCTTGTCCTTTCTTTGAAAAGATGGGAGTTCAGTTAGGGATTTCGGAGACCTGCCACTACAGGGTATGACAGTCACTGGTGGTGCCAAGCTGTTCCCCTGATGGCTTGCTCCCCTCAGAAGGGTTCTGCTGTGAATACAGAAAATAACTCGAGCAAGCCTGATGTGTGTGAGTCCTCATAACATTTCAGTTTGGAAAATAAGTCCAAATAGCCAGGACTAGTTAGCCTGCCCAAAGTGGCACATGCCTGAAGACTACGTGCACATTTTTTTTGTGGATGTACTTACCCGTGTGCTTTATGGCACCTCAAAGTCACCTGAGAGCACTCTCAAAGATGAGAACAGATGGGATCCAACAAAGCAAAGGATTACGTTGTGTATTACAAAAAGAAGGTATACCGAGTTCTATTTAGCACGAAGTTTCTCTTCAGCTACCTCATCTGTTTTTCAGTGCACTTGGGAACCTGATGATTGTAGTCTTGCCTTTTTCTTCCAATCTCACTTCCCACCAGGCTCCTCTCAGTCATATCACGTTCCTTAACTAATACCTTTCTTCTTCCTTAAGTGTTCTCACTTCAAATCACAATGTTTTCAAGAGTATTTATATAATTTTATGAGTCATATGTTATAAAAAATATGTTTGTACTTATCTGTGGAAAAATTTGTTCACAGTTTCCCCACTTCATAGTTCTGATAGATAAGAAATTATTAATACAGACAGCAGGCTTGATATTAATAGCGATTTTGCAAACAACCCTCTTCTGAATCTAGCATCTGCTCATGTTGTCCCACAGGGTGCTCTCTAAAATGGATGGGTGTATCTTGAGATCTTAAACATGTCTGCTTTGTGTGGTCTCTGTTCCTCATGCCAAATGGCTAGACTTTCGGCCTGTATGTTAAAAAACCTGTAGTTCTGCAGGCCTCATTGCAAAAGATCTCTAGGGATCTAATATATTTATATTACCAACGTGCAGGTTTTGTCCAGTGAGGAGGAAAGTAATAGAGTTTTGGAAGCCTTATTTAATACTATCAGTGTAAACACAAGCTTTTTGTTTATCATATTCAAAATTCTTATAGCAACTCTTGCTTCTTTTTGATGGCCCCAAATAGCTTCAGTCCTGAGACTAGGATCCTTTTTGCAGCACACCCTGCAAGCCTATCAGAAAGACAGGCTTGGCCCCAAAGAGCTTCCAAAGTTAGGAGCTGTCCTATAGCTCACTTCATGCTAACTGTTGTTATTTCTTGATTTTATATGTTTCTAATAATGGAAATCATCTTTGCCTTTTTGCTTTCCCCAAACATTTCTTGCCACTTTTGTTCCTCCAAGTTGTGTGTGAAAAACTGGCATTGGCAGAGTTTGTGATCCCGAGCTCTAATTAGAGCCATAAACATCAGCTGTTGTGTGCCATGTAGCTTTCTGAGCCCTTTGCACAGATTGTGCTGAGAAGGAAGATACTTGGCAAATTTGTCACTGGCACCTAACCTGCTGTCTTCATTTGTAAATGGCAACTATCTGTAATGCTTTTTTTTTTTTTTTACTATCTATTTTTATATACGTAAAACAAGTAAACAAGAAGGAAATTAAGTAAAGAGTAGCATTCATGGAAAACACGAGTGGTAACCTTGGAGACGGAGAACCAAAGGTGTATTGCCATTAATTTATTTTTGAGCTGAAGTGCTACAACAGTCTATTCATACTTTCTGTATAATGCAGACTTCATTTCAGGAACAACAGAAACAGTAAGCATACATCTTACCCATATCATTTTAAATATGTCTGTAGGAGAAGCTACATGTGATTGTGAGAGATTGGCTGGGTTTCTGTGCTCATCGCACCCATCAGGTCATGACTCAGGCTGTTGGTTTTTATTTCCCTTTACATGTGGATTTAACTTGAGGCTGCAGACTGGTACCCCATAGTCGAAGGCATGTTTTCAGTTTTGAATACAGAAGAGGCTGTGTTGCTGTAGGGAAGAGAGGTACATGCTATCCTGATGCTTTCTAAAAAGAAGAAACTGCTGCCAGTCATTTTTGCATAGTATTATGGATATGTATTTCTGATAGTACTCACAAGAGAACAATTATGCCTGTTTTTATGCTTATTTCACAATTAAACTCTAATTGCTTGTAGTTGATTCTTACAGTGCCTGGGATATTCAAAGCTAGAAGTAGTATTTCTGATATTTCCACGATAAGAAAGGAAGTTTGAACTCTGTGCTCCTCTCCTAACGATGTTAGTAGAGTTAATGGCAGTAGTATCCTAGCTAATCTGTAATAAGAGGAATTAAAATTCTTGAAATCTGCAGCAGAACAAATACTGCGCAGCTCTACAATTTCAATGAAAATGCGTGTCTATGTCTCTAATGTGTTAGTTAGGGTACAGAAGCATGTCCTTGCTACTTCAGTCCCACGTTTTTTCTTACTACATTCAATATATCTACATTTGCACCTACAGTTTCAGCTTTTGATATGGCACAGATCTTTGTATGGACAATGCATGGACATTGCCAGGAGCAAAGAGAGAGATTTGATAGCTAGATTGGCAGATAATAGTTTCTCATTGTTGCCTGCGTATCTGTTGTCAGGGCTATTGGGGATATCTGGCAAGTGTAAAGAACTGCCCAAACTGGCAGTCCTGATTTAGCCTTACCAGGGCAAAACTATCACTGAAGCTAGTGGGAGTTTTACCTGATTATCAAGTCTGAGATTCAGTTCATAACTGATAACATCACTCAGCAAGGCTGCAAATGTGTCATGCATCATATTTCTACACCTCTGACTTCATCTGCTTAACACTTGAGCAACTTTACGAGTTCCTGTGAATTTGTTTGATTTGAGATAAGAATCTGAGCCTAAATTTCTACAAATCTTTCACCTGTTCAGAGCAAAGTACATATTTCTTTGTTTCTTAGTGCTATGTAACGATCACTGTTCTATTAGAAACACATTGAGCATTAAAGCTGGACGTCAAGGTATTTCTGCTCTGAAGATGAACTCTCTTCTCAAGGTAATCTTAATGGTAAGACTTACTTTTCCAGTGCTGCCAGAATTAATTGCACACCTTTCTGACTTGACTTTGAGATTACAGAAAACACTTGGTCTTGCAGAGAGAATAGGATTTTTCATTTTTTTTCTCATGATGGTTTTCCATTTACTCATTCTTTCTGTCAGGAAGTCTAGCTTCCTTGCTGACTTGAATCAGGTGTCCTCTTTGTTCTCTCATGGCTTTCAATATATTATTATCAAAAATTACAAATGAAAAAAAACCCAACCACCAAATACTTTCAACTCAAATATGAAAAGAACACGAATAATAAAAAACCCGAACAAATCAACCATATTCCTGATTTTCTCCTTCTATGATTATGTTATGGAAAACTTCTAAGTTTGAGTTTTCCACCCCACTTCACAATTCCTTGTAGCATTTTTCCTTTGTTGTTCAGCTCCATCTTAACATAAACTAAAAATAATTTAGTTCCTTTTGATTCATTTAATTCTAGTGCCATCTGGGATTGTAGCAGTTCTGCTGCTTCTCTGTCCTTGTAGACAGCAGCATATATTGCTTTTCAGATTTTCAGGCTATGATCTGATTTGCAAACACTGATTTGCAAAACACTGATTTTCTCCTTATGTACATGTTTGAGGATTACAAGGAAGACTGGAGTCAGTTTTTGAAGGGACTTTTTTACTATATAGAAAAACACAGCCTGGCAGTTTAATTTTAATTGATGGGCAAATCAATTTGGCCTGGAAAGTAAACTACCCAAAATCCTAATGGATGCAATGTTTTCCTTTCTAAATCCTAACACAGGAATGAAATTGAATTCACGATAAAGAACTAGGCTTGTTTACAGTAGAAAAATCTGCTTCAAAAATAAAGAAGCTTTCTTTTTCCCTGCTTTGTGGTGAGTGTTCTTGGATAGAGATTCTGGAAATATACTGAAGTCGAGGGAGAAAATTACCCAAATGCTGATGAGGGCTCTGACACTCCATCTTCTCTTCTGCATCTGTTTACACAGATCTTTGTTTGCATTTACTTTCAAGGGCTTTTCTGTGTCATTCCTCTACACTGCACCTCCCTCTGTCAGCCTGGCACTTGAGAATAAGTCATGAAGTGAAATGTTTCATCTGTGCAAAAAAGTGTTCATGTTCCAAAAATATGCTTTAGTACATGCTTATAACTTTTTCCTTTCTGTGCTGTAAGTGTGAGCTGACATCTCTCTAGAGCAGTAGGTGACCCCAGACATGAAGTGTTGGGGTGGAGGCTTAGAGGCTTGGGGTCTACTTGTATGTGCCTGAAGAGTGAGCTGACCAAGTCTTGGCCCACATTTTCTAGGAATGCTTGTACTGCAGCTACCTCAATAACAACATCTGTCTCTTTAAAAGGCATTGAGACCTGCAGCTAAATAATACATCAGACTGCTATCTCAGAATTCAGATGTTTTAAGGTAATTCAGATTGGTTTGGTTTTGTTTGGAGTGGTTGTTTTCATTTTTTATTTTATCTGCATTTTCTGAAGCCTAATTCACCATGATCTTGTGTTAAGCATATGGTGAAAATACTACAGGCACTAAGATAAATATTTTTCCAAAGGGGGTGGCCCTGGAATGAAGGTGGTAAGGTTGTCTCGAGGCATTGGTGCATAGAGCCAGGCAGTTTATCCTGGAAATGAACGCTAAGTGGCAATTTACCTAGAAATTAAAGAGTAAATAATGATCTCAAAAGTGATGATGCAAGGGCGAGGATAAATAGTGTAATATCTATGGGATATAACTGGCATATAACTTTTGGGAAAAGGCACAGGGAAATGCTTCAGAAAGATTTAGACACAGGACTGAGGCCAGGATGTGAATATGATGGAATCCAGGGTAGGAAGAGAGAGACAGAATGGAATAAAGTTCAGTTGTATTTAGTCATAGTTATTCAATCTGATACAAAATGGACATCATGTCTTGTTGGCAAAACACGGATACTGCAGTGATTTGGCCTTTCTATTACTCTGCACACAGAAAAACAAGTAAATACTCTCTTTCCTACCGTGGAATGAGAGTGTCTCATAGGCAAGTCTGCTGGAGATGTTTGTGAGGTATGCAAGGGAAAAACAGCAAAATTATGGGTGTAATTTATATTGTACAGTATTGTTAGCATTTTAGTATGTTTTCTTGGTGGTTATTAAAATTTTGGGGTTTTGAGGGAGCTTGGCAAAAGAAAAATAACCATCCAAGGAGAAAGTCAAGACTCACTTCCAGTTGGGATAGAAGTAACATAACTAGCCAAACTTTTTCAGCTTTTATGGTGAAAACATACACTCAAGTGGCAGTAAAATCCTTTTAACTAAACCTGTAAATGTTGAAAATGGTAATTAAGGAAACTTTTTTGCATGTTTTAAATATACACACTAGAGACAGTAATTGTTACCATGGACGTGGGTTATTGAAGAAAAAACACAGTGATACCTATGTTTTAAAATATTTATGAGCAGAAATCTTTCTCCCTGTAGCCTCACATCTTCCTGAGTGAAGTCAATAGCAATTTTCTATTTAATTATGGAAGTACAATATCAAAATATAACACTTTTAAATCATAAGGTAGAAAGATAGTTAGAAACAATAAAATATTGTATATAACCACTCCTCAGTGTATATACCTCCAAGTAATGACAATTAGAGAACCCTATTATAAACCCGCAGAATAAACTATGAAACCTGTTCACAGTGTTACAGATGCAGAGTTGTAGCACCAAGATTTACTTCCAGTGTATGTCAATAGCCTGTGTCTATGTTTTACTATTGGATTACTTAGAGGCAACAAAAAAAAAGGGTAAGAGTTGCAGAAGGTGTAAAGGTAAGTCTTAGAAGAATGAGCTATATTGCAGCGTGAGAAGGATGTGTTATATGTAAATATTAATCACATAAAAACATATAAAAATTCAGAGGTAGAACAAAAGATATTCTATATGAATTGCAAAATGCACGAGTTCTATAGTACTGTAAATTGTTTTCAGAGATAATGGAATCATTTAAAACATACAGATATAAGCAATAATCATCAAATAACTATTGAGAGAGAAAAGTTTTTTCCCTGAACAAAGCTTCACACATAAAAATATGAGATAATAAAATAACAGACAGAGATCATAAAGGATATAAAACTCTGAACCCATGATGAAGCTGAAAAGGGGTGTAACATTTTAATTTGCAGCATTCTGGAGAAGTACAGTGAAAAATACAAGGGGAAGAGCAGAATGTCAGAAGGGGACCATAAGATGGTATAGAGGTGACCAGGTATAGGTCATTATTACATGCAGTTGAATGCTAAATGGAATATTTTGAAAGGGAATCCTTGCACAATAATAGCAGAGCTATTATAAGTATAAATGGTTTTCCTCTGCAACACGCAGATTGTAACAGGGACTGAGAAGCTGGTTTATAACACAGTATGTGGTCTGCTAATTTCACTTCATCATGCTGTTCCTGAAGAGCATGAATCCTGAGGCACTATTTGGATAACACAGGAAGCAGCTTCCAACTGAGCCTTTTTTCCTGGAATTTTATCCCTGAAAATGAGAAGGACCAATGTGTACATATATTTCTGGCTATCTTCATGTGTGGATTACTTTTTTGAAAAAATGAAAAGGTAAAGGGAAATTGGAGAAATTGAAATTTAGGGAAATCAAGGCAAATTCTCAAGCCTCATCTCAATGAGAACTGTAAAATGTTCAGGTATTTAGTTCAAAAACCAAAAGCGGGTTCAGGAATGTTTGTTTAAACAGAACTCTATAAAAAGAAATATTATAGTGCTGTTCAAGATCAATCTTACTATTCATAGTGGACTTTTCTAGATAAAATTAGAATAACAACTGAGTGTATAATGAGTAAAAATTAGTAATCCAGATATTTATAAGCAAACACCACCTATTCTCCCCCCCAAAAATTGTTGTCCTTATTTCCCCAAATAAGCTACACCCAAAAAGAAAAGTATATCATATCCCTGGCTGCCTTCAGCAAATTGCCTTGAAATATGCTTTACTGGGTTAGCAATACTTTACGTCTTTTTCATTAACTATTTTTTCTCTCAAATTCTCTTGATACATTTGTTATGATATGCATTATGTCACTGCTATGTTAGAAGAGTCACGGAAATCTCTTGATGGTGGAATTTGTAAGGAATTTTAAATCCCTAAAGCTGCTCTGACCAAACAAGGTCACACCAGCAGTTACAGTGCTGATCAAATGCACTTTTTACATCCTCATCCACATCACAAGTATTGTATTGGAGGCTGCTTCAAAAGAGCAGGAGGATGGAAGTTCCTTTGGAAACTTTTGGACTGCATGTCTACAGGACAAAAAAAATCCTTTTAAAGCAACATCAAGAATAAAAAAGCTAGTATTCACTATGACTTTTCTATTTTATTATTTTCTTTAGCGAAAACTTTCAACTGATTCTTTCACTGACCTCTTTTAACATCTTATTTCTGCCTAAGCTGATGTATAAGAAAAAAATGTAGTTGTTAGACAACTATAATACTTAAGTCAGCATGTTCTGTTCAGTTTCACTAAATGAGAAGAACCTTAAATATGCGCTCCCTTCTGTGGCCTTTTTGATCATAGTATTAGGATGGGCCTGAAATTCAGCCAGCTTTCCTCTCTTTTGAGGAACAAATCAAAATGAAAATCCACTGTGGAATCTTGTCTTGTATGCAATGCTCACGCATTTGATATCAGAAAGTGGATGATGAGTGTATTGTTATATTACTGTGTAGGCTACTGATCAAGCTGCTGCTGTAGATGCCATCCAGGTTTGGAACAAAAAGACTATAAAAGTTCTATGCAAATTACAAAAGAGTAGTTTGAAACAGACGGTGCAACTTGTCCAATAGACTAGACAAAATTCAAGCCAAACTGCTGCCAGATAATCACTGTAATTTATAAATATGTATTCTACAGATAGAGGGACCAACTATCTGTGTTGAGCAGTATGACAAGAGCTGCAGGAGGTTGAAAGACTCATAGACAGCTGAAACAACAACTAAGCAGCATAGTTTTCCTTCTTCACAAAGGCTATGCCTGATGCAATACCTTTATTTTTGTGTTTAAAAGTTGGAGTTGCAGCTTGTGGGGACCCTAGGAAAATTCCCCAGTGAACCATTGCATGTCTTGTTTACGTTGAGGAATGGCAAAGCTTCTGTAGGAACCTTGAATCCAGAAACGTTTGACCATTGCTATCAGCATTCCAACACCCTTCACTTTTTCCAGGTTAGAAAATGGTGCTACTTGCTCTCTTCAGTGGAGTCATAAAGAATAAAGGAAGAGCATTTGTGGGACTTCTTGAATTGATGAACATATTGCCAGTGAGTAGCTTGTCTCTAAACCAGTGGGAAATATCCAGTGCAAACAGATGGCCAATCTTCATTCAGCTCTGTGCCGTACAGCACACAACAGTTTTATTTTTTACAGCATTCTCATTTCAATCAGATTAGTGATGGGGGATATTCATAGCAGTCTGTGACTGCCTGGGCACTGAGCGACCATCTTCTGCCAGAAGTACCTGGCCTGTTGCTGGGGATGCAGAGATTAATTCTTCCCCTCTTTGCTGGCTGCACAAGAAAGAAGCAGCATCTCCTGCCAGTGTTATTATGGATTCAGCTTGTGAGGGCATTTCTGAGGAGTGAAGGATGGAGAATAGACTATTAGGATATAGCTATTTTCATTTTTATTCCTGAGGACCATCCTCAAGGACAGGATTTGCCTTGCAAGAGGATACATGTTTCATTGGGTACTTTGCACTGATGTGTAGGGCTTAACCACAGATACGCAGTTATGAGAAAGTATTGAATGCAGTACTTCATTGTGAATGCAACCCTGTGTGTTCTGCTTAGATATTTTTTTCCCCCTCACTGTAGAGCACTGAAAACATTTGATCTTTACTTCTTCCCTTCCCATCCTTCCCTTCCTGAGACCAGCACTGTGACATAATTAGATTCAGGTTTTAGAAGTTTGCTCCACTGTATCATACAGTGTTTGTGTAGTAGAGTGGATGAAGTCTGAGTACGTGCAGGTGGAAACCCATATCAGCTGGTTCTTGGAGGCCACAGAGTTCTCTTGGGAAAAGTGGAGGCGAATTCAAGTTTTTCTACTAAACTGTTCTCTCAGATGCAGTCTTAGTGCCCTCGCCGTGACACCTGGCCAGCAAGGTTCTGCCAGGTATCTCTTTTTCAAAACAATTTTCACATGTTTCCATTCCAAGAAGAAAAAAAAACAACTCTTGAAAACATGTTTACCAAGATTACCAAATGAAGGAAGATGATTTCAGCTGGATGTAGTCCTTTATTTGTTGTAAACAAATCAGATGTTGGCTACATGAATGTCTTGTTTCATTTCTGTTTCAGCCTAGGCTGACAGTTAACCTTTTAAAAACTTTCAATTAAAACCCAGCTGTAGAAGTCTTTGCTTTCACCAGACTCTGAAAATGTTCAATTTTTTTTATTATTTTTATTATTTCATAATGTAATGTATACCTCCCAGTGGACCTTAAATTACCTGGTCATCAAAAAGGTATTTATGTGCCTGTTAAAGTGCACTCAGCAGTGCCCACAGAAAGCTATGCATAAGGATATAGTTTACTTATGCATCTTGCAATCTAATAAAAAGTCAGTCACTTCATGTTCCTAGGTTTGTGATATTTATCATCATAAGCAAGTAGCAGATAGAGGCTGGGGTGAGGAAATGAGAGGGTAGCAGAGGATATCATTATAACCGATAGAAGACATATCTCCTAAGTGAAAGCAGATTCTTGCAAATTTCCGGGTAAAAGCTGTTGACAGTTTACTTTATGTCTCTAAGTGACACTGACCTAAAACAGCCCCATAAATTAAGCTACTCAAGAACAGTACAAAACAGAACGGACGTTCTGCCAGCTCCTTGCTAGTACCCAACAGGATGCCATCATTTTCTATGAAGGCAGCTGGGTGGGCTAATTGTGTGGCTAAGGAAGCGTCAGCAGGTTGCAAGAAATCGTTAGTCACCTCTGCAATATACCTGGTAAATTATTAGTACATTGTAAGCAAAGCTGTCTCGCAGTACTGTGGTGTAGTCTACAGACAGGTTCAAGGCTTCATATGTAATCAACAGATGAGTGTCTACAATTAGAAAGCAACCATCTCTTCCAGTATCAAGTGAATGCAGAACTGTCAGAGTGACTGAGAGCAGGCTGTGCTTCCATCATTTTACTAGGCATCTGCACCATAACATACCAAGGTAGTCTGGTGTGCAGCACATGATCCAATTTGTTCAAATCACTCACTATGTGGTATATGTGGTCTAAACAGGTTCTAAGTTTTCACATCAACTGTAGAACAGCAAATGATACCAGGTCAAGCATAATGATACAATGGGAAGGTAGGATAAGGCACTATCTGGGAGAAATTCTATGGCACAAAGCTAACTCTTCAGGGAAAAAAAGACTATCAAATTTGAACCACAGTGTGAATTAATATTGAATCAGTATTTTGACTTATGCAATCCGTTGCATATTTTTCACCTGATGTTAGGAGCTCTAAAGCTGGTTCATTTATAGGTTTGAGTCATAGCTTGGGTAAGGTAGATTGAAAAAGTGCTGCTATGTCAAGTGGAAAGTCTTCTGAATTAGTCTTGACTATTGTATGCTAGATAAACCTCTATCATTACTCTTTTCAGCTCTGTAAACAATCGGATGAATCCCTATTGAGAATAGAAATAACACTTTGGTCACCTTTGCTCACACTAAATAGTGCTTGACTCCATGTGGATTTCCCTGGAAATCTGAATCTGCCCAAAGGACAAGGCAGTGATTTCTGGCAGACTTGATCCAGAGTGAAGAAATCTCCTGTGATTAGCTACAGACAAGGTGGTAAAGGGATGTCCGCACTGTTCTGATTCTGATGTTCAAGTTGTGTCCCTGAAGGGCAGCCTCAGTGTATCTCATTAGCATGTTTTATGCTTCAAAAAAAAAAAAGGTGTTTTTGCATCTGCAAACAATACTTTTTTCTTTGTTGCGAGTTATCAAGATCTGACTGAAGCCTGACGTCAGAGTTTTAATCTTGTCCTGCAATTGCTTGAAGAAAGAAAAGTGGATGTGAAATGAGTCATGAAAAGGGACCAGAGTGGATGATGTTAGTTCTGGTTGCCTCCTCCCACCTTGCACACTGTGTGTTAGGAAAGGACAATTCACCAGAGATGACACGCTGAGATCAGTAGCACTCACCAACAGTCAGGAAATGCATGTTGCTTTTTCTGCAGATTCATGCTCTCAGAGACTCTTGTACAACAAGTAATATGTTGTCTTAGGTAGGTGTTTATGTTGTCAGACAAGCATCCAGGAAAAGCTGTCCATTTTCAGAGCAATTTTAAAGACTCGTTACATCCTGTGGGATCTGCCTGGTCCATCAGTCAGGCTGTGGGCAAGGGTATAGTGTTACGGAGAAACAAGCTTATCAGTTGCTGTCTGTCTCAGTCCATCTGGTGAAGCATCAGATGCATCAGAGCACTTGGTCCAGGCAGAGTAGCTGGGGCGATGCACTGCTGAAATTTAGAAAATCTGGGTAGTATGTGTCTACTTGGCTCATTTGACTGCCTGATGAAAACGAATTTTCACCTGTGACCAGACTGTACACATGTCCTATTTTATAAGACCTCTTACTGTTTTCCGTGCTGGGTGGTCTAAGTTCCAGTGTACCTCTGCACAACCTCCTGTGGCAGCTACTACTTGTCACAGCTCAGTAATAGCTCTCAATAACTCCAGGAGCTGTCAGTCCTCTCTAGAAATCCAGTGTCATTTATACTGCTTTTATAGCACTTTTGCCAAAGTTGGAAGGTATTACATCAAACAAGCCTTGAAACTTGGTGGAGGCAGGAATTGGGATTTTCAAAGCTTAGAGGTTGCCTTGGTATTAACGTGTTTTTATGTGGGATTGGTCTGCTTCATTCTTACAAATACTAGAAATGTAGTAAGCGTTCAAGTCATACACTTTTTTTTTGACTGCCTTAATGAGACAGTTGTCAACATGTCTATTTTATTGTAAGGAAACTACATAACAGAAATACTGGCGGTATTCTGCACTTGCACTTAGAGTGCAAGTATTATATGAAAGCGCTTCTACATAGTATTAAATATTTTCCTCTAGAATTTGTAGAATCCAAACTTTTCACTCTAATTATCCAGCAGATCTTCTTACACATGCAGCTGTGTTGTCACAACCAAAGAAATAACTGAATGACATATAGCAAATGTTAAAATGTGTATCTACACATGCACTGTAAGTTGACAAATAGAAAAAATATGACAGTGTAAAAAGACCTATAACAAATCTTGTTATTTAATATTCAATTTAACAATTAGGTGGTCATATTAGCCCCTTATTCCTTTGGCCTCTTACACAACAGTTTGGCATCACATCTGTTTATGGAAGTATTGCAATTTCTAAACTTGCATGGTCCCTTCTTCTGGGGGGCGCTTGGCAATGCAGCACATGGGTGCGGGGAGATGATTCTTATATCACACCATTTTTTTCTTTTAGATATATGAGGAGGACACAAGATAGTACTCAAGGCATAGGCTGGCTGCATGATGAACATGACATGCTGTGGGGAATTGTTTCTAGAGAGTAGTCAGCTGGTGGAGAGTGCAGGGCTGAACCTTACCTGTAATCCAGGTCCTGTGTGTACAGGAACATACACTTTTATTTTGGGACCTTCAGAAGATGTAACTTGTAGAGCCCACTTGGCCCTTAGTCTTCGTGAAATACCCTGTTCTGTGAAGCCAGCACAGCTCTGAAACAGCCTGCCGACTGCTCTTGCTGCCTCTGCCTGATGCATCTAGAGTACAGCATCAATTTGCAATTACACTCTCTTCTGCTTCTCCTGTGTCCTTCATTACAAAGCACAAGCCCCAGCTATAGTAGCATCTGTGTGGGTCTCCAGAATACAAAACCAGAATTAACATTTTCCCTTCCTTTACAGAGCAAGGAGTTTCTTTATAGAAGAATCAGCTTGATTAGCTCACTGGTTTTCATGCTCTTGTTTGTTTGCATGGTATGAAGGCTTTTTCTATGAATGGGAGGGATGTTTAGCATCTGATTTTACTGAACTGAAAAGATTTCCCGTCTGTATAATTAGCCTTATTTATATGATTAGAGTTTACATACTAATTGCTTGGGTGTTTTTTTTTTTTTTTCAGTTTGTCTTCCCTGTGCATAGAATATTCATAAGACAGCTCATGTTGGAAAGTCAGAGATTGAACATGATTGTTGTTTTTCATGTACAACGAAAACTTCTTTCTCTAGCATTGAATGTATCTTTTCTAAACCTAATTCATTGTGTGCATATGTCTTTTATGATAGTAACAAGTATTCATGCTTAACACAGTTCTTGTCTCTCTCTCTAGTATGATAAAGACTATGGTGCATCCCATACACCTTAGAACTTAATCACTCAATTATTCAGTAAAAATAAAATTATGTGAACATGCTGGTGAGAGAGAGCAATCAGACTGAGTCACAAAAAAAGACACTCCAAACCCAAGCGTCATCTAGATAATTTGCCAGGCTCAAAATGTGAGGTATTTAATAATGAACTGTGTCATCTTTATACGTATTTTAAAGATTGTATAGATTATCAAAAAATAGCAATAGAATTAGGAGGGTGATTTCTTCTTAATCCATAAGTAGTCTGGTCAAGCAGAAATATTCACAAGGTTATCACAGTGGAATCCATGAAGCCAATTGTTTTGTTGCCGTCTGCATTCAGAGAAACTAGTGCTCTAAGGCTTCAACTGTGTGCTAGCCTTCATCGCTTAGAATGCTGTGTTATTTACCCTACAAGAACTGCATTGGAGAGGACTAAATAGTTCTGGGAAAAGCAGAGAAGCTGAAAAGGCTGCTAGAAGTGCAGTGCAGCAGTGTAGTATCTGTGTGTCTGTTCCTCTGCTTTTCTGTGTGTGTGGACACACGCTCATTTTCCAAACATGCCCTGCCAGGGCAGCAGGAGGGAATACATCATTTACTTGCTATCAAGAAATGGCATATTCCTTTCACGTTTAGCTCAGCTAATTCCTGACCTGACAGGGCTGTTCCTCAGATGGGTCATGTATTAAACAGTGTTCGGAGGCTGAATTCAGTGTAGTTGGTTCCTGGCTTGTTAGAGAAGTGATTGTTTATTGTTGTTTGTTTCTTCTGTCTGTAAAATGGAAATTGCAGAGGAGTGTTAAGAACTTTAGGTGAAAAAGTTCTGCTCAGTGATGTTATTTGTGATGTTGTAACATAGCAGTGAAGGCAGGGGTAATGGTCAAGTAATTTAAAGACTTTGAGAATTTTCCCGAGGAGTGATAGTTTAGATAGTTTGCATAGCTGTAAACTCACTCCCTTCTTGTTAAAATAAAAGCATACCTACTTTTATTCACATGCCCTTCTTTTTGTTCAAGATGATGTTAACAGAGTTGCTCTATTAATATCCTGACTTGTTTTCTACTTAGGTACTAACGCTTCTAGATTTGGGTTTTCCATTACTTT
The DNA here is from genome assembly GCA_026546715.1 of Gallinago undulata. Lineage (NCBI taxonomy): Eukaryota > Metazoa > Chordata > Aves > Charadriiformes > Scolopacidae > Gallinago > Gallinago undulata. The sequence goes on along the minus strand of JAOTQQ010000002.1, from coordinate 5,919,067 downwards.
TTTATAGCTTCATGTGACAGAAAGTATTTCCTCATATTCAGTGTTTTCATTTTGGAAAAGCCCAGGTTGTGGTGCTATCCCAGTTGGCATTATTTCTTGCCAGTGCTTTAGAGAAATTCTTAAGCTTTAGTAAACTCTTCCAATAGAATATGGTTGGCAACAGAGCAATATTTGACAAAAATTCTAATATTTCTGACAATCTCATCAAAACTGTCAGAACTGTCATTAAATCCTAACTCCTTCTGGCGTGTGTCTCTATTTCTTTTAAGGCCTTTGAGATCAGCCTTTCTCTTTTGCTAGACTGAAACTTTTCTTTTACAGCAGACAGCTCCCAAGTGGCATATCTAGCTCCAGTGATGTATTTTTCTTTGCTAGCGCCAGTAACGTTAACAGCATTGGATTGAATTAAGCTTTATGAAGGGTATAGCAGTTAGGGAGGATCTTCAAATACCTTTCTTCAAAGTAATTCTTCCTCATAAGAGAATAATTTTAATATTTTTTTTTTAAAAGCCTATTGCTTAAGAACTCACACAAAGAACTTCATTGCTGTCACTGAATTAACCATCCACACATATCACACAGGGGTATGAAATAATAAGAAGGCATCAGTTTTTCCTTTGAACTCTTTGAAAGTATGGGTGTCTTGAGTAGATGCTCCAGATTTGGAGAAGGATACAATATGTCCTACACTTTAAAGTCCTACAACTGGGGCTTAGATTCAAGTGACATTATGAATAGCTTAATTGTAATTGCTCTCTCCAGTCAGACTTGATTGTCATATACAATGCTTTAAATCAAATGAAACACAGTATTTAACTGAGAAGTGATTGTCGGTACCATTATCACACTGGGTGTAAGTAGTGCGTTGGATAGTATATTAGAAGAAAAGACTTGTTTCCCCTCGATAAAAGAGTCTTGGAGGGGATTACAGCAGCCAGGCTTCTGAACAGCTGATATGCAGATAGATGTGTGTTATTTTAGGTATCTGTTACAATAAAATATTAAAGTAAATGTATTGTTGGGCTGAAGCATAAGCTAATAGAGCAGAAGGAGCTGTTTCCACAGGTGTAGTAACTAGCTGAGTGCTAGTGGTGTCCTCCTGTGCTGCTCTAACTACAGGAAGGCTTTGACCAGTTTTGTCCAGTCAGAGAGTTTACTGTCTGTATAGGGTGCATGTGAATTAAATCAACGGCCAGCTGTGATTTATGCAGACTTTTATCAGACTGTAGGCATTCCACAGCATGGCAGACTCTACTCCAAACTCCAGTTTACAAATGGGATATCAAAGGATATAATCCTTCAATTATTTGATAATCAAATAATCCAACCAAGGATTATTTGAAACCCAACCGGTTCTGAAATCGGTGATGACTTGAGCACAAATGACACTGATTTAAAGCTTTTACAAAGGTGGTGATATAAGTACAGCTTCTGTACAGCCTCTCTCTATGGCACACACCCAGTTGCCTTAGAGCTGAAATGAGGTTCTTATGCTCTCACCCTGTGCTTCAGATACCCAGCTGCCTCAGTCAGTCAGTGAAATCCTAATAGAACCTTTCAGTAATCTCCTTTCCAGGGCGGTGTCTGTTGTCTTTACAGTTTCTCATTGCCATTTGCCAAAACTAGAGGATTCTTTGGTTCTTCCTGGGCAGGCATATACTGAAGTGCTTCATCTCCCCCTGCCCATCAAATGCTTCCCGTGACTGTTACAAGTGCCTGGCTCAGGGTGCCGGTATCGCTTGTTAAAAGAAAGCCACTCTCTCCTCCCATCACCCTGGGGTTCAGGATGCATTGGATCTCCTGGTTTATGACCAACATACTGCTAGCTTTCCAGTAGTGAAAAGTATTGATTTACATACCCAGTAAATATCTTGTAGGCATTTTTCCTTTTTTAATCATTGTTCAATAAACACAGTTGGACACAAATAAATTGACATCATAGTTAAGGCCTCCTAACAGCTCTACTTGCATCTCCTGCAGCCTTTCTGCAGTCTCTAGGATTTCTATAAAAATGGTTCCCCTAAAAAAATTATATTATAATCTAATTATTTTGTTATAATTATTCTCATAATTAACCTTGCTGTGTTTAAAACTTAACGAAAGAAATAAGATAGAACCAACAGCTGTATTAATCTGAAGAGCGTATCTTGTATTTCTTAAAATTACTTCTGTTTTTTATTTTATTTTATTAGTCTTGTTGATATGATTAGTAAACATATCAGCCACTGCCAAATTAAGATAATACTTACTTAATTTTTATTGCACATCAGTAAATACAAAGTTGACAGATGAATAGCAAGAAGGAGCAAATGTGATTTTATGCTATTTTAAATGTGATTGTGTTGCATCTAATTTACTAATAGGAATCAAATATTCATAGGCCTGAAGTGTTTAGTGGAAAAAATGCATTCTGTAAATTCAGTTTCTTGGTTTAGTTCATAGACTAGATAATTCTTTATTTGTTTCCCTATTTTTACTAATACAGAAGTTTTTGATTTCTCTCTTTTTTTTTTTTTTTAAGGTCATACCCTACAGTTATAGAACTGTTTAGCACTGGTGGAACTGAATGGAAATCTCTTTGGAATACATGTAATTTAATTTACTATTCATCAGTATTTACTGTGTAGTCTTAGAAAGTAAATTCCTCAATAATAGTTCATGAACACTTCTTTTTGTCTTTCGACAGCTTTGTGTTTGATGAGTGGGCTGGGCCAACCAATGGAGTTACATGAGCAAAATTTCAGACAAGCAGACTCCATAAGGTATGTGAAATACTGACTAAAACACATCTGCTTTAAATTCTCAGAAAGCATATTTTCTTAAAATTAATAGCATTTTGATTATCAAAGAACATGACAAAAATAAATGATCTGAATACCTATGATATTTCTACAAATAGTAGCAGAGAGATCCCACTGTACTGGTTCTCAGAATGTATGAAAACGGCCTTTTTTGTATTTTGTTCTCACGTCGATAGAGTGTTTCAAGGAAAAGCCAGAGGGGAATATGTATCTTTTTGATGTGGGGATGAATGTTCTTTTATAAAGAGAATAGAACTCAGTTAATGTTAATATTCCATATTCGGTATTAAAATCTTTTAATGTTTTTATATAAGCTTCAGGTTTCTGGGATCTTATCCTATTATTTTCATAATAAAAAATATGTTACTTTAACTGAGGAACCCACCCTATTGTTTCAGATAATTTCTCATGAAATTTTAATGGAAAAAAGCAGCACTCTGTCCCAGTTCTTCATGTTCTTCTCCATTGTGGCTACTATGCGTAGTAGGAACAGTTAAATACCTTCTTGAGCTGGGGTAAATACTGATCTGCAGGACAGCTGGAAGCAGTTACTGTTTTTACAGCAGCAGTACTAGGAAGCACCCTTCTCCTTTTAGGGCCCACTGTATTTGACCTGACGGTAACCTAAACATTTTTCAGAAGAGGCAGCTTGAGACTTTTCAGCAACAGGGGTTAAATCAAATTTTGTCAGTTCAGGGGTGGTGGTGGTTGTGGGAAAATATAACCTTGTTCGTTCCCAAGTGCTGTGAGATTTGAAGTTCAGTTTTATATGTCCACATTCTCTCCTACACCTTCTCAGCTTTTGCACTGAGCACTGCCAGGGGACTGAAGAAAAGTAAGTCCGTGTTGGTCCAGCAGTTGTCAGGGTATCTAAAATCTGGAGATACACAAAGCGTAGTCTTGCTAAAGAAAGGTTAATTGGAGTGGAGAAGGGCTGTGCAGGGGGAATAAGAAGAATCAGAAAGGGTTGGTTTTCCCCACTTAAAGTAACTTCACTAAAATCTGCTGTGAATATTACCTGTGGAAGAACTGAATGGTTATTCAAGCCTAAATACATCTCTGTGTGGACAGAGTGCCTCTCCCTTGATTTTAATAAAAATGTATAGGATAAAATTAAGATCACAGTCAAACTGAAATATAAACCTACTCTAAACTTAAAAGGTTCCTCAAAACCAACCTTTTAAATGGAAACTATCTGACCAAGCTAGCTTTATGGTACAAAAATGTATTTCCAGAGGGTTTTTTGGTGACTAGTCATGGGTATTTAAATCTTTACCTTTCCTCAGAAAAATTATTTGATAAATGCCAGCTCCATATGCATAGATTCTGCCTTTGGAGATGAAAGGGAGCTATCTATGCGGATGTATCTATTCCTTCCCGAGAGCATGCCCTATGCCCGGGGCATTGGACAGCTGAGTATGGAGGTCAGTCTGTCTGGGACCCTGAGGGTAATAAACGCAAACCATGTCACCTCTGTCTCCATTTTCCTGCTAATCTGTTTTGCCTATTAAATCTCATCTGTCACCTTCATCACCTCCTCCTGCTCTAAAAATTTACTTCTCTCTTCTGCTTTTTAACCACTTTTTATTCATTTGAAGACTTTCTTATTTTATACCAGCTGTTTCTTTAAGGTATTTTGGCTAAGGACTTGTCAAATGCCTTTGAGTATATAAATATAGTTTGAATTTCTGTTGTCAGTATACATACTGATGCCCTTAGAAAATATTTTGATAGATCATGAGGTATGACTTCCTTCACAAAATGTGTTTCTCCCATTGTCAATGAATATATTTGTCTATAAGGCCATTCTTTCTGTTCTTTACAACAGTTTACACCAATTTGCCTGTACCAGTCTGGGATTACGCAGATCTCCTTTGGTATCAAAGCAGATTTAAGCCAGAGGTTGAATAACACTGATGGTAGTTGAATCTTGAGTTCCTTTATGCCATTGGCACTAACGCTATTCTGGTGGTTTATTATTGCTCACTTCCTCATTAGAAAGCCTTTTCCAGCATCTTCTGTCATGAATTTTTATTTGAGATGGCCTCTCTCATAGACCACTGTAGAGGGAGATTCTAACATAGGAGTCTTTCCAATCTCCTCCAACAAAATCACATGCAAGGTATTCATTTCTTTTTTTTCTGCTATGGCTTTGTCTTCTCTAAGCACTTCTTTTATATCTTCGTCATTTTTTGACCCTACAGATTCTCAGCAGGATTCTTTCTCCTGTGGTTTTTATGCCTTTTTAAAATTGTTCCTCAAACACTTTTTCTTTTGGTGTGTCATATATATATATTATAGCTGCCAGAGATTATGATCCTGTCTGGTTTCTTCATCTGGACAGGAAGCCTCTTTCTCTGCTGTTCAGCAGCATCAGGCCTCTCTTGGTTTCTCTTTTAAGTTTTTAGTAGGCACAATTTATTTGTGACAAAGTTGTTTTTGAATACTCTTCCTGCTGCCTTTAAAAATTTTACTTGTCATTTAAAAAACAGAAAAGCAAAGAAAAGAAAAATAAAAAAGACCTTGTCTAGTGCAGCGCTTCCAACTAAGCCAAGAGTTGCTTCCTCCTCTCCCAGTTTCCAGACTACCCAAGAAGTAACAATTCCTGGCAATGTGTCCTAGTACATTTACCACTCTCCACTGGGTATAAATGAAGTTTTCCTGTTACCATTGTCATTACATAGTTGATAATATAATGCTAATAGTATATTTCTCCTCTTGCTTAGAATATCAGTTCCATGGGATCACATCTTATTAACTTCACTGGAGAGGGTTTATGCTCTTTAACATATGATGCTACTTGGCACAGCTTTCTCCATTTTTTATATGTGTTCTCACTTTCAAGTTACAGTGAGATGGTTCTGATTTTTTTGTTTTGTTTTGTTTCTACTGGGAGTCCTGTATGCTTACAATACATGGACTTGATAGTCAGTTAAAAAGGTGTAGGCAAGCTAGTCAGGTAGGCAGTCTAGTTCCCCATCTTATCACTTAGATGGCTGCAGAAAAACATGTATAAGTTGTTTTTATTTTGTTTCTCTGAAGATCTGTTTCTCTTATGTAGAACTGTGCTATTCTTTGCTATTTCTTATTTATTTCTAGCTTCCATCCTATCCTTTACATAAATTCTTTTAAATTCCCCCAGTGAACTTTTCTGCACCCATCAGTTTTCTTCCACACTTCAGTTTCAGCACCTTCACACAAACCTGGCTGTGTTCTGGGGAGGTGAATTACCTAACACTGTAGCCTGCAACTTATTACTAAGGTTCACAACACAAGCTTGTATTTACCTCTTGTGAGGAGGATTTCTCATGAACACCATTTCCAACTTGGGTTCAGGACCCTCCTTCTACACAGCAGGGGCTGCTGGCCTGTATGTTCATTGCCAGGAAAGGTCTCCATGGTGTTGACATACACCCAGCCCTCCCAAGGAGCTGCTCATTGCTGCATCTGTTGGTGCTGCATATTCTTTGCATCTTCGGATGTTTTAGCTTTCTAGCTAGATGGACTGCCTTTCTCAATTCTTCCTGTCAATGCTAGCTGGTTGGCTACCCCTTGTTTCCTTATGGTAGCTCAGATTGGCCATGACAGCAAATTTATTATTTTTTCCATTTCTAGATGTTATTTTGCTGGCTGAAAACATGTATCTGCTAGATTCAATTTCCACAAAGCATTGCTAATCCTTGCGGCAGAATCTAGGCTGAAGAATCCCAGGCAGACCTCTCTACAAACACTTATGCTTTTGGTGTATTCTTGGCATTGATAGTGTCCCTGGTAATCTGCCTTTTACCTAGCAGGGCATCTCAGCAAGTGGCTCTCCTGTGTTTACTCTTAAGTATGTTGCGGTTGCAAACCGCTTATTTCTGAAACCCTTCTGATTGTGAAAGCTGTGTGGTCCTGGCTACAGCTACCTGATGTGAGGGAACGGCGGCTGGATGTGTTAGTGGTTGGTGCTTGTATTTGAGTATATTTGTATAGAGGATCGCTCTGCTGGAAGGAAACTGAGCATCGATAGCACCATAATAGAAGATTTGCAGCAATCGGACAGAAAGTACCAACTTTCTATTTTCAGAAAAAGTTCATTTGGTCTTGATGACAAATAATTAAATCCTGCAGAACATAATTCATTAACATATAGTTCAGTCTGGGATCACTGGCCGGGTTTACCACCTGTGTGCCCTTATTTGCCTAAGTGGATTGTAGCTCAGGGAAATATGTTGGGATGTAGCTTACAGGGGTGCCTATCTTAATAAGCAAGTTTGAACATCTGCCTCCCTTAATCTATCACTCTCGCATTATAAAAACATTTCTGACACCCCATCAACCAAAAATATCCTGACAACAGCCTGGTGGTAAGTTCAGTAGGAGTTTGTGAGTGGAAACAAACAGCCTGATTTGCACAAAATACCACAAGGAGCTAATGCCTCTAATCTTGTTGGTGGCTGGAACAATTACAGGCATGTTCCACCTTCTTGTGTTTCACACTTTAATTTGGCATTAGTGAGCTCTTACAAACGTGGCCTCTGTGTTTTTAGAGTAATCTTTTTCTCATTTCTACCAATTTGTCAGATGCTGCGTTGGGATTTTGTGTTTGCCTTTTTTTGTTTGTTTGTTTGTTTGTTTGGGGTTTTTTTGCATTTGGGATTTTTAAGCATTGATCAGCTAGCTAGGGCATGTACAGTTGGATATGTCTGGAAGTAATACCTCTATTCATCTCAGATATTTCAAGTCTTATATTTTGGTTGGACATACAAATTGGTCTGGTTTCCTTTCTCTGTCCTTACGAATGTAACTTAGGCTTTCACAGATGTTATCATTTACAAACTAAGCTGTGAATGTAGAATTCTTGTCTTATGAGAAATAAAGAAAAGTGTTGACCATTATGCACAAGAATGGCTGCAGAGGGACCCTGTAACATGTCCTATGAGTCTGTCTTGGGTTTTAGCTTTGTTTTTGATTGCAGTAATTGCACAGTTGCAAACTGCAACATTTGATCTGTTTTAAACTGGTGTCAAAAATAGTTGCACTTTTCAGCATTGAAAAATGGCTTTAAAATTTCAGTGGTTGGATTTTGTTGTCTGTTAACTGATAGTCACAAATCTTCAAACCTTTTAGAGTCAGGTTTCATGTATTATTTTTGCAAGCTAACGTTGTATGTTTCAAATAGGCAGATTTTTGAGAAAGTAAAAAATACTAATATGAAAATCCCCCACAAAACCAAAAAAAAGTCCCTCCTGAACTTTAAATTGGTTTGTTTTCTCCCTATTTGATTTCTGTTGTTGTTACTGTTCACAACCTTACAAGCCAGTGTTCCCTATTCTGTCACAGGTTAAGGACAGCACAAACCATAACAGAAAAAATCCTAAATTCTCCTATCTTGAGATGTATCTGGTGCTGTTTAATTACAGAGATTAATTTACTGTGGTCTAGGTAGCCAGGAGTTCTTACTGCAGTCATCAGCTCAATGCTGGGGAAAATGATCATGTTGTTGCAAGGGAAGAAGAACAGCTACGTTCCCGTGTTGTACGGGCTGAGGCAGGCATTTCTGCTCCGTGTGTTGGAGTGTATCAGAGAGCGACCCAAGGCAGAAGGAACCCTCAGCCACTGAAACTCTTTAGTTACACTGGGCAGCTCAGCATGTGTAAATTAGCTGGGGTTGTAATTTAATGGACGCTGCTGATTATCAGAGATGAATGCTGGCTAAAATGTATTAGAAAGCTTAAAGCGAGCCTTCTGTCCTTTCACAATGAAATATATGTAATCCACCTGTTTAATGAGAACGATTCTCTCAAAATAAGTCAAATGCGGCAATATAAATAAATCCAGCAAACAGCTTAAATGAATAAAGTCCAACTAGATGAGTAGATGGGCAGTGTTCATGCTTTATTTACTTTAATAGATTTGCAAAGCTAAGTCCTGTGCAGCTGTTTGAAAATTTATGGAATTCATTTCCAAAACAAACCACTTGGATGACAGACACAGCTATGATTTCTGTTGTGTCTGTGCCAGGAAAGCCTTTGTTTTTGTACTGCAAACACTCTTTAATAACAGATCTTGTGTTTAGCCTTTTGGCTTCTGAAAACAAATTAGTCCCTCTTTGATATCCAGTTAATTGCAACGCAACTTTGTGATTTAGCTGTAAGTTCATATTTGTGACTTGATACCCATTCCTTTCGTAACTATACAGCTAGGACTGGCAATGGTGTTGTGCAGCTGAACCATATATTGTTAATCCAACATAATGCTCACCAACTGCACCTCTGCTGAGTTATCCAATGTGCCTGTATGATAATAATGTTGATTTTGATTGCTTCTTGTACACAGATGTCCTTTTAAAATGTGCTTGAACTCCTGATAGATTTCCAAATATTTCCAATTGACAGCTTCCTTACAAATACCCATTTCAGGGAATGTGGGCCAACATTTCCATAATCATGTTTGGTCATTCATATAACCATCACATTTGAATATAATGAGGAAAACTGATCTCACTAAAGCACAACCATTAATTGGAAGCAAATGCCAAAAAGATGTTTTCATAATGAATGCATCAATATTTAAGTAGTTTCCCAGCATTTTAATATCAAAAATGTGTTGGGATGTGCCAGCTTACTTGACAATTTTGGCTGACACCAGGGAAGCTGCACATATTATGTGGCTTTAAGTAGTGTTGTTACTCAGTGCACTTCTTGGGATTCCATGCATTTTAGAAGCAATTACTTGCTGCCTTTCACGACTTTGGCAACAAGTGCAACAGTGACTGCAATTTTTGTCAATAGAAAGTGCTGTCCTGTAATTCCAAGGAACACCTGAGGACACCCCTCATGGCAACAGAATAAAGACCTGCAACATCTTACTGGGCCCTGGCGCTGGACCCATTTAGAGCCGAGCTTGAGGAAACCTGCCTGCCCTGTAGGATAGCTGTGTAGAGCAGGATATGTATTCAGGGTGTTTTCAGCATTTACACAATTAAAAGCCAAATGTGGACTTTATTGCATGGGGTTTTCATCAATTTGTTTGCAATCCCCTGGATACACATTGTGCCGTGGCACAGCAGTGCCTAAAACACGAAATAAAGCAAAACAGGGCTGTAAAATGCACTTCCATTTGCACATTATAGTTCTAAAGTGGTTAAAAATAAAACACTTGCTAGTTACAAAGCAGAGCTACTGAGAATCTATTCAAGATTCTCTAAGTAATACAGTTCATATCTCATGGCAAGTCATGTGCAGTTCAATCAATCAGTGTTTCATTTTCCATTATGCTGTTGGCATGACAAAGCAGGGAAGTGTTGCCAGAGTTAATACTTCAACCCTCTTATCTGTGTTTAGAAACTGGTACATATTGGCCATGGGAGTGTTTTAGATAGTATTTCCATCTTATGTTATTGTCCAGTCCTGACTCCTTGGCCAACTGCCATATCTTATATATTTTGCTTCTGCAGTTTTTTTGCTTTTTCCCCAAGGCTGTGCACAGTTTGTCTTCCTTGCTTTTTAAGTGGAAAATACTTTGTTTTTCCAGAGAGCTTGAGGATATTTCTTTCTCACATTTTTCTGTATTATTGTATAATTTTACTTCCTTGTGAAAGGAAGTATTGCTTCGAGAGTTCCCAGAAGCTATGGCTACTGTTTAAATTCTGTGTTGTCTTTCCTGTTGTGGGAGGTTTTAAAGGATATGTGTTGGGAGGGAGGGAAAAGGATGAATGAAAACTGATCTTATCTGGGGGAGGGTTTCTCTGTGATCATTCAAGGAAATAAATTATTCTCTGTTCAAGCATCCCACCAGGTCTCAGTTGACACTGTAGGTAAATTATATGTCATACTAAGGAAGGTTAATCTTGCTCTTCTTTTGAAAAGAGTTTGCAACCCCTAAGATTATTAAGGTGCACTACAGATTCTTTTTCAATAAAAATAGCTGTATTTTCTCTTAAGGTGACCAAATAAGTAGTTTTTTCCCCTATTTCTATTTATCATGTGTAGGTGTATCATGATACTATAGTTTTATAGTTGATGAAAATTAGATATAGTACTTCTTTCTTTAAAATGTATCTACAGTGAGGGTTTTCAACCTCTAGCTTACAGATAAGTCTCATGTGTGATTATCTAAGAGAAAATCTGGTGGCTAAACACACAAATAGTTAGAAAATGCACTAAGGTATAGAATTGTATTTGGATTTCCAAAACGTTCAAATGAGGTTTCTCACTGAAAGCTTTTAGAAGAACTAAAAAGTCAAGGGATAAATAGAAAATATGGCTTGTAGATTAGTAAAAAACCATAAAACCAGAAAAAGGAATAAACAGTTAATTTGCACTGAGAAGGGAGTTTACTAGCATGTCCCAGAGAAATTTCATCACCTATTCATTAAATAGTCTCAGGAAAGAGTAACAGTAGAGAAGAAGCATTTGCTGAATATGACATTATTTGCGATGGTGCAAATTAAAGGGGCTGTGAAGAGGTGTACTGGGATCTCAAAATAACAAGCGATTAAGGGATCAAATGATAAATGAAGCCCAGTGTTGATAAAAGCAAAGCACTGTACACCTAAGAAAATAGTTCTAATCTGTACATGTAACATGAAGGACGCTGTACTAGTGGTTATTACTTCTGAGCTATTTTGGGTAGTTCTGTGACTATATCAGTCTGGTGCTCAGTGTCAACATCTTGATTGTTAGATACATTTGCCACCTCTCCCCTCTCAGAAAGATAGATGAGGAGCCCCGTAAGGTTTATTGCATATTTGATGCTGTTCCATACAAGAAATGACAAACTAGACAAGAAGTCTTCATCTTAAAGGAGAGATAACTGAAGTGGTATGAAGTAGGGAGTGTATAAAATAAGTAGAAAACAAACAGTGATTAGAGAAGGATTTGGAAATGTTTCTCCCAGTGGCAAGAATTGTTGGAAGTGGATTTAAAACCAAAAAGAAATAGTCTCTTTTCCCCAGTCCCGTAATTAAACTGTGTGACTCACTACTCGAAAAGGTTGTGGATACCAAAAATTTAGCTGGGCTGGATTAAATACAGTATTATAAAGGCAGGTTCATGAAAAAAAATCCTGGAAAATGCTGTAAAATATGAAGACACAACATCTGGCTCAGGTAGTTTGAAGGGTTTGGTATAGGAAAGATGACATAGGCTCGCTGTGATTTTTATATTCTTCCCCTAATTGTCATTGTCAGAGATAATATGCTGTGCTGCATGGTCCTGTGGTCTCACCAAGGATAGAAGAGCCATGTCATCAGTAAAACATCAATATATTACAGCAGTGGTTGAAAAAAACCAAACTGTACTACTGCGTACAGTTTAAAATAGAAATTGTATGTGTACTGTAGCCATTTGCATAACTGGAGTATTTGGCAGAGTAGCTGACGAGAAGCAGTGTAGTTCTGAATCGCCCTGACTCTTTTATGGTCATATTTGTTTGTTTGTTTGTTTGTTTAATTTTAAGATGTAAGATAATTGCATTCCCTTTCTCTGAAGACTAGTGGCCCATTCAGGTTCTTCTGGAGACCTGGATTTTTAAGGACTTTTGTATAGCATAACTATAATCGTTTCTGTCTTGCATCTATTGAGTATTCTCACTATGGAAAGCTGGGTGGCCTGTACTTGGTTTCTATTTAGTGTCCTTGTGTTGTGCCTGAACTGCACAATATGACTAAAGAGCTGATGCCCTCAGTAAAGCTCCTCCACCTCTGTTTGGAGCTGTGGTGCTCTAGCAGAGATATTTCTGTCTGTAATGGGAATGGAAAGATTGTCCGTCTCCATAGAGCACATTTTAGTTCTGTGGAATTACTGCAACGAGCTTGCTGCCATTGCTTACACTCTTTTCTTTCACAAACACTCCAGCAGATTGGAATGCCCTGACTATTAGGACAGAGATACTGATTTCCCTGGAAGGCAGTGAGGAATGCAAAAGCGAGGAGTTTCCATAGCCCCTGTTAGTGAGCAGAAGGGCTGCTGCTTCTCATACTAATTGGACTACTTCAGTCAAATGTGGCTTTGTTCGTAAGTATTAACCCATCAACTTTGAGGCTAGAACTCACAAAGAGATGGCTTACCGTGACCAGGTGGTCTCGGCAAGTGCAGTTATTGAGCTGTTGAGTGGATTTTTTTGTTTGTACATATCTTCCTATTTGGACATCCACTAGCCTCAAAGACTCCAGCTGGAGTCCAAAGCTCCAGTTCATCCTAATCCTCTTGCAGGTGTCCTAGACAGATGGAGATGTTATTGAAGTGCTTTTGAAGCACTCCTCCCTGTGTAACTACCAGAATTTCTACCATCTCCATGTCCTGATACAGTAGCTAGGCTCCTGCCATCACAAGCAGCCAGAGAAGCCTTGGGAACGCCAGGAGAGAGCATAGTCTGTAATGGAGAGGGAACAAACACCCAAGTCTTGAGGAAATGTTGCTTTGAAGTCTGCGATCCTGCTGCTCCCACCCAATAAGGAACCAAATATTCCAACTTTGTAGCAAAATTTCTAAAAGTCAAAAGATTAAGCTGTTGTCCATCACTATTAGACACTGGACTGTCTTGGAAGGAGGATGAGGAATGTTACACTGTATACAAAATTATCTTAACTCTAATAAAAGAAGAGTTTTGCTGACAGGCAAGGGGGTGCTATTCTACCTCTGATTTGAAACACATCATCTGTAAGGCCTTCTGTATGTAACACCCTGCTTGTGGTTTGTTTGGTTTTGGGCTTTTTTTTCCCATACCATCAGTATATTAAACATCAGAAATAATCTGAAGTAGTTTAGGAAATTATTTATGGCACAAAAAATACCATCCAGTCTGCTGAAACTATTTTTTCCAAGATCAACTGTTTCTTCAAGTGGAGAGACAGAGCTTACGACATGCAGGAGACAAAGCTTCTGACATGGAATTTAGGGGCAATGTGAGAGTTGGATGCAGGTGATCTTTTCTTGCACTCCTTGAGAACAGAGAAGCTAGCTGGTGGGAGAGCATCCTCCAAGGGAGCAGAGGATTGAAATATATATGATCCGAATAAGGCAGAAGAACGTCCTTAGTCCTTGTGTCCTACATCCCAGCAACTGCCCAGGGTACTGCACCATTGTGTGTTGTATATTTACTCTTTGTTGTTGTGGCTTTTGCACAAATTCTGAAATCTTAATGGAAAACAAAAATGATGCAATTGTGTGCTAGTGAAGACAAAGGAAAGTGGGAGAGTCACCTGTTCATACATAACTACTAATAGAATGTAGGACTACACTAGCAGTTGGTGACTGATACCTATTCTGGGATAACCAGTTATTTCTCTATTAGAGTATCACTCAACTGCAACGTGGAGGACTGGTGATACTGGGACTTGAATTGGTGCCACTGTCACCATGCAAACTACTCAGCTGTTCATAGTTACGAGATTCCACTGCATTTATATATAATACATCTTCATCTTGTCTTCTGGAGTGAAACTTTTTAAAAACATATTTACTCTTTATAGGACATGAAAAAAGCTCGAGCAATTGTTCTGCCTCACATATTAACTTGCAGTTATACTGAATTCCAATGGAGAAATCAAATCATCAGCCTGTGTTTAAAATTCTGGTTCTGCCTTGTTTTGAGTAGGTATATTACAATATTCTTTCTTCCCTCTCTCACACATGGCAGGAGCTTTTTACAGTCCATTTCACTACAGCATCCTGGATGATTCCTGACCTCCTGACCTTATTTAAGCTATGTTGTTCAGTAATATTCTACTCATTTTGCTGTTAGATGAAATGAGTAGCAAGCTGCATGCACAGCCCACATCCTTATGGAAGAATTAGGATTGTGCTATATCCATGCCCAGTCAGAGCAACTTTAGCTGATAAATGTACAATGTCAGGACCGTTTTAGGAACCTTTACTTTATACATTCCCAAAAGATATTGCAGCCATAAGAATCTGATGAGGAATCTTAATAGAACTGCCCATGATGTGAATAACTTTGGACAGCATCCTACCTATCAGACCCCTGGTAATGTGCCACCGAAGGAAGTTGTGCAGATACACCATTACCAGCATTGCTGGAACAGTTGCAGTAGATCATTTGACAAGAAATGCATTTTTATTGTTCATCAACATGAGAAAAAGCTTCTTTGCTTTAAGGGTAACAGAACGCTGGGACAGGCTGCCCGGAGATGTTGTGGAGTCTCTGTCTCTGGAGATATTCAAACCCCAACTGGATGTGTTCCTGTCCAGCCTGCTCTGGGTGAACCTGCGTTGGAAGGGGGGTTGGACCAGCTGATCTCTGAAGGTCCCTTCCAACCCCTACCATTCTGTGATCAGTCATTAAGTTCATTAAGGTAAATGTGAGGTCACTTCTCAGTACAAATAGATGAATGAAATACAGAATATTGAATAAAATGCTTAGTAGGCATAGTTTGCGGGGATATTAATGAACTTTACGTGTCCTGAAAGAAACTCTTTTTCTCAACCGTGGCAGGAAGGTCTGGGTACTGCAGGGGACCGTGTGATTTTGGTTCAAATATGCAGGTAGTGATGAACACAAACGTGGATGTTGCCTTGTGGTTACAGCAGGATCTGATTTTTCTGTGGTTTGAACACTCCAAATATGTTTAGGAAGGTTTTTTATAGGTGTTTTTTTCCAGATTCAGGGAAAAGTAAACATGCTACCCCTCTTTGCTTTTTTCCTTTTCCCCTCTTTTGCATTTTATAATCTTCACTAAATTTTATAATTATAATTCACTGCTATTTGAATTGTTTTTCTGCCCAGGCAGAAAAATTAGAGCTTTTGTCTAGACAGGAGATCTTTAGTCTTTCTGAAGACAGTCATTTAAGGCAGAGTGTTAGAACAACATTTATCAATGTTACTTGCATTACACACCAGGTCTAGGCACAATCAAAACTTCGTTGTTCCTCACCTTTCACTTAGGACCAGAGTAAAATATGGTCCTGATCTGTGAGTGCTTACAGTCTGATTTAAAACGTTGTTCACGGTAATGTTGTAAAATGCAACTTTGTCTGTGCAACCCTAGGCTGCTGCCAGATTGCATAGACTTGTCTTCAAAGACTCCTGATTTAAATTCTCCCCAGTGTATGTGAATTGGGAACTGCTGCCTGGAGGCATGGAAAACCTCACCAATACAGTGAATGCCATGACTCTGAGCACCTTCTCATGGTTAACTTATGGCAATATGTAAAACACAACCATTGTGAGATAGTCTTGGGACTGGTTTATAAAACAAGCCTACCTTTTTGGAACAACCACTATATATGGATATTTCAAGGAAGCTAAGTGAGATGGATGGATATAGCCAGATGAGTCTCTCAGCTGAATTTTATAGCGTTGAATTTTTCTGATTACTTGAAAACAAACAAACTACTCTTAATTATTGTGTTCTTAATGAGAGTAATGCAAGCAAAGTGGTTTAGATGTACAGTGTATCAAAGCAGCTGTTGAGAAAGCTCTGATGTGTAATAGGATGAGAAGGCAGGATGGCAAACAAAGCTGTTAGTCTTTCAATAGCATGAGATTGTGGTGGAGATAAGGGGAAAGAACTTGGGAAATAGTGGATTTCAGTATCACTGTAAAGAACAGAAGGGTGTATTTTCAGAGGAACAAATTTGAAGGAGCTAGGAGAACTGAACATCTGAGGAATATTCTTCAAGAAAAGACAGAGATAGTATCAGAGGGAAAGAGCTGCGGAGTTTAGTTAACAGGGAAAAGCCAGCTATATTGGCATGTAATGAGAAACTTGCTTGTGAGCTACATTGTGTGTTGATTTGCATCCTGTGCAACCTACTGAAGGCACAAGGATTTCATGGGATGTAAATTAGACCAAATACTATCTCCTAATGTTGGCTTAGAGCTTTGAAGGCTTTTATTGTATACTTGATGACAACAGCAATAGGAAAAAGGTGTCTGATAGCCTCAAGTGGGGCCAGAGATGATTTGAAGGTGCGAAGGGATGGTGAGTTAGAAATACTACAGTACAAAAAGCTCAGTGCTGAGAGCCCTTTCCAGTGGCCAGATGAAGGCAAATGAGGCATTCCTGAAGTCAAGAGTCATTATAGTATGTCCCAGTTTGATGTAAAAGAGGCCACTTTTCTGTTCAGTAATTTTACATCTTAGCTAGGCCGCTTCTCTCTCTCTGAAATTAACAGCATATTGTAGAGAAAACTGTTCATTCTCAGAGTGAGAAGACCAATGTTTGTACTTCGTGCCAAGGAACGCTATGCAGAGAGGCTCTTGTTATACTTATTGCTATAACAACCAAGGTCAGCCAGTTTTGTTATTTGCCCCATTGGAGGGTCAGAAACAGAAAAGTGTAGAGGGATCCCACCTGTGGGGAGGAGCGGAGAGGACAGGGGACCCAAACCTGACCAAGAAGGGTATTCCATCCCATCTGCCCCATGCTCAGTATAGAAGCTGAGGGATCCAAGGGTCAGCCTCTTTCTTCAGTGGCC
>JAOTQQ010000002.1:5865720-5901740 GCA_026546715.1 Gallinago undulata | reverse complement strand
AGCTTGATACGGTTTGGTAGATCTATTGTATCTTATTTCATTATTTCCTTCTTAACTTTAATATTAATATTACATTACAGTAGTTTAGTTCCTTCTAAACTCATAAACCTCTTTAACTCTTCCCTTTTTTTTCCTGGAGTGAGAAAGTTGGGGAAGAGCATCTGTCACCCATCACAGGCCAATTTGGCCTAACCCATGACAGAGCAGTAGCCAAATACACAAGAGGAGATTGCAATTTGCTGCAGGTTATTTGGAGTTCGTTTTTTTTATAGGTGTATGCTGAAGGTGAGTCTAGGGGTTAACAGGTTTAGGGCAAACCACCACCTGCAGTGGATTGAATTGAGATCAGCAGAATGTCACTGCTTCTAAGGAAGTTGTGCAGATTTATGCCAGTGCAGGTTTGGGACTCCGCCTTTTCTCTGTATATTTTTCTCAAATAAACAGTACATAGTTAGACAGTAGACTTAAAAAGAGAATCAGGAAAACATACCAAAATACTAATGCCCTTGTGAGAATTATTTGTGTTTTGCCTCTCAGATAAATTTTGAAGGAAAATGAAGCAAATTTAAAAAGTAATTACTATATTAATAAAAAACAAACCACCACCTCAAAACCTGGAGCTGGATGCACAGATCCACAGGAGTTGTGGAGCTGGATCTGAAAAACTGAAAACTATTATGTAGACATAAATGTAAATCTTAATGCCAGTGTAGGGTGACAGTTCAGTCAATAGCAGGTGAAAAATCAAAATGAAAGTGCTGTGAACATCACAGTGGGGCAAAATAATATACATTTATCTAGCACTTAACATTTCCAAATTGTATGACATTAAATAATGCAGAAAGTTGCATTGATCTTAGATGCATGGAAAGAAATAAAGGACATGCCATATTTCTAGAGAGTCTATAGCTATGAGCAAGCTGTTATAAGATTGTAGGGCTACATTAGAGAAACACTGTGACTAAGGAATTTAAAATAAGTAAGAGGGAGTGAGTCTTTTCTATCTAGATTTAATAAAAATAACATCTATGTAGAAGTTAGATTAAGCAACCCTTGGAAAACAAAGTAATTGATATTTGAGACTAAAATTGAGTTAACTGAAGTGTTCAAGAGGATAAATTGGCATACAATAGTTTATGCCTTTCTGAAGGAAAAAAATTAAAAAACTTTATTAAAAATTGTTTTATTAAATTGTGTTATTAAAAATTGTTCTGAAGACATTTAAGGAAATACACTGGTAAAGAGTGACCATCACTCCAAGATATCTAGTGTGCGTTTGAATGATAGCCCCAGCCCCCTTCTGCTCCCTGGGAGGGTGGGAGAGGTGTGTGCCAGGAGCAGCCCTGCTGGCAGGCACCCAACAGGCAGGCATGGGCTGAAAATTAGGCTTATCCTCAGCAGTCATGGAAAAGCAACTCAAAGCCATGGGTCAAAAAGGCCAACTTCTGCAGGCCATATTATCATAGAATCATTTTGGCTGGAAAAGACCTTTGGGATTATGTCTCCTGTGCTCACGTACTGACTTGATTGTGGGGAAAAAATATTAAAAATTAAAAAAATGGTGATGATCTGTTCAAGTGATTAGAGATGTGACTGATGTCCCTGGGGCTAATCTTTTATATGAAGTTAAATGTATGCCTAGAGGGTTTCCTGGATACAGCGAGAAAGTTCATTCTCTCTCAAACTTGAGAAATAAATAAGGATAAAATCATAGTAATTGACAGCCCTTAGATCTGGCTTACTTTCTGACATTGCCAGTTGACACCATTACAGGAGCAAGGGACTAAGGCACACCCCAAGTTCTCGGAATAGGAACTGTGTTCAGAGCGCTGGGATTTGTGGTGAAATTGTATGTTTGTAGCCTTAGACAAATTTATTTTTGAGTTGCCATATGTGAGGGCTTTTCATAATTGCCATCTGTGGAATGAAAGGCAATTCAGGCAAAAATGTGCACAGTTGCAAATATTAGAAAATATGGTTATTATAAAAAGTCGTAATAACTTGATGCAAATGTTCCATCTACAATGGAAGGGCCAGATTCTAATATCACGCATGATGCACAGTAACAGATTTTTCTTAGGTATGCCGGGATGCCCACGCTGCGTCTGAGATTAGAATCTGTCCCAAAAATGGATTATTGGGATATGAAAGAGCCAATGATGAGGAAAATCAAATTTTACTGAGCTTTTTTTCCTCACCCTTATTATGTGAGGTTTGGCTTTCAGCATAGTTCTTGATCTTTGTAATTTATTAGGAAAATTGGTAATAAAAATGATGACAAAGTGTAAAAAATAATTTTCCTCCTTAAAATTCACATCATCAAATTTGGACAAAAAAACCTGATCTCTCTATAACCGGTTTCTCTGAGCAACTAGTAAATTTTGACTACGTGAAGCATTATCTGAAGCAAACAACAGTGGCTCCATTACCAGGGGGATTCCCCTGAGGTGGTGGTATCAGGCATTGGCAGCAGCATGGTTCTGATGTTGTGGAGGTTGCACGCGGGTTAATTTACTCTGCAAATTCTGTAATCAGCATCAGTATCTTAATTCATTTAAATCCCAAACTTTATTCTCTTTTATTTTCCCCCATATCCAGATACTGTCTTTTGTTCTTGTCTCTTTGGGGAAGGAGGTAAATGAGATTCAGATAGGAGCCATAATTATTCTGGGAAAATCACCCTGTGGCATTGATTTATATGCAAAATCTTGCCCTGCAGCAGCTTGGCGGCTACACAAGGCTAGGAAGGCAAAGGCTACAGAGCTGCTCTCCTTCTTAAATGGTATATTTATGGCCCTTGTCTCTTGTCTTTAATTCACAGTGACCCGGGTTTAGCAAGAGAAGTTGTTACGGCTATTCCAATCTCGTCTCCAGAGTAACCCAGCACCAGCCAGGTACGAAACTCCCCATGGACAGGGGAGATCTGATTTTCTAGCGTTACGGGAAGATGGAGGGGTGCAGCGTACCCAGCTCCTCTGCGCCGCCCCAGGGGCCCCAGCCCCAGCGACACTCTACAGTTAGAAAGTCCCTTGTGACTGTAGACTTCAGTATTGAGTAGCAGCTCCAGCAGGATTTCCATGATCTTAGCTTATAAGAAGTTTCTTGAAATGCTATTTAGAGTGCAAAGTGATGGCTGATGTTTTGAAGTGCAGAGTGTTCCTAATGACTTTCATGGCAATTGGTTCTGAAAATGAGACCCCTTGTCTAAATGACTCGTTACAAAGGAAGGGACCAAATCCTTTGAAGAATGAGACTGTTTTGTTGGATAATTATTATAAACCCTTTTTTTTAAATCTGAACTCAACAGTTTTTCTTTCAACACACAGGATTATTCTTCTTATATTGCAAACAAAGGGTTAATGCAGACAAATTCTAACAGAAGATTCAGTGTTTTTAACAAAGGTTAAAACTACAAAAATGGTCACTGCAAATGTTTTTTTAATCTACAGCTCGTCAGTCGTTTCTGAGAGCAATACCCTTGCGTTAGTGATGCTTCTGAGACCAAAAGAGGGAAGCTATAAATCTTTATAACTCACAAGTGAAGCAATAAAATTTCAATGGCAAAATGTTTCTGTCTTCTGGAAAAGTGTGCAAAATATGCCACTGTGTAGGGACAGTCAGCTTTTGCAGGAAATATTAAGACTGTGAATATTCAATAAACACCTGAAAGTCCACATAGTTTTAAGATAATATCTTTAATAAAAATTTTACTTTTCAGTTATTGTTTTAACTAACCATCCATCTTCACTATTCTGAAAATAGAAGGGTTTCATTCATCATTTATAAGCTATATAAATGCTAGCCAGATGCCGTTGAATAAACTACTTTTTTAGGTATTCCTTTTCACAAAAAGATTTGAGTATAAGAATTATATATCTGCTCATCCTTATATAGCATTATAAATTCCAATATATCTATTTCATTTAAAACCGTAGTAGTAGTTTCTATCAGAAATATCATGGAATGTATCTGCAGTTGTAGATTTTTAAGCTGTAGTGTCAACAAACAAATCAAGTTATACGGGATAGTGCATCAAATGAAACTTGAATGCTGGGCATCACCAAAAAGAGTGTTTCATGTCTCCCTCTGCCTCCTTTCCAGTTGCTTTCCAGTTTCACACAGGGACACTCAGACCCTAAAAACATCTTAGGGGTGCAGATAATTGATATGCTTCCCTGATCAGTCTCTTCTGATACTTTGTTTTCATTCTTTTACAGTTTCAAATCAGCTGAAAGGTTATTGGTGTCAAGCCTCTAGATCAAAATCTTTTATTATCTAGGCAGTTTAGTAAGGGTTTGAAACTGCATGATATTGTTGCTGATGCAGCAAAGGCTTAGGATGAAAGATGTTTGTATGATATTATGAACAATAACTGGACTTTGGTGGACGTGAGGATCCCTGTATCTTCTTTGCTTTTTTTGTGACTTCTCTGACCCTTATGTTCTCTGCAGTCTCACAAATCTCCATGTCTACAGGATAAATAAATTCCTTCATTGTCATAAAATTAAGAACAGGGGATTTGGAAAGTAACGTGTCATTAATTATGGTACCCTGCTTCATCAGGACAACATCATGCAGTCACTTTTATGGAACTTACTGTACAGAACTGTAAATGAAAGTGCATTTCTTCTTCCACCATCTCACTTGAAAACATTTCCCAGGAATATAATGGTGGAATAGCTAAAAACATTTTTTCTTATATAGCCTTAATGTATGCATGATCAGTTCACACACGTTTGTCCTTGGAATTATTTGTTCTCTGGTCTTGAGACAGTAGTGCTTCTCCCTCCCTCATGCTTATCGTAGTGTATTTATGGGCAGCAATATTTTCCTCTCTTAACTTTGTAAGTCTTGTAAAACTGGCAATGCAGAGCAGCTAGGCTCCTCTGCTGTCACTGGCTTTCTCTTCCCCAGCTATTCTGTCTTCCACTGTACGTTGATGCTTACATTTGTTTACCTTGAATGTGAGGACCAGAACTCTGCATGTTCTCACAGAATGTAGTTGGCAAACTCAATTTTGGGCCTCCCAGATGCTAGTTTTCATTTCCCCCTCCTCCTTCACCCCACACCCTTCTTTTTTAACCATTGAGTTAATTTAGGATCGATATGCCTTTGTTTATACTCTATTAACGTGTCATTTTGCTATGTAAATTTTAGTCTAAAATTAGGGCAAACATTTTAAGAAAAACTGATCTTCAGTATTTAATCTATATTCTTACAGAAAACTGAGTATTCAACATCAATTGAATATTCTGATTTTCAGGTTTTCATTAAATCAAACAGTACCACTAATAAATATAATTTCACATCAGTATTAATTTCTCTTACATAGAGGATGTGCAAGTGTTTTCTAAAAATAAAGACAATACATGAAAGAAAAAGACATAGCCACTTCAGAAGTTTTGATGACAGACTACTATGTAGGGTTTTTCCTGTTTTCCAATCTTTTCATCTTTTCTACTTCTTTTATGTGTGTTTCACTGGTGTTGATGTGCACACAGCATAGCCTAGCTTTGCATAGAGCATGGTAGTTAGTAGCTGCAATTGCTGTGGAAACCATTAGAAGGTGGTCCAGCTTCATGCTAGACTGAAGCGGAGAGAAAACTGAGTCTTTAAGATCTACCCATTGTGGTTGAGAGCTTCACTGCACAAGTGGTCTATTGTCTGCTTCTCTCCTGATCTGAAAGCGTCTACCCGATGCAGTACTAGCCACCACATGTGGAAAATTGACTTGGATGAGAGGCAAATGAATTTTGTTTTCTTTTATTTCTCTAAAAGATATGTTAAATCATGCAAATGTTATTCTTCTGTCTGAGCTGCTACTTTAACATGTCACAAGTGCCCGTGGAAGAGATTGTACTCCAGAGCTGCAGAAACCGTTCTGGGACCCTGTTCCAATGTACACCAATTTCTGCTTTCATATTGGAGCCACTTCAGAGAAATTTAAATGAAACTAAATCATGTTCCTCCTAGGTGAGAACAAAATAAATTTTATTTTAATGCTGGTCTTGTGCCAAATGCTGCATACCAACTTTGTAGCATAAAATCAGGGGGAAACTGGGAGGAAAAAGGTTGACGTTAGATGGTACTTTTCTTAAGTTTACAGGGATATAAAACATTTATATGGGAAAATATTTGCTCTGGCTTTTTGATTGTTTGTTTGTTTTTTTTTCTGGGAAGCGTGCTCCCATGTGTTTTCTCTTCTGACATCTGCCTGTTGCAATGTTAGGTGTATGTGTAATGTAGTTAGTGGACTACAACTGGAGGTCTGTCTCTTTCTCACTCATTGCAAAACAGGCAATGGCTTTAGCTGAGTCAGAATTTCATCTTTATTTTCTCCTCACTAATCTCACATTTCTACCTGAGTAAATAATGGTCCTTACCCCATCATTGTGCCTTCAGTTGGGACTTTTGGTGCCTAGAGAGCTTCAAACAGAGCTTCCTATGGCAATATGGAAAAATGTGATGGTTACTGAAGAAACCTAAAGGTGAAACCTTCCAGCCACTATTAAAGATAGAAACTGCATTTCTGCATAGGTAATGTTGCTACATGATTCTCCTGTCAATTTGCAAATGCTTTGCCTTCAGCATTTCTCTAATTTCCCATGCCATTCAACCCTGCTTTGCTGTGAGAAATGTCTGATACTTAGTTTTGCCTGTGCAAGGCTAGAGCCACGCTTCCTCTTAGGGCTGACTAGAGCTGAAATCAGCCAAGCTCTGTCTGATAGTAGACTCCTTGAAGCAGCAATTAAGTAATCCTCCTGACGATGGCTTTGCCACTGCAAAAGTTTTTGAAGCCAGGGTGGCAAATTCTGTAGTTGATGGGGGAATGAGGAACTGGAGCGAAGCAGCAAGCTGGCTCTTTCCTACAGCAGTCACTACTTCCCTCGCCCTGTCCAGTTGCCAGCAGTAGGATCTTTTCCAGGGCTAAGTTCCTCGTCTGCTCCTTGTGCTCCTCTCTGTGGGCCTGGTTTGCCTCTTCAGAGCGGCAGAGCCTGGTTTTCTCTGCCCCATCAGGCGGTATCTGGGCTGGCTCTGCCTCTTCTCTCTGCACCTGAGCCCCTTCTGCCCCAGCTCAGACAGTGTCAGCCCGTGTGGGTGGTGCTGGAGCCAGGAGTCTCCTGATGTGAAGAAACATTCCCCATCAGGTCTTGTAGCTTGATGCTGAAGCATGTTCACGGCAGATGGCATCTGTAGGGAGTTCAAATAGCAAATTTCTACAAACAAAAAGCTTGCAGCTTGATTACTAAACACCAAAAAGAGATTCACATAACCCTGGCCTGCTATGTTTTAAGCTTTTCTTATGTGTTAGAGATATTTGAGCATCACATAATTGCAACAATTAGATTATCTTTTTAACCAGAAAAAAATATTTAGTCTTAATTTTATACTTCAAACTGACCAAAATTCTTTTTTAAATCTTCCATTAAAGTCAGGTGTGGTATGTACTTGTGGTTATAAACAGTTATATGCAAGAGTTTCTAACAGGAAGCATTAGACCAGCCTTATTTTGTATAAGAAAAGAAATCCCCTTTTTCACTTTAAAAATAAAAAAATCGCAAAGTGAATGCTGAGGACCCTAAGTCATTAGTCAGGGGAAAATCCTATTGAAATCAGACTCTTATGGATTGGCCAAACAGCAAAGTGCATACTCATATCTGTAGAAAAATTATTTCAGGCTAACACAAATTTATTGAAAACATCTGCTCCTCTAATTAGCATACTCAGTACTTAGCGTCTGCACTTGTTCAAAATGCCAGAGTGTTTCATTATGACAGGAGGTATTGTGATGTAGAAAAGTTCAACCAGGAATAAAAAGCAGTTATCACTATTGA
The DNA here is from genome assembly GCA_026546715.1 of Gallinago undulata. Lineage (NCBI taxonomy): Eukaryota > Metazoa > Chordata > Aves > Charadriiformes > Scolopacidae > Gallinago > Gallinago undulata. Next base: position 5,893,905 of record JAOTQQ010000002.1, on the reverse strand, counting down.
TTTTTTAAAATAAAATATTAACTAGAAATCCAATTATTTATCTTTTATTGTAGCAATAAAAAGTAGTAGTACTAGTAGCTCATATGTCATGAACAACCGCTGCCAAACATGAGGTACAAATCTATGACAAAGTTTTCATCTCATTTTCAAACTCTTTCCTACTTGTAAATATCCAAAAAGTATCCCTTAACCCCTCCAATTCTCTTACGAGATGTTTTGAAAACTTATACTTTATCCTGAATATGTTTTACACTGCCTTTAGGATACAAATTCCAGGGCTCAGTCTGTTGATCAGCAGAATCTGTTTACCATTAAATAATACCATGGTAATGCAGGGTGAACTAACGCTTGCAGCAGCCACAACATGAGCATAGCTGACTCAATCCCTCGTACCTTTTCCTATTAGTCTTTGTAATTGTCTTAATTGTCTTAAACCCTAGACTCTGGCTTCTCAGCATTTCAGCTGTTGGCTGTTCTTAAACATTAACAAATATTGGATACCTTTGACTGAAGCTGAAAGCAACTTTAAAAACGTAGGTGTGACATTCTGCCATTCAGGGGGCTGCACAGCACTTTATCACTTAGGACAATGAAGAACGAAACAATGGCTAAAGATAGAAGAAAAATGTGGCTCTGCTGAACCCAAACCTCTGCCAGCATGCTCACAAAAACCTCACTGTGGACAAAGTGGCCTGAGCCAGGGAGTTGTTGAGATCTGCTTTATCTGATGATTCATTTTACATCTATAGGCAAGTCATTTAACAGCCTCTATATTAAATTATCTTTTATTGTAAATCCCTGTGTTTCACTGGACATGTGTCAGCTGAGGAATTTACCCAAATTCTTTCTCTGGAATATGCCAAGCTTGTGAATGGACTCATTACAAACTCAAAGGTTTGTAACACATTTCGGGTCTTAAAAATTAAAACCAGTTTTTATTTGACTCCCATGCTGCTGCTTTTAAGGATAACACTGATTTCATTTTGAGTAGGGATATATCAATCTGACCCTAAATGAGTGCAAATGAAAAAAAATTTTTTACTAGCAAGCACAAAGATATGTTCTGCTACTGCTTAACAGGAACGGAGGTTGTGCTACATTTATGGCTGTTTCCTTTTCCAGCTCTGTCAGACAGGGATATAATTTCAAAAACTTTCTACGTGCTAGATGTTCAGTTGTCTGGGTATTTTTTCTTTCTCTCTAGGCTTACATAGATTTTAGACTATCCATTTCTTAACATAGAGGGCAACCCCTCTGCCCGCCCTTCCTTGCCAATCCCTCTGAACACCTTGTAACCCTCAAAAGCCACACTCCAGTCATACGATTCGTCTCACCAGGTTTCAGTAATGGCCACTGTATCATAGCTTTCCAGCAGCATGATAGCTTCCAACTCCTCCTGTTTGTTGCCCAATTAGAAGTAATAGTCGCTAATTAGAACTGGAATTAATGGATAAGGATATGTGAGGAATAGTGTCCTCGTATGGGATTCAGATGCGGTGTTTCAGCTATAGTTTCTGTCAGCAATAGGTCCAGCATTAGCCTTCTCAGATTTTCCATAGACATAGAGCAGATATTCTCTGGAGAATTAACAGTAAAGCATTTGACATGCAGCTGCATGAAAGCTTTTATGGAATTAACTGATCAAACACCTCTGCTGTAGCTACTTCTGCTGTTGGAGGATATGAAAGTTCAGGGATCATATGGTAGGCTATGAGGGCTTTTGAAAGCAGGGAAGTTTGTCCTTCAGGGAGGGTAAGATCAGTAACAGGAGGAGTTCACAGAAAGAAATTCCTGGGTAGTTCAACATGTTTTAGGGGAGATAGCCTGTTTCTTCAGCACCTCCCAGACTCTTGAACAAAGTTTAAAGGCAATGAAGTTACTGATTCCAGCCTAAAAGAACTGTCCTTCATCTTTTCATGCATTGCTTTCTTTTTCTCAGTATCTTCAAAAAAGCTAATATTGGCAAGTTTAAAAGATGTTGAAGTATTCACATGATATCTGTATATTCCTAGCACTTAAAATATTCACCTGACTGATATAGTAGTGACTTCAGTTAAGACAAGGATCAAAGTTTATTGAATACAGCATTTTTATGATGTTGGGACAGTTTAGGTAAAGTTGCCTTTGGAATCAATAATGATACCTCCCCTTTGAGTACCAAAAAGCCAAAGGATTTGCGCTGAACATGCTCAAAGCAAGACCGCAGCCTCACAGGGTTGGAGGATTAGTTGAATGGCAAGGAACATTTATTTCTACAACTGTGGCAAAGATTGTGATATCTGCCCTGTGAGCCACTGATTGGCCTTGTTAAGCAGTAGCAGGGGTTGGCAGCGCTCCTGCAATTCAGCAAGCAGTGCACCAGGTGGGAGACTGTAACCAGCACAGGGTAACTATCAGCTGAGATAAGCAATCAAGTCCAAAATGCCTCTTTTTCAGCAGTGAACTAATCCTGATAATGACAGTTACAGAAGTGCTGCCTTGGATTGGTTTTTATTCTTATTTTGCAGGGGGAAATCTTGGCTTTGTAATCATTCCTAGTGAGGGTTCCAGTATGCAGTAAATGAGCAGTGGGGTGAGCCTAATTCACACCTGCAGCCCTTCTAGATTGAGAGGGTAACTTTCTTCTCATTTTGAGACCTCTGATTATAACATTACAACTTTCCTTACTGCTGTCTAAAGGTTTGGATCAGCGCTTTGCTCACTGTGTAACAATATAATCTTCACAAGATATGGGGGAGGTTTTCTTCAGTTGCATAGGTTTTTTTTTATGAAAACTGTTTGTATGTTTTACGGAGGCATGCTGCTGCCAATGCCTTGATGAATATGTGCACATACCAGAGAATTGATAGGTTAAATATCACAGTGCTAAGAGCTTCTCACTGTTATGGTTTAAACTGTTACTTACAATTTTAATTAGAGCCAAAGCTAAAAGTTCCATAACCTAATATTGCTAAAATTGGTGAACTTGAGTCTGAACTGTAGCTCTGCTGCTTCAGTAACTAAATGAGGATATTTCTTAGACTAAAAATACTGTATGGAACATCAGAAAGTCAAGTTGTTATCAGCTTAATATTATATTAATGTTCTTACATATACATCATTATCTCCTACCATAAGCTGTGCAGCTGTTCATGAAATCTGCACCCAGTCTATAGTTTTTGACATATCTTGAACGGATATTTTATCAAAACCCCACCATGTCTAACCTTGTAGACCTCCATGTAGAATTCCTTACATTTGCCCGTTGCCTGTTAATAAATTTATACCTTCCTGTATATATGTATTCCAGCAGTGTCATGTATATGTTCTAACAATTATCTGCACTTAATGCTCCTTCGTGACCTTTATCCATGTAAGGAGCAAGGAAAATGCACTTGGGACTCGCACATGTCATGATCAAGTTTAATCTTTCATGATTGAAAGAAGCTGAACATGTAAGATAGAAATAGTGCAATAATTGCTTTTTATTCTGGAAAATACTGTTCAGATTGTATGGGCTGGAAATACCTTTCATTAGTGCTCTACAGAGGACTATCTTCAGCCACATCATTGGAGGTTCTGCCATCACAGGGAGATGACCCCAGTCCTAGAATTAGTAGCAATCCTTGTTTTCCTGTACGCCTCCGGTTTTTCCAAATTACATGTACACCGTTTTTTAAAGTTAAAATGTTGTCCTTTTAGTAGATTCTTGGAAGTAGTTCCCTGTTAATGGAATTACTCTTGGCTGAGAACTAAAGAAAAATGACTGACCAAGATCTGCTAAATTTTCTATACACATGACCATTGGTTCCATACTGATAACAGTATCTTTGAAATCTTAAATGAAGATCAGATATATTCAGGTATGACATTAATATGAGATAACCCTTTTTTCCTAGGATGCCAAGTCCATCAAGTTTTGAAAATTATACTGTTCTTTGCTTGAAGACTGATTACTCTGAAAAGTATACTTAGAGGCTATTTGGAATTCTTGCTCACTGAGTGTGAATCATGACATTTTCTACCAGTAGTCTCATGTTTTCGTATCTCCAAGAGCTCTAGGGAAAAAGAAAGGCAACAGTCATTTGAAGAAATTGTTGCTTCCTCCCTCTTTGTGAATTAACTTCACTTGGTTAGAAATGAGTTAAGTAGTATGTAAAGCTCCTCATTATTCATAAGGTTTGTTTCTGTTTGCTTTTGGCTTCATATATAACAGAAGGATAGCAGAATCAAAAGTTCATTTTTAGGGTTTATGCTTCCTTCTTCTCCCTGATGTGTCATAATTGTGAAAGGGTTGAGACAGGTTTTCTTCTTTCTGTACTTTGAATGGGATTGGCAGCAATATAACTGATAACAAAATGGCATTTGCTCTGGCTCTGGAATTAGAAGGATCATTCTTATGGGAAGAAATGATCATTTATTCAGGGGATGAGCCAGTACCAACTGCAGTGATTTATTTTTCTACATAGACAATGAACTGTGAAGTAAAGGTTCATTAAGCAAAGAATGCAGAAAACTGTAAAAGTTACCAAATACAATGTAGATGAGCAGGAACTGAAAGGACCATAGAAAATTGATGGCATCATAGAACTGATAGCTTTTCAAAAACAAATATTTGTCAGAGCTTTAAAAATATTTTGATTGCATTTCTTAAGTTGCCAAGTATTTCTCAGTGTAACCTCATACCTATTATAATTGCTTAGATACACTGAAATTCTTGCAAGGTTGGCAAGTTTTAAGTGTAATATCAGCCTGGTTCCCAGAGGAAGGGAAACACCTTTATATCATTGAGACTTGGGCATTTCAATGGGAAACTCATGGGAATAAGGATGGTGGACTTTGGCTCTGAATTAATGCCTGTTGTAGCCTTGAGGGTTTGTTTATATTGCCATCCCAAGCTATTACTTCTAAGGGCCTGTTTTGTATATTGGTTCTACAAAGATTTATTTTAAACAAATCTCTCGTAGCCATTGTAAATCACTTCTTTAGCTTTTAATTATTGTCTAGGCAGCTAGTTTTCTGAATTATATTCAATGTCAGTGGTATTTTATTTTCGTCTGAATTCCAAAAAGCCACTTTTAAACACAGAGTGTCTCAGGTTCACTTGATCTGAGAAATATGAAATATGAGAGGATACAATATAATTCAACTAATGTTTTAGTGAGAGAGAAGCTAAAATGAGAGAATTAAACATTTCAAGTTATGTATAGACTGATACATTGATTTAAGACCATGAGTCACAACTTTTTCATAATTTTTCATAATTTCAATATTTTTAAAATTTTATTTCTTTTGAAGGGGCACATTTTTGCAGGAAAAAAAAAGGAACGCTGTAGTGCTGTTACTCTATAATATTAATTTGATTCAATTAGTATGAATTTTGAGTACATAAATTTGTATAATAGAAAAGTAATAACGTTGGGTTATACATGATTTTTCCTTAATAAATAATTTAAATTCTCCTCTAGTTATTACAAACTGACCTTGTAGTTAAGGTTTAAAAGTTAGCTAAGGGCTTTTTTAGAAGGTAGGGAGGGTTTTGTGTCTAACACAGGCATTAGTGAAAACACTGATAAATTGTTAAAGGTGCGTTTTTACTGATTATTTTTGCTTTCTCTTGGCTTTTGGAAAATTGAGCTAGGCTCAGCTAATAGGAACTGTTAATGTACAGAATTTAACAGAGGATAAACATTCCTTCCTGGGATAAAAATGAGGATTAGGATTTATAGCTTTTAGTGTACTAGAATAGTTTCTTGAAACAAACTGTTTGGAGAGTTATGTGATATAACATTATAAGCGTTCTGGAATCACACTCTGCGACAGTCCTGTGAGCACAGATGGTCATTGCAGGCAAAATCACAGGCTGAATGGATTGAATGCATTTGTATATTTGATATAGGGAACAAACCATATATACATAACAAAGAAGGGTGTTGCATGAGCTCTCTGCAGCCCCCGGCTCTTATGATATAATATGATATAATATTTGAATCAAATCATGCAGACTAGTTGCAGAGCTCCGTTGTAATTGGTCCTGGGGATTCTCGTTCCTGGAGATTATCTTCTTCATCCATCCAACATGGATGTGTGTATCTCCATTGCTACCCTAGGTTCTTGTCAGGTCTGTTTTTCTGTATATGAAATTAGTGGTCTGAGATTCCTTTTATAACAGGTATTTCAGTACTTTTATCTATAATTTTCAATCCCAATAATTTATTGAACCAAGGTTTGTATTCAAAACTTTGGATACAATAGAAGCCAAGTGTTGAGCAGCTCCTGTTACCTCCAGTTGAATTCCGTGTTTACACAAAATAACTCAACAGGAACTTAGAGTGGTTGTCAGCAATCAAAGTTGTCTACAACACAATGAGATAATGTTTAAATAAAATGGAATCTTTCCTTAATTCAAGATAGGAAATCAATTCTTAATGTTTGTTTCTTCTAAGCTAGTATGTAAGATTCTGGAGGACAATTTTTAACTGGTAACTTTATTACACCATGGGGAAAAAGTTACAGAAGAAACCAAATCTGAGAAAATTATATTATAAATTAATAGAATTATAAATTTTCATATATAAAATATTTTTAATATATAAAATGACTTATGTTTTTATAAAATGAATGTTTAAAATGAAATGTCTACTTGGAAAGGCAATAATTTAAGAAACAAAGTGGAGTATAAGAAACCTCTTAATATTGGGGTTGGCTTTAGAAAAGACTTGCGTGCCTGTCACACAGCAGACACTATTACAGAGCTGTGGTCTCAGGATTCTCTTAACTGCAGAAAGAGAGACTCACAGTCATTTTAAATCCAGCTTTAAAAAAGCTTACTTCAATAAGATATTGAATTATGTCAAAACTGATGAAACTTTAAAGGTGATATACTGGAATGGTATTATATGGTCTAACCTGAAATCTGTGCCTGTAATTTTTATTTCTTGCATCTGTGTGGAGGGGAGAGAATTGTCAGATGAATGGATCCACTTTGCCCCCCCCCGGGTACGTGGTTTTATTTTAAATGTGTTCCAAGATTTTTCAGTAGCTGTAGTCAAAGTCCCAGATGACTTACACAGAACTTCTGAAATTAATGCCGTGGAAGCTTTTACATGTTTTGGCCCTTTTTGTCAGCATATTCTAGTGAATATTGAAGAGAGATTAATTTGATTAAGATTAATTTGATAAGATCAGAGATACATTTTTCCAGATGAAAATGAAAACTGTAATTCTGCTTGGCTCAAAAAATGAGTCATATTATATCTACTGATGTAATTATATCTAGCATAAAAATACTCCTTATGATTAGTAGTAGACAATTATAGTAGTGGTTTTACTAGAAGATAAAAGAACACAATAGGTACAGCAACATTTAGAATATTTATGAGTTGTGTATAAATAAGAACATTTATCCCTCTTTCCAGTAATGTTTTCTGTTAAGAAACGTATAAAATACTGGAATTCCCCTTTCCAAGCAGCAGATAACTTTGCGTTTCTTTTGATTGGGTCTCCCTGACTCTACAATTTATTCAGTGACAGGAAGGCCAGTAAGATATTTGGCTGTTTTCTCATCAGTTGGTGATCCTATTCTACCTTTTCCTGACTTTTTTAAATCCCTACATATTCGTATTTCTCAAATCTGCATTTCTGGCCTGCTGAATGAGAATCATAGCTAATAGCTCCCTTCAGCAAACTGCGCCTCCCTCTTTAGCTTTGCCTTTGGAACAAATAGTCAATTTAAGTCTGTATTAAATGTGAGTTTTGAATTGGATTGTACACTACTCTCCTAATGTAAAAGCTATGACTTTATAGCAGTCTTTATAAAGCATAGCTTCATAACTCATCACGTGTTCTCATTTCTCTACATTCCAGGTATATGTATTCTATAAATCACTTTGCCTTTTATAGTCTCTATACATCTCAAAATAAATTGAAACCTAAAATTGCAGTAAAAAAGTAACTTATTCCTGAAAAATCCAATTGGTAGTTATTATGTTAGCCACTTGGCCCTTGCCCTTTCTTTCCAGAACCCACTGTTTACACTGCCATCCTCATTTGTCTGTTCTTCCAACTTAAAATTTATGCATCACTATTAAAGAGAACAGTCTTCTAGGAGATGCTTTCAATAGCACCATGTATGCTCAGGATCTCGAGAAAAACTTAAAGGAGTATTGTAGGTAGTATACCTTCTGCTTATTTGCAGTATCTTAAGTTCTACATATTAAGATGTTCAGATTTTCTTCATGCTATCAAGGTCACTGTAGATATTTTACCTTCTATGTACCTTGGTTGGAGAGATTCTGTTGTGTGTTTTTCCTATTTAGTATCAGATGGAAAGATATTTCATTTTGGTATTTCCACCACTTCCAGGCTGGATAAGGAGCTTGCCTCCACTAATTGGGATTTTTCTGTTTAGAAGTCCACTGAAGGAAGGTGCCACGCTGCAGCTGTAACTGTGCGTTGTGCTCTGCCTTACTCAGTTACACTCCTCTGGGTGGCAGCTGGCCCTTTTCCTGTGGTCTGCCTCATGCTCCCCTCTGTCCAACTGAGAACAACAGTCTGCTGCAAGTGGTTAGTTGTGACCCGACAGCCTTGATCAAACAGCTGGATCCTCTCATGAGTCCCTATCATTTTCACATGGTTACATTTTATGATTATCTCATTCTTAGCATTATTACCACAAGCAGCTTGTTTCCAAGGGTAGCAGATTTTTGCCAAAGGCCACCTTTTGAGAATCAGTGTTGATGTTACATATATCATGATCAAAACCACGGAAAACGTGCATATCTTGAAAAACCTGAGCATTTTGTGATCCGTAAGAGTTCATTCCAGCTTCAGATCATTCAAACTGATTTGCATACCAGCTGTGTTTCTCATGATCTATTTGGGAGCATTTTGCTGCCCCGCAAGATGCAAGTTCTTATTTGTGAGATCAATGTGTCAGTGAACATCGGGGGTCCCCCCTGCCCAGAGTGCTCTTCATGCAGGACTTTTGGGCCCTCAGACTTCATACTCCACACTCTCAAGATTGATGAGGAGGGTGTTGAGTGGCATTGACTCTCCCTCACTGATGGTTTGTTAGCTCACTGTTGACTGATTTCAACTCTTTGTAATTGCTTTTCGGCAGGGTTAGTTATCTGGAAAGCCCGTAGTGCATCCTACCCCAGTGCTTTTCTGAAATCAGGCTTGTTCTCAGGCGCCAGTTGCAGAAGTCATCAGAAAACGATTTTGCCAACTTCGGAGTTGTCTGTGGTTAGCCTCAGGCACAGGATTTATTACACTGTCTCTCTGTCCCTTCGGAAAGCAGAATAGAAATTTTCTCTTTCTGCATTTGGAATCTTCCCAAGAAAAACAAAACTTTGGCTCAGGCAAGATATTTCTGAAGTCGTTGTAATACCTCTTGGGATATTATCATCAGAATTAAGCTCTTCACTCACTGGTGATCCCTACAGTTATCGTTGCCTAGCATCTGCATGCATCAGTCTGTTCAGATCACTGCTTGCTATATAAGGCCCTGCCGCTGTGCCATCAACTTCCAGACAACTTTCTTCAGCATCTGATCAAAGGCACTCTGCCTTTTCCACACCTTTGTTGTTACTCCAAGCTAGGTTCTAGTTTTCTGGGCTTACATCACTTCCTTTTGGTGCACCATCCAGCTTTGCCATATTTATTCCTTACTCCACAAGATTCCCCCCTTTTTCTGAAAGTATCAAGATGCATTTTTCTTTTAGTACAGCACCTTAGATAGTCCTTCTCAGTGATCTCCCCTTTTTAATCTGAATGTGTTTCTCAGTTTTGAGACTCCCAGGAATTTTCTGGTGCTGCGGGAGTCTTCTTTACCTACTTCATAGCTGCTGGTCCGTCTCCAGGTGACTGGCTGAAAATGCCCTCTTTGGCTTTCTGCTTTGCATTAATCAGCAGAATGTCTTCTGCTGTCTGTGCTTCCTAGCTGCCCTCTTGCTCCCTGCTACCTAGTACAAATTAAACAACCCATTTTCAAAGCTCATGTAATCTCCAATTTCAGGAAATCATGCCTACCTTTCTCATCATATTTCTTTTTTACTTCAGGCTATTCCAGGACAGTGGTTCTGGCTGGACTTTTCAGCAGCTCAAGTAGAGCTGCTCAAATGAAGCCTGGATACTTTGTGTAGGATGAACTATGTGCTTTGTGAAGGCTCTGGCACTGAAGGGCTGCAGTTGTAGCTAGTCTAACAGGACAACATCTATTATGTTTTTGTGGATACAGTAGAGAATTTGAGGTGTTTCTAGGTCTTTTGATTTGTTCTGAAACTTCATACTGTGTGTTTGGAGAATATAGGATCCTGCCAATGGTATCATTCATGTACACGTAGATTTCCAGTGCCGTACCTCAATTTGTTTGACTTGGTTTCAGTTTTTTTAGCAACCTTTGGACATTAACCAGCTGCTCACCTTTAACTGTAGATGAAGCAAATCTTTTTTCAGTAATTTTCCCTTAGAGCCATGAAAGTTAGTCACTAATAAGTGAGGAGAACTGAAACAGATGCTGGAAAATTAAAATCAATTGATTTTATGCGTAAGAGTAACAAGGCATTTTATCTTGGTGACAAACAGTGCTATCTTAAGTAAACATTCATTTGACCTAGTGGCTTTGATATCAGTTGCTATTAATATCCACGTAGCACTCATTAACAAGCCTGCAGCTTTTGGGGATTTAGCTGAATAGTAATTAAAACTAGATGTGAAAATAAACTGACCTATAAGCAACAATTTTTTTAAGGAAAAAAAAAAGAGGAAAATATATTGAAGCTAGTCCAACACAATAAAGGAGACAAATAACTGTAGGCATTTAATGAATACTATCCTATAAATAGAAAATAGTTGTGAATGAGGAAGAGTTTCAGAGTTTCTAAAATTAGAATTTGTCTCAGATGAGATACTTAGAATAAATTTATGGAAGTCATGTTATGTGGCCATAGGAACAAATATAACAATAAACAGACAACCAGTATAAATGTATAATTAATGCTGTGCGCCAAAATGAACAGTACCAAAGCAGCTTTCATATTCACAAAAAATTGAAGGAAGCTCTCCAAAAGGAACTCATTTGCAATACAGAGCCAATGAAATAACATTTGCAAATGTTTCTACTGTGTTGGAAGGCTGAAAGGGATATTTACCAATTTTTTCTGGATTACAAAGTAGGAATTGAAGTTATTTTAATGCCTTCCTCCATTTCACCAGCTGCATACCTAACCTGACATAAACCCATAAGGTATCTTTTAGCTCTTCCCCTAAAAGTTACTGCAAAACTCATTTGATAGATCCATATGTCAGATTCACAGCTGTATCAGAAGTCCTTGGTGGCATTCTATATGCGAGTAACTCAGCTATCAGTTGAGGAATCTGCTTTAGAGCTCATTGGATATCTCCACAAGTAAACAGAAGCATTGGTTTTTTTTTTTGTTTTGTTAGGTTGGTTGTGTTGGGTGTTTTTTGAGGGAATAGCATAAAAAGGTCAAGATCTAACTATTGATTCATAATTTAATCCTTAAAATGTACTAACAGTCTATGGAGAGCTTGAAATTAAACAGAGCTGTTCACACTTTAATGAGTAAAACAACATTGCATAAAAAGAACTGTGATTAATGTGGCATCTGTTAACGTTGATGGAATGGTCCCTTCAAAGTCAGTGGCTGTTGTGGTTTTGGCTGGGATGGAGTTAACTTTTTTTGCTAGCAGCTTGTGCAATCTTATGTTTCGGGTTTGGGATGGGAGTAGTGTGATAGTGGTTTTGATTGGTGCTAAGTAATCAAGGCCTTTTCTGCTCCTCATACCATTCCTTGTGCCTGGAGGGGGACAAGAAGTTGGGAGCTTACCCCAACTGACCAAAGGGCTATTCCATACCATGTGGTGTCATGCTCAGTAACAAAAAGCTGGGGGAAGAAGAAGTAAGGGAGGGATGTTTGGAGTGATGGCATTTGTCTTCCCAAGTAACCATTATGTGTGATGGAGCCCTGCTTTCCTGGAGATGGCTGAACATCTGCCTCCCCATGGGAAACAGTGAATGAATTCCTGTTTTGCTTTGCTTTCATGTGTAGCTTTTGCTCTACCTGTGAAGCTGTCTTTATCTCAACCCACATGTTTTCTCACTTTCAGTTTTCTGATTCTCTTCCACATCCTAACTGGGGGAAGTGTGTGAGCAGCTGCATGGTCCAAGTTGCTGAGTGGGGTTAAACTATGACAGTGCCAGAGTTCCTTTGGTCTGACCAGGGCAGGATTTTTTCTGTTTCAAACAGAAAAAAGATTCAATGTTTTTACAAACAGGTTTGATCCAGCTTCATAAAAAGTCAATGTGTTTTAAATTCTTTTAATCTGATTCCTCTTCTGTAGCCAGCATTACACTGAAATGGCTATTCTTGTGCTGGCTCATATGAGTGGTCATTGACGTCTGGTAGACCAAGATTTCTCCTCTGAGGTTTTTCACCAGATAGTAGCTCTCTAAATAACCTCTTTGTTATGATATGAAATATTAAACATCAGAGAGGCAGAATTATTAACAGCACTATAATATTGAAGACATCTGTCTGATTCATAAATATATTATATTTGGTTTCACAAAAGCCAGGGAATGTCAGATCATACAAGAATCAATTTTGACTCTTGTATCAGAAGTGCAGCACAGTTTTAACTCCAGGGCATCATTATTTACATCAGTCGGTGACATAAACATGATCTCTGATCACATCCTTACTTTGAAGAAGTTGGTTCTTTGCAGAGTTTGTCTCCAGAGATATACAAACTGAACCCGGAAAGAATTTGCTCAAATTATCAATTCCTCTTTATGTTTACATTATAATAATGCTCAGAGTATTTCTGTGTTCTCTGCTTAAGTTTCTGTGGCATTTCAGTTACAGTGGAGGTCTGCCAGTTGAAAAGACATCTGTTTCTCCTTTCATACCTTGTTCTGATAGGCTTTCTGGACGTACTTCCTTTGAAAGAAACTGCAGAAGCACAAGAAAATTACTGACTGTTTAACTCTTTACTGAGTGTATTGGGTTTCCTTGAAGAAACAAATTTGTCAGAAATCCTTCTTGTTCCTCATCTTTTATAAGAGCAGCACTATTTCCTCCTTAATGGCTATAATCTCATTGTGTTGCATGTCATCATGCAACTGTCTCAAAACAACAAAATATTTCTATGGTCCTGTTGACTTGAGGGTAGTTTAAATACTTGATATTTTATACACAGGGTTATGTACTTGGTAAGTGATTAATTCTAGGCAAACTTAGGTATGTTTTCATTTTACAGGACATAGAATACTATCGTAGAATAGATAATTACATATTCTATATAGAATACTATTAGAATAGATAACCAAAGTTGATAGAGTGCAGAGTGTAGACATTTTAAAAACAAATAAAAAGGAATTGAAAAATTACTGGATAATTACAGGTTAGAATATTTCCAGAATATACTTTTTTGACAATGGTGACATTGGAATTGGTCACTTTTCCCAATTATTCTGTTAACAGTGGGGAAAAGGAAGAGAGGAAAGAGGCAAGGGTAATTCCTATACCCTAGTGTAAAGATTTGTGCTCTTAGCAGTGCTTTCATGCCAAGCCAATGCTTCAACCATGAGGAAAAATATATGGAAACTACCTTTTAACAGAGAAACAGAGGCCACAAACCTGGGGTTTGTTATCATGTTATCATAGAATTGTTTAGGTTGGAAAAGACCTTTAAAATCATCAAGTCCAACTGTTAATCTAGCACTTCCACATCCACCATTAAACTATGTCCCAAAGCACAATGTCTGCACGTTTTTTACATACCTCCAGGAATGGTGATTCAACCACTTCCTTGAGTGGCCTGTTCCAATATTTGACAACCCTTTCAGTGCAGGTATTTTTTCCTAATATCCATCCTAGACCTCCCCTGGCACAACTTAAGGCCATTTCTTCTTGCCCTGTCACTTACTGCTTGGGAGAAGAGACCAATACCCACCTCACTACAACCTCTTTTCAGGTAGTTGTAAAAAAGGGTAAGGATAAGTGGCTTGGTGAGCTCATCTGCCCTCAATACCCTTGGGTGGATCCCATCTGGCCCCATAGACTGGCGTGTGTCTAAGTGGTATGGCAGTTTGCTAACCATTTCCCCTTGGATTATGGGGGATTCATTCTGCTCCCTGTCCCTGTTTTCCAGCTTACTGGTAAAGACTGAAGCAAAGAAAGCATTAAGTATCCTAGCCTTTTCCTCATCTTTTTTTCACTATGTTTCCCCCTGCATCCAATAAAGGATGGAGGTACTCCTTATTCCTCCTTTTGTTGCTAATGTATTTATAGAAACATTTTTTGTTGTCTTTTGCGGCAGTAGCCAGATTAAGTTCTAGTTTGGCTTTGGCCTTCTCCCTGCATAACCTCATGACCTTCTTGTAGTCCTCCTGAGCTGCTGCCCTTTCTTCTGGGGGTCAAAACCACTCTTATTTTCCTGAGTTCCAGCCAAAGCTTTGTTTCAACCAAGCTGGCCTTTTTCCCTGCTGGCTCATCTTTTAGCACATGGGGATGGCCTGTTCCTGCACCTTTAAGATTTCTTTCTTGAAGAGTGTCTAACATTCCTGGAGACCTTTGCCCTTCAGGACTGCCTCCCAAGGGACTCTCTCAGCCAGCCTCCTAAATAGGCCGAAGTCTGGCCTCTGGAAGTCCAAGGTAGCACTTCTGCTGACCCCACTCCTTACTTCTCCAAGAATCGAAAACTCATCATTTTGTGATCATTTCAGATAAATCTTTCTCTAAGCTCTTTCTAGTCAGGAAGAAATTTAAAATAACCATAAAGTGAATCTGTCATCCTTGAATCTGCTTTAGGAGTCACTTTGAGAAAGAAAAGTACTCCAGGAGATGCATTACCTTACATTCTAGCGGATATTCTGAGAAAATCCTTCTAATAGCAGAAGCTGGGAGAAAGCTTGTACAGCTAATTTGTGTATAAATACCCCCAGGTGAACAATGCTCTAGTTTAGGAAGAACACTGGTTGAAAATCTCTTTTTAGTAATAATTCACTATGTGTGTAGCCACATTTATTTTCAAAGGCTTATTTCTTACATCTGGAAGTAGCTTCTCTTCCTCAGCAGTTCATAGAATCATATGGGGTTGGAAGGGACCTCTAGACCCCCTGCCAGAGCTGGTCTACCTAGAGCACGTTACACAGGAACTTGTCCAGGTAGGTTTTGAATGTCTCCAGAGAAGGAGACTCTACCACCTCTCTGGGCAGCCAACTTCTCTGAATTGCTTTCCTTGTGATAAAATTATTTTAAGTTGCATGATTTTTCATGATGTTTTACGTTATGTTTGTGTGTCTTTTAGAGCACTGGGGGTGAATCATTGTCATGTGATAAGAAAGGCTGATGTTATCACCAGTCCTGACTACATTACTGCAGAATCTACACATTGAGCAGAAGATTAATTTCAGGAAGATAGAAAGCAACGTTTCACGGTTAAGGCAGTAGAAAGCTGCCTCAGAGAAATGGACTCTCCCTGTGTACCATATAAGCCTATGACACAGCATTTACAAGTAATCTGAGCCATAGTTTTCCAGTTTTCTTGACTGCATGCTATTGACTTCTCAGGTGGCCACCTTTAAAGTCAGGGTTATGCTTTTGGGAAACACCAAGCAGAGAATGCATCAGATGGACAGTAGCCTCAGATACTGGGGCCAGCACTGTAAAATATTTTCATTAATGACCTGGATGTTGAGAGAGAATGTGCCCTTGGCAATTTGTAGACAGTACAGAACTGGGAGGAGTGGGCGTGCTGCCATTCTGGGGCACCACAACAAGGTGGAGAAATGGGTCAACAGAATCCTAAGGTTCCACAAAATGAAATAGATTTACCAATAAGTGAAATCTTTTGAAGTTGAGGAAACAAATCAATAAAGGACAGTGTGAAAAAGCTGCCATAGTTGGCAAACTGCTGCCATTTCTTTCATACGGGAAATTCACCGCAACACTTGTGATTCCATGACACCAGTCTGAAAGTTGCACTGCAGTATGTATCCTTGCTTTAGATTTCTCAGGTTTTAGATCACACATTAGCATCCAATACCTATAGGCTTTTTGTCCTAACCTTTCAGGTACATGTACAAATAATGGTCTTCATTTGATTTCTTTTCACATTTCTTTAGTTATTATTTTTTCAAGATGGACTGGGAAGTTTCTCTTTTCAGATTTCCAATACCAGTGGCAATAATCACTTGTGAAATACCTGAGAAGGGATTGTAGTGATAACAAGAGGCCCCTGTTATCCCCTCACTCACAAAACTCTTGAACTCTATAGTAGTGATTCTTTTCAGTTTTTTCCCGCGATAGGACAAGAGGCAACGGGCACAAGCTGGAACATAGGAAGTTCCATTCCAAAACGAGGAAAAACTTCTTTAGGGTGAGGGTGATGGAGCCCTGGAACAGGCTTCCTAGGGAGGTCATGGAGTCCACTTCTCTGGAGATTTTCAAGACCTGCCTTGATGCAGTCCTGAGTGATGTGCTCTAGGCAATCCTGGTTTAGGACTTGAGCTGGATTAGATGATCTCTAGACATCTCTTCCAACTCTGACAATTCTGTGATTCTGTGACCTCCAGAAGAGACAGACCACAGATGAGTTGCAAGAACTTCTTCCACTGAGTAAGTTTAAAGTACTGATCAAAAAGAGCTCCTTGGATATGAAGTCTTTCTAGACTGTTTTCTTCTAGAAGTAAAATACTAGTGAGTCAGCAAGAAAATAATCTCCTACATAATCTAAAATCTTTACAATATTTTTCATATCTGCTTCTGGGCAAATAGTCCCACTGTACTGGAGGAAAATTAATAGAAAATGGCCTATTAGTGTCTTTATTTATAGTTCAAGACTCAACAACTCAGTGATTTATATTTTCAATTTAATCACACCAACTGATGTAAGAAATAACTGGAAATGCAGGTATGACCTTGCTCAAGCAGATTATATAAAATTCAATGTAGCAAAGCTTGTATATTGAAAATTGTGCAGTAATAAAATGGTTTTTGCAGCTTGCCAACTATGTCAATACAAGATAACGGTTTACGCAAATTACACGACTGAAGAATTAGAAATGTAACTTGAAAAAGGAAACATAATATTGGGTTTGTGGCAAGAACTCATTTTGTATGATAAAAATAATTCATAATTTGATCTTCAAAGCAGAACACAAAAAGAGTACTGAAGCATTTGAAATGCAAGGTCTATTATGGAATAAGGGAAGTGTGAAGAGAAAGAAATAGTCTGACAGCAGACTAGAGAATGGCAAAGAAACTCTTTTTGGGTATAGCTAAACATTGTATTCTTAAGAAAATAATTTGGTCATTTGAAATGAGTTGATGAAGTTCATGGGAGGGAGAAGAAGAAATAGTTTAAGAATCCAAAGTTTAGGTTTAGAAATTTCATTTAATTGACTGTATTTTTATCTTCACTTTAATCTTTATTAACATATTCAGGCACGAGAGGAAAGTTACTGAACCAATGGAAGGAGATAAATTCAGCTTGAAAAATACAGTTCCTTTTTAGGAACTTGTACTTTTTTTTAAGTTCCTTTTCCTTTACGTTCCCAAGCTCCATATACTTATGCTGTAAAGAGAAACAAAGAAGTGTAAACAACTTTTGCACACACAACAGATCAGGGTTGTGAGCCCAGAGAATACCCTCCCTGGAACAAACTTCCTGTTTCATGTGGAACATGTACATGGTCTTCTATAGAGGAAACAGGCTTTGTTCTGCCTGTGCCCTCTACTAACTCTGACCTGGAAATCATGCAAATAAGTGCTTTAAATACAGCCTTATAATAACCAAGGTTCAGAGCAGGCTTATGTCCGACTAGCTTGGAGCCCAGACAGGTTGTTCTTGTTTGTAAAGTATAGCATGGACATACCCCTGCACTGCAGGGATGTTAGGTGTTTCCAATGCCGTTTTCTTCATGTCTCATTTTCTATCCATGCTTAGCCTCCAAAAGTATTAAGCAGAATAGCTTGGAGTGATGTAGCTCGTCCTAGTGATTGTGAAGAGTAATGAAGGAGGAAGGGAGCAGTTTCTGATATACTACTCTAGTGAATTATGTTCTTTGTTGGTGAAAGTGTAGCTGCTTTTCAGACCCAGTTTATTGGTCCAAGTTGTCTGTATGAGGCTTTTGTCTCTTTAATGTTTGATGCAAGGACTTCTGGTGGGACATTACCATTAAGTAGAACCGAGTAAAACCTGGTTATTCCCTGGAACATGTGAGGTGTATAGTCATATTCAAGTAACTAACTGAAAGGAAATTCTTTGAGTAATGAAATGTTTCCAGTCATGTTGAGTACTCCATTAGAAAATGACTTCAGGAATCAAAGAAAGGTTGATTGCAATGCCACGCAGTGATTTTTTATTTTTTTTTCAATCTCCTTCTCATTTACACCTCCATGTTGGGAAGAAGAGGACCTAAGCAATCTGTGCTAACATCTTTCATACAAGTTAGATGTAATTTTTTCAAAGAATAATTCCTCTCCTGGTGCAGCTTCTCATGAAAATATAAATTCATTAATTTGTTAAAATACCCTAATGGCCTGACACAAGTGCAGAGGGTGTGATTATTCCCAAGTTATTAAGGGAAGGATCATTTAGATGCAGAAGTTCACATTTCATCACTGCAAGACTGTATAAAACGTTTGTTGAAATAGGTTTTTGGTCTATTAGGCTCCTCACTAATCTTTTGGGGGAACTCATTAACATGCTTGAATGATAAAAGGCATAAGGATAGCTTTCATCAAGGGAAATTGTTCGTGGTGCATGTCATGCATGGGATGCATTATAAGTTCTGTTTATGATGTGAGGAACCTTGTAATACCATCTGATGCACTGCATAAATCATTGCATTCTTGTGATGTGATAAATGCAGAGAAATTTAATTCTGGGACAGTTCTTAAACACAGGAAATCAACAGATTGTGTAAAAATCCTCCTCCCTTTTGGCCTTCTGCTTATAAAGTAGGAACGATGTACTCCCTCCCCTTTTCCCATAAAGAGTAGCAATGCTGAATTGCTTTGGCCTGTGTCCTTTAAGTGGTAGAAATAGTTAATCACATGTCAGAAGCAAGCTTTGGGCTATGATTAATCCCACATGTTGAGAAGGATCTTTCAAGAAATTGTTTAAGAGAGGTCATGAGTCTTTTGAAAAGAAAATGAGACAGCTTGGCAGAGAAGAATATTTTAAACATCCTGTTTGTTGAATAGATACCTGGTGAGAGAATTTGGCTGAATAATTTTGAAAGAATTATTCTTCAGCAAATGAAACCCTTTCAGATGGCTGTTATCGCAGTTTGAAATCCAGTAATGTATCTTGGAAAGCTGGAGAACACTTGGGAGTGTTAAAAGTGGCAGGGAATGTAGGACATCAGAAATTTCTGTTCAAGCATATTTTTCTATGTTTACCTTATTTCACTTGTGTTTTTATAATGAGCTGACAATTTTACCAAATTTTTGCTTGTCAGTATTTATTTGGAATTAAGTTGCTAAGGAGAAAGTTCTAATAGCAGAATTCTCAAATTACTTTTTTTTTTTTTTTATGCATGCTAGGTATGTCTACAGGCCCAGGCTTACAGCCTTTATTTACAGTTCTTACCAATCTAATGAGTAGTCCATATGTGAGCTCAGCCATGAATTGTCTGTAGAAGATATGTAGGAACAGATATACACAAGCTGCAGCAAAATATTTTGAAAGATTTAATGAAATCCATGAGTTAGATAAAGTAGTGCAATATTCTGGACTCATCTGCTTGGGCGGAAGTATTCATGTTTATTCAAGAACATGCAATTGCTTAAAGCTCTTTCACCTCAAAGATAAAACTGCTAATAAGTTTTATTACCAGCATCCTCTACAACTGGATGTTCAACCCATAATTCTTATCCAATCTTATATGTTCATTGATACAGAGAAATTATGTTTTGTTGTGGATTTATGTTGCCAAGATTTAGAGAGCAAGAGGCAACATATAAATGGAAATGCTCTGCTGCTGAAGTAAGTAGGGAAGGCATGCTTTCTAGGTTAGAATCTAAAGGGAATTTTTGCCTTAGTTATAAATTTATTTATATATTTGCCTTATATATTTATGTAAATATAAGTACACATATAAAAGTTTCTTTTTTTTCATATGAAGAATGATTTTGGTGGCTGTCAATAAGACTGTTCTGAAAAATGATCAAATGAAAGCAGGGAGTTAGATTACATCTATCATCTATGCAGGATGATCTTACAAATAGGGACGAAGGTCCTCATTCCTAGTGAGAAAGCCATAAAGGAGGTAGGATGGTCCAGGAGAAAAGAAGTTAGGGCAACATAGGCATAGTTCACAGAGTAGTTTATTTAAATTATTTGTTCTTTTCATTTGTTTACATTCCCCAAATAGAAAAGAAGCAAGCAGCAGGGAAGTGCAAAAGGGTCTCCATCTTCAGTGCAGCACAAATGTAATTTAGGGTCTCCTTTACCAACTATTTCAAAAACGACAAACTACATATTTAATTTAGGTCAAAAAAAGCCAAGTAGCCTTGGTTCAGCATTGCACTTTGTAGATGGAAAAGGACAAGTGTTGAAATACCCTATCTGAGAATATGAAACCCTTAAGAGTCTATTTACAGTACCTTCTTTTGACAACTCTTACCGCTTTTACCCTTGTTTACTGGACATTTGCTGTATCAGCTTACCTCTCATTGCTGATTTTCCTTTTATCATGTTGCTCCAAAAGCTCCCCACCTTTCTGTCTCTCAGTAGCTTCACACAGAAGAAGGAAACATGCTAAATTGAGGGACAATTACAGATAACATATTGCAGTTCAGAAATATAAGAGTACTGCCCTAACTTCAGGCTCTTTATTCTCTTTTTTACTATTAACTCTCAGAAATATTTTAATAGCCAAGGGGACCAAGTCTTTTGATCTCAAATTCATAAAGCTCCATTTATTGTAAGAATGGCAAATAGAATAAGGAAGAATGTAAATGGTCATATGACTGTCAGAGAAGGTGAAAATCAAGTTCAAATCCATCAATAAAATAGAGCAGACTGATATGAACATTAAAAGAAATTACAGATATATTACTAACAACAGCTGCACTATTAAAATTAATTTGTGAAAATGTAAAGATTGGGCCATCCTTCATGTTGATCACTGGATGCATTCCATCACAGTGTACAAAACCAGAAGGATTTATACTCACCAGTGTAATAAGGTAAAGCCTTAAAATTTGAGTGCAGTGAATAAATGCTTTAATTAAAATGAATAATAAGTCTTTCTTTGGTCTGTTGCATACTTTATATTATCAGAGTTTTAGATGTAGTTAAGATACTCAGATATTTGTTCAAAGAGAGACGCTCCTTGCCCAAAGAGTAAATTTGACTGAGTAGAGGAGAAAAATAATGCTTTTGTTGTGTAATGTCACTGGTGAGAAGTATGTCCTAGTTCTGACAGAATTGGTACCTTTGAGTACCCTACAGCATTAGATGCTTTTCTTTAATTTAAAATTTACACTAGGAGCCAGAAGAAATAAAATATTTTGAAACAACAAACCCAAATGCTTAAGACAAAGCAAAATCTGTGCTACTGAACATAAAGAAATTGTTTTATTTTTATTTTTATTAGCCTTGAATTCAATTTAATTTGTATACATTTACACTATTTTGTCTGGCTGGACAGTGTTACCTCAGAAGAAACTGAGAGCTGGGAGCAAAGCAAGAGTGAGCAGTGGCTGGAAGCAATGGCCCCGGTACAGAAAGTGCAACATCCTGGAGTAGAACAATGGGGAGGCTACTGGATGGCATTGTCTTTTCTTAGGGCAAGACACACGTTCCCAGGTGAGAAACAAAGATTCAGAGATAATACTTTAGGTGTCTGAGTTAAAAAAGGCCACAAGATGTGGAGGTAATCGCTGGCTGCAGCTGAAGAGTTTTTGACAGAGGAGCCTATAGCAAGTTAGTTTCGCTGTCCTGAGGGCTGATCTAAGCAGCTTGAATGGAGCTGGAAGTGGTGAGGAAAGGTTACGATTTAAGTGAGGTGGTTTTGGTTTTAATAATTTTTTTATGTGTTCTGTACCTTTTAAAGGAATAAATAATGCTATGCTGTTTGTTGGGTTGGGCTGCAGTGAATCCTGCATTCTGACAGGATTCTGGGGAAAGCTCTGGTAAAATCAAATCCTTCAGTGTTCGCCACTACCTGAAGTAGTTCCAGGTAGAGAGAAGACAAATTTGTTTCTGAAAGGTTGTGTTTAAGAGAAAAATTTTATTGAGTACTGGTAGTGGAACATCCACAAATTTAGCTGTAGGCCTTATGATCTGTATTGTAACCAGTGCTATCAATGGCATTATTGCCTGGCTGGAAGATATATAGTCAAACCCAGGAAGTTTATAGGTTACTAATGATTAGGAAAATGCAGAAAACTACAGAATATCTCCTTTAAGTTATAAAAGAGTGTTTATGTTTTCTGTGTAATATATGATGATGAAATGTGACTCGTGTTCTGTGAAGGGCCTCTCATGTTTTTAGAGCTCTGTGGCATGACAGCCATTTTGTTTTCAGAGTTTCTGAGGTATTAATAAGACAGAAATATTTAGTGCTACATCCCAATGATCTTGCCTGTTCTTTTATTGTTTCCTTTATGCTAAAAGAAATCAGTGTAGCCTAAAGATGGTTTCCTATTGCTTATGGCAATCACAAAACTTCTTAATAATCCTGTTGTTAACATTTCTGTTCACAGTACTGACTGGGGAAAAGAACGTACACACAAAAGGAACTATAACCTTGAAAGCGCCTGCAAAGATTTTTGTGGGTTTTTTCTTTTGTTCTGTTTTTTTAAATTATTATTATTATTGAATGCTCAAGCCAGTATTAGCTGGCTAAGACTTTTCTGACAAGCGTGTCATGGAGTCATGGAGAACAATCAGGTGTCTGGCTGGTTTTCTCTCAGTCTGCATTTCAGATGTGAGTCTGGTTGGCTGGAGCAAGGTTCATTTATCCTGATATTAGCTTTTCTTAACCTGTCAGATTAGGAAGATCAAGCCTTGTTAGAGCCAGACACTTCCACTTGATGTGGATGCATTTCAGCTCATCTCTGAGGGATGCTTGGAAAAAATCCATGTTCAGTTTGAAAAAGCAGCTTCTTCAAACTTTTGTGTAGAGCTCCATCCAACAAGCAGTGGTACTGTACATTTCTTACCTTCAAACTCTGTTGGGAACACTATCATTTTGATTTTTATATCTGTCCTGACATACGTATCTCCCAGTTTTGCCAGGGGAAATATATTTAATCCATGGTTAGTATCGAAGTTTCCTGATATGTTATCTGCCCGAGGCTGACATGGTGTTGTTCTTGGGCAGAGGCCTACATGCTGAGGCTTGAAGGACTGCTCTCTGGAGTTTCTTGACTTAGGGCCTGAAAATTGATTCACCCTGTGGTATTAGCTGCCTCTCTTAGCATGTCATCTTTGCCTTAAAAATCAAAAAAGATGAGACCCAGGAGCAGTAGCTGTAATAAAAGCACTGCCTGTGACTGTTATCAAGGGGCAACAAACAAAGGGTCAAGACAGGGTCCTGTAACTTTCTTACTGTAAGGAACTATTAAAAGAAGCTACTAATAAAGCTTTAGTTAACTTTGCAAACTGAACAAACTAGTCCCAACTTTAAGTGATTCCAGGTAGATCCCTCTTAAAGTCTGTTGGTGCTGTTGAAGATCTTGTTGAATATCAAATATTTGATGAAACAGCAAACAAAGAATGCCTGTGAGCTTTGGGCAGTCATGCAGGAGCAGCACCCATGCAGTTCAGACTGAGCTTGTTGTCAGTATTTGTACATGTATTCTCAGTGAACAGAAGTCAGCCCGTCTCTGGCAGACTGGAGCTGGCAGCATTCATGTGCTTACGACCTAGCTTACGTTCCAATGGGACAATTTTCCATATGCTGTTCTCACTATTTTAACAAAGCTGGTCCAGTGGCCTAAGTACTTTCTTACTTTGTCTCTGAGCACACTGTTACCATCCTGGTAACATGCCTCAGGCAAGCAGCTTTAATTTTTTACGTTTATGTGTTCTGAACATTCAAAAAAGTATCAATTTTAAATGTTCCCTTTAGTTGTTATTTAGTTGTGATCATTCCCCTTGCTCCTGAAGGGATTAAATGTAAGCCTAACTGCTTCAGATTTGACGTGTCTAAGAGCAACACAGCCAGATTACAGCTTGCTTGACATGGAGTAACTTTTTGCAGCACAGTATGATGGCTGTTTTAGGGGTTTTTCACTGCTAGTAGGTCTTACTGGGCAACAAACAGCTCAGAGGAATAAGAAAAATCCCTATTTGGGTTAAGCAATGACTGACTGCTTCATCAAACATAAGATCACATGTGTTTTGTAAGTGTGAGTACAGTCACTGAAATGTATCATCCATTTTTAATCTCTTAGTCCTCTCCTGCAGTGAATCGTCCTGGTTAATTTGATGTTGGATTAAAATTCCCCATTAATCAGTTTATAATGTATTTAAATGTTGCATTGTGATTTCATTAACTGTATCTTCTTCTTCATATTATGAGAGAGCACTGGATTGGCCCTGTTTATACATTTCATTGTTTTGGGTTCTTCTGGCATATCCTAAATTAGTTGCTCACTAATGTGAACTGTGTCAGTCTTTAATTTTTGTTCACACAGAATTCCCTGTTTCCCTAACAATGCTCAATGTATTCCTCTTAGGCTCCTGCTGTTTCTGCTCTTACAGCTTTGTAAAAATACTTCTGGTTTTGTAATGTCATTATAATTATCTCTGTATTCTGTTTTAGTCTCTAGCATTGTTTGCATTCTGAACTGCTTTGCACATGCATCATTGTGTAAGATTCTGTTACATTAATATAGCACTGCAAGTAAACTAATTTGCTTCAGTTTTGCAGGGCAGTGGGTGTAGATCCAAACGCTGTCACAACACTGGAGATTGGCTTCTATAGTTAGTCTCTGGTTTAATCTCAAGTTTCCATAGTCACTTCATATATTATTTCATTGACTGGAATGGAAGCTGAACTGAGCCTTTCAACGGAATTATTAGTCACAATAAAGTGGTTCATAGAAGCAGCCTTGTTGAATTTGTATTGTCTTGACTTATGAAAAATCTAGTTTGAGTCATCTAGATGGATGTTTAAAAGTATGTGGAGGTATTCACAAAGTTATGTAAACTGGCTCTTTACACTGATAGAGACCTCTGAAAATAATGAAATAGTAACTAGTTTAAAAATATAGTGGTTTTTAAATTATTAAGTAAATAACTATAGAAGGATCAGTAGAAATTGCAGTAAAATATTCTGTATTTCTTTTTTTGTCTATGGAGTATGTGGTGGTTCAGGTCAAAATAGTATTATTATTTCAAAATTCATGGACTGTAAAAACCATTGACCATATGACATTATGTGATAAACTCAGTCTAAATAATAATAATTCTCAATATATTAGAAGTATTATAGTTTTATGCCAATCTAATAACAGACATGAAATAAGCACAGTGAAAACTGGTTTTAAAAAAAAAAGTTAAAATATGAAAATCTTTCCTGCTGTGCTGAGAAGAACTGGGGAATGCAGTATTTTGTCACAATACATAAATAAATGTGCAATATCTTAAATATGTAAATAATAGTAATTATTTTGCTGCTAGGTACTGCTTTTTTTGATTGTTGGCTAAATTAACAATTTTTTGTCAGAAGTAAGATAATGAACGCTTAGAATCAGTTTTTCTCTGCTTAAAGGCTGAGTGACATGGTCATGCACAAAAGAGATGGTGCCATAGAGATCAAGGGCATATAAATACTGCGGTGGCTTTTGCTTGAACTCTTGACTGCTGAGAGAGAAACTCATTGCACTTCAGCCCAGTTGCCCATTATTTCTACGGAAATGTGGTACCTCACAGAATCACTTGTGAGCCCCAACTGATCGATTTTGAGGAGGACATTCCTCAAAGAGGAAGAAGCATTGCGAAGTATCTCTGTGTCACTGCCCACCCTACATCATTGCAGTTGTGCTTGAGTGTCTGCAACCAGACACTGTTCTCCAAATTTTCATATTTCTTTCATGGTATTTATGGCAGCTACCAGTAGTGTTGGGAAATTGGATGTCCTCTTTATAAACCCTTGGCGCACACTGATGAGGATAACAGGCTTCTTTACTGGATGCCCACTCAATTTTGGGATCCTGATTTCATTTGACCCCAATGGTTTTTTCTGCAATGGGAAACAGTATTAGAAGTTATACTCCAGTGTCATTGGAGAAATTGGAGTTTACTGTTTTCAAAACTCATTGACTTTTTTCTCCTTCATGTTACCTATTTCTGTCTTTCCCTGGCAGCACATATGTACTGGTTTTCAGGCAACAATTTTTCTTCATTTTCTTCATTAGTGCTCTTGTTTTTCTCTTACAGCTTTTCTGCACTTCACCAGCTGAATCTCTTCGACAAGAGAAAGTATATGTTCCTGTGCCCCCTGTAACGTGGCCCCGGGCAACACAAAGGTTCACACATCCCATATGGAGCTTTATGACTTCAGGTGAGAAAGAAGTAATTGAAGCAGATGAATTTTAAAAGGGAACTGTTTATATGCAGATGTATTAGAGGAAGTCTGTGATTCAAATGTCTGTGGGCTAAATTATGGAAAAAGAGTTTCTCAGTTAAAAATTCATCATAAAGAACATCAAATTAACTTTAAAATGCAGTATAAAAAAGAACTGGTAAAATAAATTTCAAACTACTGTAAATCAGTTTGAAATATTACACTACACATTTTTTCCTTACTATTATTGTTTCTAATTTTAATTATTTATTGACTTATATTATGAAATTTTTCTTGGCTTCAGGACAGTTATTTTTAGTATCCCCTTCTTTAGCTTTTGCACCAGCTCTTCTAAGATGTTTTTTTAAAATATCCTAAAACTCATAGGGTATTGCCATGTTTGATTACTAGAAGTTTTTTCTGGATTGGCAATGGATGCATTGTTTTGACTGCTCTGCAGAGAGATTACTTTTCCAATTCCTTCTTCTGGTCAGACGATTCAAACTGGGTGATATTAATAAGCTGAGGTTAATATATTACTGTAACAATGTATGAGGCACACTATTGAATAAAGCTGACTTAAGCTTATTTTACACAGAGGATGCAATAATAATGAAATATATCTATCTGTTTTTCAAAAAGAAAGTATTCTAAAATAATACAGCCCAGCCAATGTGCTTGTGCATTCATTTTAAAGACTTGCTTCTAAAAGAAAAGTTACTTGGCTAATGAGTTCCACTAATGATTCCTGGTTTGTTTCAGGGGTTTTTGGTTTGGTTTCGGTTTTATTTTTTTGACCATGGAGCTTCATGCCTTGAATATTACAGTGGTTTTTTCTACAGTGGTTTTGAAAAATAGCTTAAATGTTCAGCTGATTATATTGCAAAGCTTTTTTTTAGATTTGTTTTTATCACTGCTGGAGAACAAGCACAAAAAAAATTTTAGACAACTTGATATCTTTGTTTTTTCTTTATATACTGTAATGCTTGGAAATAGTATTGCAAATGGGAAGAGATTAGGATAATAACAGGCATACAGTGTAAAACATGTTCATGGGTAGCTCTTACTTTAAGGTTTTGGTGAATCAGCTTGTAGTATACAAATTGTGTCATTTCCAAAGTAATTCTTGTTCTGAGCAGTCCATGTTGCCCTTCTCCAGAGATCTTGTCATTGGTTTCAAAAGATGGGAATCTTTATCTGCTCTCTCTGTATGTGTACATATATATCTGTATGTGTTTACCTGCTTTAGTTAAACCTGTTCCACTTTGTCCTCACTATGCTCAAATCTTCTTCTCGGCTTTGCCCGAAGTCATGTCTAGACTAGCTTTAGAGTTTTCCTCCACATGTGCCAATCAGAAGACTCCCCAGTACTGAGGAGCTCCCAGCTGATTAGTGGTTAGCAGATACTTTGCAAAATGCACTGATTTCTTCAGCTGTTGTCTGTATGCCTTTCTTTGTGGGGACACCGTGAAACCATATGCTTTTTGAGGCAAAGACTGCAAAAGGGAAGTTCTTGACTAGATTTCAAGAAGACACTGTGATAACATTGCAATGATAAAAAACTGTAATTTCACAGAATCACAGAATCACAGAATCACAGAATCACGGTGGTTGGAAGGGACCTCAGAGATCATCAAGTCCAACCA
>JAOTQQ010000002.1:5820058-5850156 GCA_026546715.1 Gallinago undulata | reverse complement strand
CTCCGCCCAACCTGTATTTGTGCCTGGAATTGCCATGTCCCAGGTGCAGGACCCTGCACTTGGCTTGGTTGAACTTCATGCGATTTGCACAAGCCACCTCTCCAGCCTGTCCAGGTCCCTCTGGATGGCATCCCTTCCCCCTTCCCTCCAGCGTGTCAACTGCGCCACCAAGCTTGGTGTTGTCAGCAGACTTGCTGAGGGTGCACTCTATCCCACTGTCCATGTCACTGACAAAGATGTTAGATAGTACTGGTCCCAACACCGACCCCTGAGGAACACTACTCATTACTGGCCGCCACTTCGACATTGAGCTGTTGACTGTAACCCTTTGACTGCCTTGAACCCTTTGAATCTTGATTTATATTCATAAAGTTCAAAGATCTGATCAGGGACAAAAGTTACTTAGTGTTTTTAGGCCAGGGATGCTTTCTGCCATTTTATTCCTGGCCATTCATAGAACCTGCAGATATTTTTTCATATGACACAGTATTCTTCAATAATTTTCTCCTGTGTGATACTTTTTTGTAATCTCAAATGTCAGCTACAGATCATCAGAGTCATTTTGAAATTGAATTTTAATGTCTAAATGTTCCTTTTCCTTCTGTTTGTAGTCTACTATCTCCAGCACAGAGCTGGTACTGCAAGGTACAAGATACTGTGCAGACCTTACTTTTTAATCTATTTGTGTTTATATTCATGGTGTCATTCTCAATGAGCTTAAAAATACACTTTACACAATCATTAAATATATTATGTTGTTCTGGGACATAGCTAAACCTTTATTTTATAGAAGTGAATACCATAGCCAAAAAAGAATGGAGAGAGGTTGGTTATTTCAAATTAAGATGTAGACAAGACTGTATACCCCTGCATACATATCTATATACACACACACAAGCACACACCTCCTTTTGTTGGACTGGATTCAGAACCCTTTCAGTTTCCCCTAACTTTCTGCAGATTTACTTGCAGGGCTGCAGTTTTCTTTGTTGCTTGCTAGATATTTCTTTCTCCAAAATATTTCAGCCAATGTCACATATTTTTCCTAAATTAGCTGAAGAAAAAATAAATCTTCAGAAAAAAGAAATGAAAGCTAAAAATAGGTTCAAGATAATTTACTAAGCTTTAACATTTTTCTTATTTTTAAGGAGACATATGAAATTTAAGGTAATTTCAGTTTGCCATATTCATGAAAATATCTGTCACAATTGGCCAAATTACATTTACCAAAAACAGAGCTTTGCATTGATGTCGGGACAGATTGAAAGCTCTGAGGACTCTGCCTTTGCTGATGGTGCTACATCCCTGTGGCACTTGCAGCGCTGGCCAGCTTGTGTGCACCTAACCCACCGAGCAGCACAGCAAGTGCCATCTCCTCGTAACTCCTGGTTCTGACTAGATGGCACATATGCCATCCTCATGGAGTAAATCAAACTTTTCTTGTAATTGCTGTCCCCAGCTGCTCTCAAGTATGTCTTATATGCTTTCAGCAACGCCCATGCTGGTAATCAAGCTGAGTGGATTTGAAGATAGCATGTCTAATTTGAATGTAGAATGGCTTGGAGCCAGACCAAGGACAAAGAAGGAATAGTTTGGAGTAATGTTGGCAAGCAAGTTTGGCAACTTTGAGCTGAGATTACAGGAGTGGCATGTAAGGAAGCAACTTTAACTTGGTAAGCAATGTGGAAAGGCTAGAGATGGAAATAAACAGATTAATGCAGACATGAGCTCAAGAGAAAGACTGTGATAAGGAATTATAAGAAAACCAAATTGAGAGCAGGAGCCCGAATAGAAGTTCGACATTTTTACAGAGGCCAAGAATGGGGAGTGGGGACAAGCAGCCTTCCTCTTCGTCTGGTTTTAGCAAATTCTGCAGCTCACCAGTATGGCAACTGCCCTTGCGCATCTCTGGGAAGAGGTAAAGAATGGCCAGCCAGTCTTACTGCTGCTCAATATTGTAGCTTTGAAGTGGGGGCTTTTCCCTTTACCTTTTTTTTTAAAATTATTTTTAAAGTCTCGGAGTACTTGGGTATACTGTTTTTAATATCACATTCTGAAGAATTAAAAATCATAATCAGTACCCAAAACAGGTCAGTCTGTTGAGTGAAAAACAATGCTAGATATTTAATGTAATAACTTTGATATATCTGGGTAGGAGAAAAAGATAGCCAGTCAATGCATAATAATTATTTTCCTGTTTGCGTTAGCATGGCCTTGTACTCTCACAGTTGTAGTTAATGTCACTATTCAGGTGGAATTGTGAGAAGGCTGTACCAGCCAATTAAAATGGTAATATGATTTCAGGATCTGTTTGTGATCATATTGATTTCTTTAATGGAAAGCTTCTCTGTAACCTTTTCAAAGCACATACTGTACTTTTTACACTTTTATAGATTAATCTTGTAAAACATTATTTTAAATTGTCACACAGTAGGCTTGTAGAATTTTATAAATTGCCTAAAAGATGATAAAAAATACTGTGATTTCGTGATAAAGAGCATTAGAGCACTGCCAGCTGATCACAAAAAGTGCCTCGGAGTCTATTGGGAACCCCACATGGCAGAATGAAAATTGCAATAGAGCAATTAGGAAAAGGAAGATGTCTTTTATTAAGACATAGGGATTTGTTTTCGTGGGAAACTTGTTTTAAAAATGTAATATAGCTATCAAAGAAAATTTAGAATGTGAACAATTTATACTTCATAAAGTATAAAAGTGCGAGTAACAAGATCTTTCTGAGATTTGGAAGAAAGCAGGCGCTATGCATGAGTCTGTTAAATCATCAAACATGGACTTCATTCCTGAGGAATTCAGATATGACACATGAACCTAAAGCAAAATTCCAGACTGGAGTACAACTCCTCTCATGCTTTACAAAACTGAACCTTCAGATAGAAACCAATGAGTAAGGTGTATTGGGATTTGAATTTTCTGGGGGGAAAAGAATACTTGGGGATGGGATTGTGTGAATGGATTTTAATTGTGATGAAAAAAGGCTATTTACATCTTATAAGGGCAGGAAATTAATGTGCTGCCAACTTTACTGAATTGTAAGAATTCCTTGGCACTTTAAATAGTGGGAAAATGTTAAATTGTACTGGAGAATTGTTGATGATGATTTAGAAATTATGTTTTATTCAGCCCATTTCAATAGATAGTTTCAAACATTTTTGTGATAACCTGCATATTCCATGCCGAAATACTTGTGTAGTGTTACTGTTATGCCAAATCTTGTCAGCTTATTAAAATGAAGAGCAAGCCAAAATGAGCATAGGTCTCACCATTCATTATTTAGGGCAAGCACTGGATCATATAAAATTGCTTAACTGATTCAGTATGTTTAGACTGCATATCTTTGTAATCCTTTTGCAATTTACTCAAAATCTGTACTGCTGTTGTTCAGAACTCTGTTTATATATGCGTGTGGAGTAGCATATAATTTAGAAGTGAGGTCAGCAGTTTTGTTGTGGTACATGCCAGCCACTGAGACCCTTGTTAATGGCTCAGAGAGGGGCAAAAGGAAACCTAGGAATGGTGCTAGTCTCTTTAGACATAGAAACAGGCTAAACATAGATGCAGTGCTTATATTGACTACTTGCTTATTTGAGACAGCTCTGCCCCTTTTGCAGAAAATAAGAGGAATTTGCACTATTTCCTTAATTCTTTCTTAATAGGTGATGGGCTTTGCCTTATGCTAGTAAGACGGTATTTCGGTCTCTTGGCCTATAGACTACCCACACTGCTGTGTGTGCTCTTTAACTGTGTGATTCTCAGTCAGATACTGATGTTCCTTAAGACCAAATCAAGGTCACATCTTCTCTATCTTTCTGTCATCAAATTTCTTTATGTGAAATATGTGGATACTATATCAAATAGAGCTAGACCTTCCAGTTCCCCACCCCAGTGATTTTTCTACTGCATTGAGTGTTTCTTTCGTGCTGGAAGTATTGTGTCTGCATGCAGGGAAGTAAATGGATACCTCACGGGCAGGATCTACTGTGAGATTTGTTCACCCTAGTGTTTCTGCTGCAGATGCATGTGGGTCACTCAGTGGATGGCGATACGAGCTGTAAGGTGGCTGGTTGTTATTTGGAAACGTACTCTGTGCGTTACTTTGATAGTAACAGAAGCATCTCTTCCCTCTGCAGTGTAGTTTTCTGTTGTGTCTGAGTTGCACAGACACCAGGCATGTTTTCATACACATTTCCTTTGCAGCTAGGGTGACAAAAGCCTGACCAGAAGGCCTTAACTTTTTCTTGTTCCCCATGGTGATTGTGTTTAGGAGAGGCCTCATCAGAGGTGACCGTTTCCTATACTCTCCTCTTCCCATACCAGGCAGAGGCAGACGAAGAATCTGTGATAGGTACCAGAATGCTTTACCTACTCTCTCTCCTAAAAGGTACTACAGCTATTTGGAACAGTGCGGCGTTGTGGAAGCACATTGTCTGTGTGCAGTGAATGCCTGAAGGTATGCTCTTTGAGATCTGTAAATCTCAGCTGGCATTGTCAGGCAGCCTGTGGTGACCCACAGAGGCCACTACGCTTCTGGCCTAGCTCCTAACAGATAGAGATGGGAGTACACTCGTCTTTGGTCTTGCTCTAAGATCCTGTGGGCCCACACCAGTGCACTGTGGAAGGTCAGTTTAATTTGCTTCTGGCGTTCTAGACCATCATGTAAAATAATGAGCATACTGCTCTGCATCTGCAAAAGTGGTCTTACAGCTTTGTCAACATATGTTTTACTTGCTGGTGCAAGAAGATGTGTGTGGGCATACAGAACTGTAGGGGTTATTGGGGTATGAGAGCTGTTGGAGAGCTGTTCAGCATGGCAGACACAGAGGCTTATTCCTACCACCACTGCATAAACTAATTGTTCAGTCCAATGTAAATAAATCCCTTTTAATTGAATATGCTGCTGGGCTACATATCTTGCATTTTATTTAGCTTTAAGTCTGAATCTTTCCTGAGTTTAGGATTTCGTGGTTTGATCAATTTCCCAAGATAAATTGTCTGGTTTGTGTACAACTGTGCTAAAATGCAAGGACACCTTCACATCCACCACCTTCTGCTTCTACTGCTTTTCCACCCACTGCTTGATTCCAACTAATTAAACACATAGGTAAATGCAACGGCAACAGACAGTGCTTCCACACCCTTCCTTTGCATCCACATGGAAAGCCTGGGGAAAGCTAATGACCTGTACATCATTCTCTAGCAGCTCTCCACCTGTTTGTATGCCCTCTTTATAGTTCTTTCCACATCAGTGGCCATTAATTATGGGCAGTTTACAGCAGGAATGAAGTACTCCAGAGTATCCTGAGTGGACAACTGGTGCCTCTCCTGTGGGAAATGTGGTGTGGGGTCTTTGACTTGGTGACTCATAATTTCCAGAGGCATGCACCAATGCTCACCTCACCAGATCTATTTGAGGCTATCTGAAAGAATCTTTAGGTGCACACTGCTGTTTTTTTGTATGCACAACTCCTCACTGAAATTTTATGGTAACTTTATGTAATAACCGACGCATAAGTTGGCCAGTCACCAGTCTGGTGAGACACTCTGTCAGTCAAGTAGAACTCCATTAAACTATCAGCTTCTGTTTTGAGGATTTTTATATGAAAACAGATTTTCTCTCCAATATTCACAGGTTTGACAGAGAGCAAAATATTTCCATTTCCCATAGCAAACAGCTTGTCCTTATGTAATGACAGTTTTCCATCTGCAAGAACTGCCTTTTTGATACCACAAACCACCTGAGGTGAAAATGTAACTGACTTGCTTTTCTGTAAACCTGCCAAAAGTAAAATTATTTTGCCTGTAGCAAGAAGTGTT
Organism: Gallinago undulata; assembly: GCA_026546715.1. Taxonomy (NCBI): domain Eukaryota; kingdom Metazoa; phylum Chordata; class Aves; order Charadriiformes; family Scolopacidae; genus Gallinago; species Gallinago undulata. The sequence continues at coordinate 5,844,324 of JAOTQQ010000002.1, read as the reverse complement.
TTCATGCTAGAGTATTCTCCAACTTTCCTAAAAGTTGCATACTTCTGATTTTATCAGAACAGAAGAAAAGCTATAGTGTCTCTCTTGGCAAATTTAACCTATTCTATTGTGAATCAAGACAGCAGTCTTATTTGTGAGTTCAGGTTTCATATTCACTGAAGAAAGCTTTGGTGTGTCAAATTATCCCTGTCTGTATCTCAATTCGAGCTTCTAAATCACTGGTATGTGCCTGACTGAATAGCAGACCCGTTTCTGGTAATAAAGGGAACTGCAAATATGCATTTTTAGCTCCTTTTGAAGGTATTTTTTGTTTAGATTTATAAATATAGATTTAAGTGCCTAACGTATTGCATTAATTTTGAAAATATTTGACCTGAAGAATCATATATTAGTTACATATGTTCCAATTAGAGAGAGAGATGTCCAGAAGAGGGAGAGGTGACGGGGGAGGAAAAAAATACAAAATAATAAATATTTTGGCTGACATCTTCTTCTGACAGGCTCTGAGGCCAATCTCAAGCATGATTATTTTAAAATAATAGTTTCATAATGTAGTTAAAATTGTCTTCTAACAGTGACTTGTTTTTTCCACTCACTTTGATTTTCCTTTTATTGGGAGATATTTAATAAAAAGCATCACTTGCCCTGACCTTGCCAGCATCCCAAAGCATTTGACAAGTTGTATCATGTCTTTAATCTAGTGCGGCAGAAAATCCTAAAGAAGTTATCTGTTGTGCATCTGTGCTAACTTTGGGTAGAGAGGGCATTTTCAGACTAGAGCACAAGTCACAGAAACCTGCAACCTCTTTGCTACTGTGTGCCCTAAACTGCTAGAGAGTTTTCCTTCCCAACAACTTGCAGTTTTTGGCATATATTGATGTTAGGCATAGCTTCTTCCTTACTGTGCATCCTATTTATGCAAAAATCCTTCTGCCTTGTTTCCTTTACGCCAATAACTCTGCTTTTTTCTCCTATTACCTATGACAGCATCTTAAATGCTTCTTCTCAGTTACGTTATTCCCCAGGAAGGTTATTTCCCCCTTGGAAGGCAAAGAGAAATGGCTTTATCCTTTCTGCTGCTGTAATCCTGTCTGTGCACTTCTGAATCCAGTTGTGTTTAGGATGGGGAAGGCGGAAAGTGCATTCTATAGTCCTGCCTTTTTGGGTAGTCCCCAACCTCGTTCATGATCACAGAAGCATTGGTATGAGAAATGGACTTCAAAGAATATTTTACGTAGTTCTTTACTGCTGGAAGGATGGAGATTTCTTTAATGAAGTTTTATGCAGTGTGAAATATAAAGTGAGAAAAAGATGAATACAAGATACCCAAGTATTCATCACAGTTGCTTCCTAGGAGAAAAATGTTTGTCCGAGTGAAATTGATATCAATAGCAGTGTCTGTGTTGATTTTTGCAGAGCTGAGAAAAATTTCAACATTAAATAGTAAGCCTTGGCTGCGTATTTTGCTGGTTCTACCTGTATTTCATCAAGTAATGGAGTAGCAGCTACAGCAGATTAGAAAAGCCAACCTGTATTCTGACCAGCTATGGACTCAGTAATTTGAAAGCTCTTTAAGTCAACATTATTTTAAAATATTTTTAATCACAACAACATAAAAATAGCATGGATTATTACTGCACTAGCAAATTAATGTAAGAATGTATAAAAGTGGGAGACAGTTAAAAAAATGCCGCTTGAAGAAACTCTTTAACAATATGGAATAAAGCTTAACACTTCGACAGTCTAAAAATTGTCAGTTGAATCATCTTAAAATAATACAGCAAGAGCTGTCCAAATATAGTCCATCAACAACTGTTTGATAACAAGAGCCCTAGAAAAATCACTGCAATAGCCCAAGTTATAACAGACATTCAGAATTTTGAGATAAATCAGTGCAGTAGTGTTTACGTGATAAACATGTAGACCAACCTTAAATCATGTCTTGACTTATACTGAACCAACAAAAATGTTCCCAAAATTAAAATATTAAGAAGAAAATATTGTTTCACAAGAAATTAATTTAAAGAGATATATCCTACATATTGATGTGTATTATATACATAACTCATCTTGAAAGTATTTTGAATGCCACATTGGATATAAGCAAAGAGACATTACATTTTCTGTGTGACAGAATTATTAGGCTGCAGCTGCAGATTTGGGCTGTGAATTTTTTTATTCTGACAGTAAATCATTTCAATAGACATGGAATACAAAATGTTTCAAGCCAAACCTTTAAGGAACTGTATAGGCAGTGTCATCATACCCTTAAATATTCTAGAAAAAACCCCAAGAAAATTAAAAAATGAAAAGGTTTATTGTGAAAGGAAGGACAATCTCAGTCTAGAATTTCTGCTGGACATAAAATTGTGAAGGTACTAGTATAAAATTACTAAGTTCACAAGTTTTCTTTATTGGAGCTTTAGGTCTAAATGACAGAAGAACAATAATGCTGCATTTGCCTTGGAATCCAGCAATACAAAGGAGAAGTTAGATGAAATAGCCTTTAGTATGAGGATCCTTAATAATATAATTGTTTTAAACCAAATGAATTGATGCAGTTCTCATCTCAGTACACAGAATTTATGCCACTTGTAGCAGTTGCTTCTCTGCTTCCTCATTGTTACCTTACAAAGGCTCTGCTTGTTTCAGAATCAGAATTCAGAGGAAGACCTATGTAGCTATCTGTGAGTCGGTGCCCATGGAGGCAACACAATAAACCTCTGCTGTTTAAAATACAATTTTAGTTTGTGATAAGGGCAGTAGCAAGGTGCACCTGTTTACCATCACAAAGTCTTGCTCTGTCAAGTTGTAGTACTTGGCACCAACAGAAATTTACTGCATTTATCAGAGTTCCATTCCCGTCAAGTCTTAATAATGAAAATTCTTCACAAATTGTTATAACAAATAGTTCCAAATACAGAGTAGCTTTCCAGCAATACTCAGCCAGTTTGCAAGTGCCTTGTAGAGACATTCTGATTTGTAAATCCCCCTTAAAGAATCAGCACTGTAGTTGTATAGTGGAAGTCCACTTGTTCAGTCTGTTTTTACTTCAGGCAAAATGACAAACTCATCCCCTGTCTCCCTCCCTCTGGAAGCAGAAAATATATGGTTTAAGTATTCATAAATGGACACCCTTCTGGGGGACAATCCCCAGCCTCTAGGGAGAGCTCTGGACAAAGTTGTTGTTTGGAACCATCGATTATGTTCGTGTTCACAGACTCACGTAATCTTTGGAAACTCTAAATCCTGTTGCTTTCTCCTGTACTATTCTCTATCCATATATGCTGTTGCAAATCCTTAATTTCTTCCACAGATTACATCAATACAGACTTTCTAACAGAGAAGTTTACTTGCACATGATAGCTGAAAATTACAGAGCATTGTTGCTTTCTTATTACTATTCTGCAATTTGCAGGGTAAAGTATCAAGGATCAGAATCACTGTTCTTTTGTCATTAAGAAATTTCATATTTCAATCTGTTTTTAACTACAAGTGGCAGTTTAGAAATAATGAGAACTATGAGCTAATACATCTAAACCCAGACCTTACTGCAGACAGCCTGTGCTCAAATCTCTAGGCTCCACAGATGCAATGTAGGTTTGTATCATGCCTTGCACAAACCAATTTGATCTTCATCGTCTTTTGTTCAGCACGGCTATCCTGTCAGTGTCAATGACCTGAGAATTGAAGTCTGTTATGGATACGTAATTTTCTTACAGTCATTTTAAATAAATCAATGCCATCTTAGCTCTAGGGGATCTTTTTTTGATTATTAGCACTGATAATTTGTTTCACATGACCCCACTTTTATGGCATATACCACAAACCCAAAGAAATTTTTAGTATTTAGCTTCAGGATTTTTCAGTCCAAAATTTGTATTAATTTTTCTTGCTTATTCTTTCTCTTTCTGCATTCCCCTTCTTCCCTCCCCTAGCCCTCCCCCTGGTAGTATCTTAAAAGCCTTTTTTTATGGTAGCTAAGTAAAAACCAAACTGAAAATGAATGCTTACTCCCGAACTGTCAAAAATCCACTAGAAAATTGCTGTTAGAAGTACTTTCTTCATATTTTGCAGATCTCATCCTGCATTATAGTTCTGGCAGTCTCGGTTTACACTTTCATTTGCAGCTGAAGGATTTTAGCATTCATATAAACCGTTCCTGTCATTACTAACCATAGCACTAGAAGGTTACATATCCTTGAAAGGATCCTTTCACAGATGGCTTAGTTTTGTGCTTATTTTTCCTAGTACCTCAAGATCAGGTTTCTTTGATTCAGTTCTTTATTTTATCAGAACTTTTTATTCAAATATATTTCCTATATATCCTTAGATAGCAAAGTTTTTGGACTTTGCATTTGCAAAGCTGTCCTGGATCTGTTCTCTTGAGAATAAGTTAATTTTCCCCCTGTAAGTAAAAATCATGTTAATCTTTTGTGTCATGGGCATCCATATTTATTTTTTTCAACCTTTTCTCAGTGTTTATATCTTACATTCCATCTCCTCAAAAGCTTGTATTTTCTGGTGACAGATACTCTCTCTGTCAAGAAACCTGACCCCGTGGTTCTGGTGCTGAGTCCCTGCTGGTATGTTCCCTTTGCAGCTGCTTCTTTCCCATTTTTCTTAGCTTACTGTTTCTTGCCATAGTTACTCTTCTGGCTGTCTCTGGGTGACTTCAGAGGTAATTGTTTTCATCCCTTCTTCCTGCCTCATCTTCTGTCCTCTTTCCCTTCACCTCATACTCCACTGTAATGAACTTATTCCTCAGTTCATTTCTCCTGCATTAGCTTGTCTCTTTTTTCTGTTGTGTCCTTGTGTGCACATACACGTTCTGGCACGGATTGTGTGCTTTTTCTCAACTTTTTCATGTTTTTTATTTGAGGGTGATGAATCCAGAACTTAAGTGGATCCAGGATAAATCCAGAGTCAATATGTCTTGCAGTGGTCAATATGTCTTGCAGTTTATGGTCTGCAGTTCAATATTGAAGAGATCATGAGAAGAAAAAAGCATGGTGAAGTCAGAGATGAAGCCTGTTGCTTTCATAACCTTTTGATAGAACCAAACTTGCTCGCTGGGCTCAATGAGGGCCAACTTGCACTGACTTCCACTAGTCAAGACATCATTTTAGTTTGAGTGAAGTCAGGAGAATCTGCCTTTCATCCAGAAGGAAAAGTTGTGATAACTCATTCATGCCACCATTAGCTGTTCACACTAGTTTGTTTTTCTTGTGCGAGCTATTACATTTAGCTAACAGCTAGCTTCTAGGCATGACATGCTGCCTTACTGACCAATAATAAGATAGGGATTGCTAATGAGTGAAGGAAGTTATTGCAATCAAAGTAATGGATTAGAGTTCACAAGCGAATCTATCTGGCTGGAAGAGTGCTGGGTTTTGCTTTTTTCTTTGTTTTCTGTGATAGAATTAATGTGGACAAATGTTCATTTCAGCAATATTAATACATTCATTATAATATAATCGGTTTAACAAATTGTGTTTTTAAAAGTTTAGTCTTGACGTGCTGCAGATAGAAGATAATTAGCTACGTAGGGGTACAGCAATCACTGCTTAGTGGTAATTGATTGAAAAAGTGGTGGGAGTTTTCAGACACAGTTTCAAAATGTTTAAGTGGTTATTAGTGTGAAAGTCTATCAGTGGCCTAAGAGGTGTATTAAAGGTTATCAGATGGCTTTTACTGTCCCATTCTCATGTCGATTACAGCTGGGGCTTTTTTCAGATACTAGAGAAGTATTTCAGTCTTGCTGTTTTTCTCGTAATTAGCAGATTGGTGTGGGAAGATGTCATCGGGATATAGTGCTGTTTCCTGATGTGCAGGAGGTAGTGTTTCTGAGTGTAATCAGCAGCTTTTTAAAACGGATTTTGCAGTCATGAGGTGACAAGCTATCAAAGTAAAGCACTTCAGTAATTTAATGTAGTTTACTTCATGTAGCTTTCACGTACTACAGAAGTATTATCCATTAAGTGCATAGTCATTACAAGGGTTTAAAGCAAAACAAAACTCTGTACATACTCAACAAAGTATGTATTCTTTTACTTAGCATTGAAGAGTAGGTAAAGATTTTTCTGTGTGCAAGTCAGCTTAATATTCTAATAAGTAAATTAATTTTATCTCGGTGAGTATATATCTTATCGTTTCTGTATTGGACAACCTGCAAATACATGGGGCCATCTTCTCAACTGGTAAAAAAAGTATAAGATGCAGGGAATTCCTATTAATGAATTGGTATATCCTAGCTGACTATGTCCATTCTCCCAGAAATCTCAATATTCAGATAAAAAGAATTTAATGGATATCAATTCATGTGCATAACAGGAGGCTGTCAAAAATGCAGCAATCATCTGCAAAAAGGCTGCCTAAATGTTTCAGGGCCAGGTTGAAGAATAATAATAGAAAATGTGATTTCTCAAGGACCTAATAAATATGAAAAGTATTATTTCATCCTAATAAAACTGAAGGTCCAGAAGAGGCAATGTCTCTATGTATGGGCCCTGCAAAGGAATTGTGGCAATAGAGAAAATAGCTGTGCTGCAATTCCTGCTGGGTCTCCAGTGTGCTTCCACCCTAGTCTTACTGCAGGATTGAAAGGGTTCGCAGGAATATCCAGATTATGATCCCTAATGCTATGAGTTCATTTGCATTTTCTTTGTTAAGTGAAAATGTTTTTCTGTTATGGTAGGAGTGATATATTTATGACCACAGCAGTTCACATGTCATGGTGAATATATTTGGGGCAACGGCAAGTTCTACTAAATACAGATTTCCTGTAAAAAGGTTCAGCTGAGTCTCTAGACTGTTAAAAGAAAAAAAAAACATTTTACAGGAACAGATGGTGTAGTGTCTTTTTTTTTTCTTGTCGTTCAGTGGAAAGTTTAGAAACTATTTCTTTTTTGAAGAACTGCTTTTTCGTGGGAGTGCTAGGTAAGCTAGTACTTGGTGCTTGGTTTTTAATACATGACATGGTATTGAAAAACTGGAGCTATTAGGTAAAACATCAAGTCCTTCAGGAGTCTGTCTTATCTCTTTTTACTCTTTTTCTTCAAAAAGAGTAAGAAACAACTACTTATGATTGTTTTGCTAAATATTTAACTGTTTCTCTCAAGTATACTTAGTATGATTTAATATGAATTTCAACATTCTGACATATTTTTAGTATAGGTTGAATTATTGCTTGCTAGTTCCATTTTCTGGAAGGTATGAGGTCACATTGTGGATTAGATCAGTAATAGGTGCTGTTTATAGGAACTGCAAGAAATCTATATAAAGTACTGAAAATCCATATTATCAGGAGAAATAGTAGTGTCTTCTACCAGAAAAGAAATTTTGCTTTCAAGATTTAAATATGAAACAAATTAAATGAATCTCTGTGCAAAAAAACAAGTGCATGTTTCCATGCAGGAGTCCACTTAAGAGGAAGCGAAGGGCTAACAAGACCTCCATTGGGCTGAAGTTTGCAGTGGGCACAGATACATTCCTGATTTAGCAGATCTGTAGAAAGATTTGAATACTGTTGCTGAGTTGCAGGGTTGATATTAAGCTGTGCTTCTCTGCTATTTAACCTGTTAAATTAACCTGTTAACCTGGTTAGACTCAGCATGCAGTTTGAATTGCAGTGTGCTCCACTTCAGAAATGTTTTTTATGCATGTTTTAAATCAGTCCTTGTTTAGGAGGTTTAAATCCTGTTCATTTCAGTGAGAATAAGGTGTATGTTTTGGCAGGCTTAAAGCCTACAGTTTTAATTATTGGAAACGGTTATTAAAGGAGGTTGCATTCCTTATGTTAACATTATGATAAATTATAGTTATAGTCTAGAATTATTAGGAGAAATTATTACACTTTAGTACTACATATGAAAGACATGATAATGAGGAGGTGTATTAGCTGAAATTACAAGAGAAAAATGATATGTGGAAACAGCAAAGTATTCTCATTTTGAAATAGAATTATTCATAACAAAGTGTGTTTCTCTTATACTTGTTAGCTACTTGCATTTTTTGGGGGTGTATTTTTTAAATGGCTTTATAGAGACAGGTAAAGCAACTGTTTTTTTTTCTTTGAAGATTAGCTAGATAGTTTAGAATAATGCCTTAGTGTGAAGCAGTTTCATTTCAACAGAAAAACTTGAAAACTGAGATAAAAATCAACTTTTCGTGCTAAAAAAACTAAGAAGCAAAAGTTGGTTTATAAAAATTATTATTAATAACATATAAGAGTAAAATGAAATAGATAATTTGTGATAATTTGCATAATGGACTATTCTGTAGTAATTTAGTTTTCTGGAAAACATTTGGATCTAAGAAGTTTGCCATGGGAGAGGGCCAGAGGGGCTATTGTGCCATTCATTAGCTGAGCAGTAAGGTAAATGTAAACACCCAAAGAATGCTGTTACTTTTTACGTCGAGATAGTAAATCCAATTGAAAATATGTATAACAAAAGCTTGCATTGGAAAAGTTTCGTTCTATACATGTGCATCCAGCTTTAGATTCTACTTCTTTCTTTATTGTTTTTAATGAGTGCATGAAAAGATTTCCAGGTGCATTATAATTAATTTACACATTTTTGTTTTGCTTTTATGGCTCAAATGTTTCCATACACAGTATGATAGAAAAGCTGTGCTCTTCTGCCCTAAGGACACGTATTCCATGACAGCAAAGCAGTCCTCAGAATGGATGCTGTTACACTGCTATTCCTGTGGAAGAGGCATTTTATTGGAAGCAGTAGTATTTTTAAATGAAAGTTCAGTTAGATGATTCTTAATTATATGATTTGATCCCTCTGTGTAAATATCATGTACACACATGCAGTAGAGATTCAGAATAGAACTAGTGCATTATTTTTTCTCAACAGTCTTCAGCTTTATATACTAATGGACTATTTAAATGATGTCCCATAACTATACATACAAAAAGAGTATTTTTAATGGACAAAGAAAAAAAAATCAACAGCAGGAATGTATTTCACAGACCATCCATCTTTTGCACACATCCTGGTACACATGAAAAGTGACACTCCATATTTGAAAATAAAAATCCTTTTTCACATTACTTCCTATGCATTTTAACACTTTCTGACCATCACCACTGAAAGAACATTCAACAGCCTTTCACAGCACGTAGTAAGCTAGAAGTAGGGTTTCACGGAAATCTGTGCAGGCTTGTTTTGGGTCCCTCTGTATTTACATATTATGGTGAGGGGTTTCCTCCCATTTTCCCCAGTTAAAGTACAATTCTGAATCAAAGCTTTTCTGCTGTAAACAAGGCAAACTAATCCTTTATAGACTAAAAATTTCCAAAGAGAAAAAAGGGTTAATTAACATTTTTGGACTCTTGACCAGTTAGTTCTCTTGAAATTTTACAGGAAATCTGTTCTTATTCTTCAAAGAGAAACTAGGGCTTTAAAAATACAAAACCAGTTTAAAGGTAATGCAGGGAGAAGAATTGGAAATTAAAATGTCAGATGCATTTAGCAATCTCTCTGTAAGAAGTCCATTCTTTGATTAAATTCTGAGCAGTCAAAGCTTTGTGTGTTCAACATGCTTTTAGGCCGGATTTATGACACTATGAAAAAACCCGACCTGCTTAAGAGCCAAACCTAGGATAGTTTTCTTAGCTGTATTTTAATTATCATTTCTTTCTTGAAAGCCCTAAGACACTATAAAGTGCTTAAATATTTTCAAGCCACTTTGCATCTGTAAAACTGAGGCACTGAAGAGAAAAACTAGAAACCTTTAATGGTCTTTAAAACGTTATCTAAATCACCAAGCTCTTAACTGAGCATGAAATATATTTAAGATGCATGAAGTCTGATCCTGATACTTTAATAACAAAAGTGAGAGGCAATAACTTTGAAGAGAGCTCTGGAGCACTGAGCAATCTGCAGTCACTTTGCTGGTGCATAGGGTTGACTGACCTGCAGTGAAGTCAGGAAGTTCTAATTTTCTCTTGATTGCTCAGTATTTGCAACCTGGTTTTGGTTTCCCCAGTGAACTTTAGTGGTTGGTCAAAGGATAAGAAATGTGGATTGTGGTGTTAAACCGGCTACATCTGAAGAAAAACCTCTTTCATGAATGCCAGGTAACATCTCATTCTGCAGCCACTCAACCCCATTCACTTCATTGGAGTGAGCAGTTAATACTGCAGCTTTGGGATTTTTTTAAAAATATTCATAGAATGTCATCAAAAAAATCCTAATAAGACTTAAAGTAAAATCAGTAAGATTTTTTTCCATTTGGTTTGTGACAAAGAAGTGACTAGATTACATTCCTTTTTTTTAACATCCATACTATTGAGTTATGGTATTACTTTTGCTTAGTTTTTCTTGTATGTGCACTACACTTAAATTTTTGGATTTCTAGCTATGAGAAGAAAAAAAAAAATGGGCTTTCTAATGGGTTTTTTCCCCACCTGTTCTTTAAAAAAGTTTTGTTGAATGTGTATATCTTTGCTATTTCCCCATTGCTGTACTTGTAAATAAGTTATGATCACCCAAATAATATTTCAATTGCTAACAAGACTAGAAATACCTTTGCTATCCTATAGAAATTATTCATTGCTTTTCATGTCATCTGCTCTTGAGCAGAGAAACGTGTGTCTTTTTAATTCTTATAATAGCTAATAAAACTCCCCCCACGTGAATTATTTTTCTTTGAAATATTTTCATCCACTGTTTAATCTTTTTTTCTGATTTTTGAACTCCAGTTACTTTGGGGGTTAGGGTGTTGGCTTTTGGAGGTTTTTTGTGTTGGGATTTTTTGTTGTCTTTTTTAAAGTAAATGAACTCAGTAGATGGCATTATATATGATACTCAGTAGCATCTGATTTGCTACAATAAATCTGCGTAATAGACTTCCTTTCCCCTATAAGCTTCTGCTCCCAACGTAACAAGACCCTGAGGCATCCAGAGCTCACAGACATGATGGCAATAAAGCATAATAGTATTAATACTAACTTAGAAAAGTGACAGTGGATCAAATTAAAATTTACACAGTCTTAAATAACATTACCTATTCCTCTAAAATACTACTTAAAGCTTTTCTAAACACCCAAGCATGAGTGTTCTTACATGCTTTACTAAGCATGTAAGAATAGAAACCCATTAATCCACTGAAAACCAGTGATGGAGCTGACAAAGGCAAATGGCAAAGGCCATTTGTACCAACCCATAGTGAAATGGGAAGAAGCATGTAATTAGTACTGTACAAAGCGTGTAATGTAATGTAGTATTTAAAAAGTCACAAAGATAGGGGATCTATTTCCAGCATCAGATGTTTTGCCACAGTTCCTTGCAATTTACTTTTCTTTTACTACTCCTCTCTTCCTTAAGATACTTTTCCCTTTTTCCTCCTTTTTCATAGAGCTGACTCTCGGCATTTTCTTGGTGATGTATTTTATTATTTTCTTCGTGGAAATTTTTCTCAGACTTGCAAGACTTGAGTTGGTTTTAGTTCTATTTTTTTCCCTTGTGTTTCAAATACTTCTGCGTGCTGTAAAGTACCTGGGTATCAGTTTCTCAGTAGTCTCTGGTTTACGTTCATCAGACAATTGATGACTGTTTTGGCATAGCTTTGGGATATTGCAGCTCTTTAAGAATAGACACCACCTTCTCTGCAAATTAATAGCCACCTATTTAAGTGCAACTGTTGGACAAGTATTTGTTGGAATGGTTTAGATTTTGCCTCTTCATTGCTTAAAAAAAAAAAAAAAGAAATAAAAGATAAAGCTATTGACTGTGCAGTCAAGGACTAATCTTAAACATCCTAGTAGTTTTGGTAAACTAATATCTGATTTCAAAGTCCTTGATTTTGGTGATGCTAAAATCAAAATAAATAGAGACTTACTGGCTTGATCCAAATCTGTTAGAATAGAGCCTAAATACACTGTGCAGCATTCTCCTGTGAATCAGGGTAGAAAAATCTTTTGTGGATTATAATCTAATTCTAAAATGTTATTCTTATAACACTACTAGTAGGCTGATTTATGTTTGCTTCCCTATGTTGAAAGTTATGATTTATTTCAGCTTCAACTTTGTGGAATAATAGAATGTCTCATTGGCATAAATCTTGTGTATAAATATATTTATAAATATATAAAAATTGTGTATAAATCTTTACAACCCAAAAGTTGTAATGGATACAGCTAGTGTTTTTTATTCATATTCATTTTTGCAAACAACAGGACAGTATCAGACAGCATGTGCTAAACTGGTACAGAGGAGGGGATTAAGTGATTACTTGGCTTTGGAAAATTGGACATGTATGGTTTAAAGGATCACTAGTATTTAGAGGAATGTGTTTTGACTGCAGAATACTTTGCTTCCAAATCTTTCTGCTGAACCTCCCATAAAATTCAAATATAGGAGCAATAAAGTGTATTGTAATAAAAGCACTTCATACTTCCCCCTCTCTGTACAGTGGACATGGATCATATTGACTGGACAATTGATTGCAGTGAATAAAAGCTGACCTGTAAAGCCCAAGCTCATAATTCAAAACAGTTATTCAGGATGTTTAGCAGTTCCATATTCCATTTCAGTGATATTTTCTATATGCAGCTGATAATTAATATTCTTAGTATCAAAAGAGATAAGCTGCTAGCACGAAGACACTACAGGGAGTCCTCTAAATCAGTTTATTTGAATCTTCGCAGGAACAAGTGTAGAACATTTTGGTGTGAAATACATATCCTGTTCAAATAAATATTGGTTAAATGAACCTCCTGTTGTACCATTTGATCACTGGTATTAGAACCAATAGCCATAAAAGCTATGTTATTGTAATACATAAAATAGAGACTTTAAAGACAGCGTTAGTCTTAAGAGTTCTTACAGGTTTAAAGTTTTATGTTGTAACTTCAGTAACTTTTAAAACATGTTTAATGGGTTTCTTATGTTTTTCAAGAACAAACTGAAAGAATAATACCATGCCAGAGTGAAATTTTCACACCCTCAGGGTCCCAGCACTGCACCCAGTGAGAACCTGTGGCCCTCCCCAACAGGCCTGTGCTGTCTGCATTGCTGAGATGTTGCTATTGAGGATTACTCTGTACCTGCAGCAAGTCCAGGAGGACTGAGGACACTTCACTCTTAGGTTTCACAGATAATTGCTCTGTCCGTGTCTGTCAAGCTTTAGATTCCTTCTGCACCATCTTTCCATCCTTCCTCACAATGAATCATTTTTGGCAGACTCCTCATACTAGTCCCTTTTTCTTCATGAGAAATATACAAGCCAGCCCTGCTAAGGATTTTTAATGAAACTTCTCCTCTTCCTGCCTTCTAAACTGTAGCCTTCCGATAGTCTTCTGAGCTTTTTGTCCAGTCTGTTTATTTCCTCTTTGTTCTGTCCTAGTACGGATACATTGACATTGTGCTATTCAAGGAGATGGAAAAAAGATGGCTGCAATAGAAAGGACAAGCTTCTTTCAAGTCTTTGTTCAACAAGGTAAGAATAAGAAGGCATTTCATATAAAATCAACATTTTTTAATCTTTGGGTTGTGGGGGTGGAGGCAACCATTATTTTCCACGGCTATGCTATAAATGCCTAAGTAATTTTGCCTGAGTTTTTAAAGTCAGTTTGGGACAGATTTATGACTTAGGAAGGCTTTACACAAAATCTTTACATTTTTGAGATATGTTGAGTAGTAATAAATGGACTCTAAAGAATTTTAGCATTAGAGGACGCTGTTATGTGACCTTGCTTGCAATGCTTTTGTAAAAGCTGGAATACAGTTTGATTCCAGCTTTATTTATATATATTTATATACTCTTATTTGCACATTTGTCACCTTTAATAGATCATTTAATGTGTTTAGTATTTGTTATGCTAAAATTTGCACTAATTATACAATAGTATTAATGTAAAAGTTGTTTCTGTGATGTTACAGAATTTCTTGTGGTGTGTGGTTCTGTCGATAGTCCCTGCCTAGATTAAATGTACCACACTACTGCAGTCCTCAGGTATGTCATCATTTCCAGTGTGTGAGACAGTCACGGTCTGTCACACGCTAGGAGGTATATGTGATGTATCAAGGCACATAATGGGAAGGAGCCACAGCACTATGCCAAAGCTGGGACGCATGCTGCTGTGTGCAGTCCATTAGGAAGCAAATGCTAGTGGTGACATGTTATCCTGGCTGCCATCTGGCCACATCGAGATGTAACTAGTTATGCACTCACTGTGGTTTTGTCATGAAAAAAACAGATGTCAGATAAAGAAACAGATGATTTGTGGTTACAATAATAACAAAATGAGTCTTCCTACCAAAAAAAACCTGACCTATGAGCATTTACAGAAAATGAAGCTTTATAGGTATATTATAATTACTAGTATTTCATTTACTCGAAGGGACATTATAGCACAGTTATTTTGAAAGAATGTCTTACAAGCGTTTTTACATACGCTTTCAGTTCTTCCATACAGAATTTAATTTGCTAATAACATTTTTGGCTAAAGCTCATGTTATTCACTTAAATACATATATCCTTATACAATGCAAAAACATTTTTTTCCTTAATACTTAGTTAGAATTTTCAAATCTGAAGCTGTACATTATCATGTTAAAATCTGCAATGTAAAAAAAAAAAGTGTTTAGCATTGGTAATTACACAACAAAAAGTCATGACAAAGAGAGAAGTGTACCAGAGAAGGTTTGGGATAGATAAATAACCTGTGACATAATTTCATATAATTTAGTCTATTTTCTTTGTTCATGATTAATGGGATAAGAAGCAATGAGCTTGAATTTAGGAAAAAAACACTTTAAGTTATTTATTAGAAACTATTTGTAGCAGAAAGCATGAAAACAGGTTGCCTGGAAAAACTGTATAATCTCTAGTATTGGAGATATTTAAGAACACATTAGACACAGATGTGTCAGAATGACAAATAAATAAGGGGATAAAATAAATAACCCCTGGGTTTTGTGACTGTAAACCATGAAAGCACTGAAGAAGTAAAATGAAATTACATGTCATATTTTTAGTTTCACATACAGAAATACAGGCAAAGATTTACATAACAGGTGATTGGGAATTCCTGTGCAGTTCCAAGGAGATTTTTACCGATCTGATTCCTCAATAATACTACAAGTTTGCAGATTAATTTGAAGGGGCTCAGTAATACACAAGAATCAAGATAAATGGAAAAAATGTTAATGAAATGTGGGCTTTTTCTTTCCAAAATCAAAACCTGCTTTTTACTCATTTAACTCTGCTAAACTCCGCTGAAAATCTCAGTTCCTGCACTGTATCTTAACTGGCTTATGTAGCCTGTCTGACTACAGGAAAAGAAAAAACAATATTACAGAATGGGTTTTCCTTTCTACTATTCTCCACTTAAAGGGTAATTAATTTGATAAGAAGGAGTTAGGGTGCCACTCTGGTTAGATACTGTCTTTGTGGCACCCATCCTATAAGCATCTATCATCTGCTGAAATCACAGTCCTTGACCGCAGAAGTTTGAAAACTGGGGAAGGATAGAAAGGAGCTGAGAACGATTAAAGACATAACTTTTTACAACTGAGAATTCTGAAAGTGCCTTAGGGGACACAGGCATCTGTTTCCTGTTCACATAATGTCTGTAGATGCGAGTGCCTAACATCTTTTGGCAGATACACCCCAGAGGTTTAGGATTGCTCAGTAGTGAAGTGGAAAAGGAACCTTTCTTCATACAGTTGGTGTAAGTTTAAATATTCCAAAAGCAAGTTCAACTGTAATTTTCTGTGCTGTACAGGGTCACAGTGCAGTTCAGATTCACAGGCTGCCCTCAATCAAACCTTCTCCTCACCTTCTCTCTGACAGTGCCCCTTAAAATGTAAAGCTCCATCTTAACAGTTCTGAGAGATTTAAGTTTATTAAAGGCACATGTTCATAACATTTTTCTCTTAGGGACAGAAATGAAAGAGCTGTGAAATAAATGTGAATGTGACTTACTAGGCTCGTGATAGTAATCCATTTTCTTAACTCACTGTCTCCCTGGGAAGCGTTTGTGGGTTCATCCCCAAAATGTGTGCTCTTACTGACTCTAAGAATGTTATTTCAGTTTTGAAGTGCTGCTGGTGTTGACCTAAGAAAAGTAGAATATCTAATGCATGTTATTTGAAATAGAAGTATTACCATTTATCATAGCTTGTGCCTCAAGCCAATTAAAGTAGGGCTTCTGGTACTGGTTTCTTTTAAACAAGCTGATACCAACTGGAAATGATCTGGTAGTAGTATTTCCCCTCTCAGAACTGGAACATTTTCCGTACCAAGTAATGGGGTAACAAATCTATTCTGTAACTGAAATATATGCTGTATGGAGACTGCTAATTACATTTCCAGTTGCTGCAGCAACCTCAGAGTTGCTATTTTGATGTCCTGCTCAGATTATCATCAGCATTTCAGCTCTTTGAAGATAAATCCTTAGACAATACAGCCACATCCACAGCTTTTTATTCTTAAGTTTGGTGAAGGCCTTTATGACACTAGTGAAAATGTTGTTTATTTATGAAAATGTTTGTCAGGACCGTTATGCTCCTGAGAACTTCAGGGACCTTCTTTACCTGGAACGGAGCTTTCTTTTCCTGCTCTGTACCCACCTTTCACATAATGTCCCTGAAGGACCTCTGTAGGCTATGTCACCTAATCAAGTGTGGTTCTGTGGCAGTTTTGGCCTTAGGTTCATGTTAACATTAAGACACCATTTTCTTTGTGCATTAATGCAGTGGTTTAGCCTCAAAGAACAGACAGCTGCTCTCTCACTCTCACAGTCATGGGGGGGAGAATCAGAAGAATCATAGAATCATAGAATCATCTGGGCCGGAAGGGACCTCCAAAGGCCATCTAGTCTGACCCCCAAGAAAAAGGCAAATCTCGTGTGTTGAGACAAAGGCAGTTAAACAGAACAGCAAAGGGAACAGGAAAACAACAATAACACTGAGAGGAATAAACAAACACAATTATGGTACCATCACTCACCAACAGTACCTGGGACCCCAGCTCGCTCCCCAGCTTCGACTTCCTGCCCCCTCCCTAGGCCAGCTCCTGGCTACAGACTGGCATGGCTTGAATGGGATGGAATACCTGTGTCCCTGGTGGATCCTGGGGAAAATTAGCCTGCCGGAACCAGGACAATTAGGCAAAATTCTTGTCTACTGCAAAGGCAGCAGGAATGACGTGACTATTAAGCAAGGCTAAATAAGCCTGTAATATGCAGTGGCTTTCATTACACGACCATGTAGCTGGCAATCAGAATTCAGATGTGGAACATTTTGATGGAAAGAAATGGGGTGTTATCCAGAGGACTGTGTTTTCCACCACCCGTATTTTTATTACAGATGAATGAAAAGCACTTTTTACTTCAATACAAATTAAATTAGTTGTTATCATATTGATTTCAACTGGGCTAGTAGCAACAAGCAATTATAATAAGTGGCAATTTAAAAGATGTTCTACTGACCACTTTAATTCATAAATGGCCAGGTTAAGAATTTCTTACACAGGAAAAGCTCCTGTTAAGCTTCAGAGGAAACTGTTGCTGAGCACCAGTACTTCATCATATAGCCAGAAGCGATGAAGCTTGGCAAACATTGTGTTTTGGAGAAATGACAAATCTAAATGGAGATGTTTTGGGTAGGAGGTCTGCTATATGGCACATCAATGCAATGTCTACAGTTATTTTATAAACATCAGCATTAAGCTGACAGGAAAAATTACAGAAAGTGATTTGAGGAGGTATAACAGTAATGGGAAGAAGTTCACTGAAATATAGTAGACTCTTGAGGAGGGAAAGTTACTTGCATTGGGACTAGGACACAGCAATAGGGTTTTCAACCTGGTGGCTAGCACACTTACTTCATGGTTATAGTGAAAGTTTGAATTCCTTTAAGCAAAGTCCAAATCAGGGAAAAAAACCCCAAAACAACCACCCATGGGATGAAGGTTCTTATAGAGTTCATGCCAGAACTTTTATACATCCTGTCTTCCCTCTGTATTCCAGAGCCCTAACACCTTACTGTTTCTTACAAGACCCAAATCTCACGCCTTCTAATGCCAGCTTACTGAATTGTTCAATCAAGGTGATATTTCTGTTGTCAGTCTGGATAAAACAGCAAGAGTTGACTGAAAAAATACTAATGAGGTATGGTTTCTGGCTGTAAAGGAAAAAGTGTGAACTTCCAGCTTAGTGGCAAGATAGGCACCATGCAGAGTTAGTTTGTATAAGTTTTAAAAATGGAACACTTAGTATTTTAAAAAAGGAAAACACTAGAAAAGGGTGAAGATAGAGTTCTACAGTAGTGTCTCAACAGATGTAATTATGTATATAGTTTTGTTAAAATTAAAAGACATGTTGATTTATTCTAGCTAAGGCTCTAAACCTGTCTCTGGAGCTGTTACCTGTTGTTGGTGTCTGTTTCATTTCAAGGTTGTAAAAATCTGGTTTAGATCTCTAGGACAGATTAAGAACTATAAAGCAATAGTAAAGGATGAGTAAGAAATTACTAATAAGACAATCCATGCATATGAAGGGTTTTCTAAATTATATTTGTGCAAGTTACACTTGTGTAAATGCTTCAGCATGTTGCAGGTTCTGGGTCTCCCTCCTCACATTGTTAACCAGGAGAACAGCAAACAAACACTGCAGTCAGAGCTGGGCTAAAAAGCCCATCTTTCTCCTTTCTGTTCTCTGCACTGGGGTGATTTTCCTGGTGCTGGTACTGAAGGATAATCAAGTTACTTTGCACAGCAGCAAAACAGACTCCCTGTATTTGGGGATTTTGCAGAACTGCTTGTTTGCAAGGTTTTCTTTTCAGTGTGTTGAAAATTTAAATCACAAGAAGTTGGCATAAGTTACAAATTGTAATGCGCCTGTTTTGGTGTATCTTGTGATTGATCTCATGGAATTTGAGATGATGCACTAAGCACTTTTAAAATATTCATTCTCATGTCCTTTAGAAAATATCCCAAGAATTCAGGAAGCTATCCTTTCTCAGTTCTACTGGGAAATAGCACATTGGTGAATGGGTTTTGGCACTTAAGCACATTATTAATGTATGGCTTGGTTGTTTACTTAGTGTTACAAAAATATTTTTCGTTCTAGAGAGGATACTTGGAAATGGTGTTCTCTTTCATCTCCCTGTAAACCACCCAAACATCTAAACTTTGTGAACAGCAGAGGTTGTTCACAAGAGGAGAAAGGGAACAGTACTTGGTGTGTGTGAAAGCATTCCAAAGTGATCTTCAACGGTTGGTTATTATATAAATTTTTAATAATATCCAAGAGCTCATTTTGATATAAAATTTTAAGACAGGTGGATTTATTTTTTTTTAATTACCTCACAATGGTCCTGTAAGAGAAACAATAAGCAAGAAATTGCAATTGAAATAAGGTTTGTCTTTTGGATTGATTTTTTTCATACAGGTATAAAATTGTATTATTCCATTTATGTGATTGCATTTGTTCTAAAGAGTGCTATAAATGAGCGTTCAGAGGCCAAAAGTTGAATGTACATAAAATCACTTAGTTTGAGTCTTCCAAAGTAACACTCATTTGTGCTTGCATTAATTTCTGCTCTTAAGGAATTTTTATATGGTTTTGTACCTGTAGTTAGAAAGGAATTTTTTTGATGTGTAGAGTAGATAGTAGTTTTTCCTGGAATGATAAAGCCTCTGAAAAACACATTTGCCTGCTTTAGTACAAGAGTTTTGCATAGAAAGATAGGGCAAATAGGAGATTAGTCTTAATTATTTAATACAGAGAATAATAAAGGTACCAGTAACAGTCTTACCTGACAAGGAGAAGACTTGAAACGTTTTTCCTGTTAGTTGTTTAGACAGTACATTTCCATAAGACATTACTCATCAGAAATGAAAGGAAAAGGAAAATGGAACTGCATCCTAAAATCAAACTGGGGTACTGCAGTGTCTAAGTTTTAGGCTCCTAGTCCTTGGAATATATAACACAGGATCACCACCACACATTTTGATTCCCTGTGACAAAGGGTACAATCGGGAGTTGACCGAAAGCAGCAAAGGGAGCTGCTTGGTCCTGGCCAGAATGGAAGCGGCTGAGGCTGGGGCATGGGTTCAGCCCTCCCCTGTTAGACCCCCTAGTTCAGCCCAGAAAGATAGATGTGGCTGTGCATCTTTGAGCACAAAGATATGCAAACAAAATGCCCTTCCCCACACTTTTTAAAGAGTATAACAATACAAACGCTGAAGAACTAGTGATTATTGAACCCTGTTGTGTATAGTTGTGTAAGTAGTAAACCACTTAGCAAGGCTGAAAACAGATTTGCGTTTTCTTTCTCTGTGGGACAGTGCATCAAGGCACCTGCTGGGGGAAGCCTGAACCACTGAGATAGAAACTGTCTAAACACTTCACTGGAGCCAAAGAAAGTTATCTATTTATTCAAGAAAATAAACTATCTGTTTAATTAAGTAGAGCAAGTATCTACTATATTTAAGTTGTCTTTGGCTAGGGTAAAAGGTTGAGGGATTCCTCTTGGCTCCTTCAAGAACAGGGGTCACTTCCTTGATATCGGCACTGCTAATGAATGCATAAACCCTCTGACCTCTATTAGTCATCCGTAACGTCCATGGTGGAGTGCTCAGCTCTCAAGATGATGAAACTCTAAGCATGGGTGGGAGCAGAACTGTCCGGGGAGCTTGTAATGCATGTGCAAAGCCTTTAAAGGAAGACAGCAACATTTGAATTTAGGCATCCTGAAGTCACGAGGCTGCTCATTTGGATTTGAAGGGGGAGGAGGAGGGAGAGGCAGTTAATGATTTCCCCTTTTAATCAGAGAGATCTTTGTAGCCCTTAAAGGCTTTCTAAACCCTTGTAGGGATCTGGCCCACTCTCTTTTAGTTTTATTATATGCTTGATGGCCATGAAATATTGGAAGGAAAGTGCATGTGATAATGTCATAAAGAATCTATAAATAGTACTACGGTCTTCATTATGATTCCAGTTGTGCTGTAATTACCCGTGTTCCATGTTGAGCAGAGCAGGAGTGAGATGAATGAGCTGCTGGGAGAGGAATTCAGGCACAGGGACAATGCAGTCAGTGGCTCCCTGGCTACCACATACTGCGCAACAAGTGCCTGGGGCATCCGTACATCATCTCTGCAGGTATTTACAGGGGCGTTTCCAGAGGCAGCCACACAACTAAAGCCCCATCATGTAAAAATGCAGGAGTGGTATTCCTCACCCTGCATTAGTATTCCTAATGGCAAACAGGATGAGAGAGCTGCCAGCCCTTCGCAGGGGAAACTGCGTCCAGTTGCAAGTCGGCAGATACTTGGCCATGGGTTTGAGTGAGGCCAGAATTTCATTCCTTACCTAGGTTGTGAGGTAATTTAGGTCATACGTTCTTTGACGTCTTTGACTATCCTGTTCATTCAGGGATTTAGGGATTTTCTTTTCTCCAGCTGGAAGAATGAAATTTCAATGTTCTTTTTGAGTCACCTCTGTTCTATAGAGGGTTGTGCTCAAACTATCAGTGACTAAAAATTCAACGTTTTGTTTGTATCGTCCAACATTTGGTGAAAAATTATCTTAGTTTACCATCTGAGTGTAATAGATGCTCTACACAGTGAGACAGATTCTGGAATTTTTCTGCTTGGTTCTTCTAAGGTGCAGAGAAAGCCCCTGTGGGGAGCTGTATTGCTGGACTGGCCACGTGTTCTGTATGTTACATACAGCTACACGTGACAGCCTATAGCTCCAGCAGGAGCCTGGTCCTTTGGGAAATACCGAGAGGGTGAGAAGCACTGAAGAGATCATAACCCACTAAATCCCAAATTCTTTGGGAGTTTTCCAGGCTAAAATTTCAAATGGGAAAGGAATAGATTGGGGAAGAAAAGCTACAGCAGCTACAGGCAGCATTTGAATAGCTGGTGGGTTTATAGCAACGCTTAGAGACTGTGAACACCTACAGGTACACGTACATGTGAATTCTGTTTAGGTAGCATGCTAGGTCTGGCAAGCTCCACGGGTTTTGCATCTGGAAGGTCAGTTAATGTGTTAAACCCACACAGTGGTTTAACTGCGCTTTGATTTTATCTCCTTTTGGGTTACGTGTTAGCAGCCGAGGGGTAGGATGTGCCGTGCTGGCTGCGGGGAGCAACGCAGCCAACAGCTGGGGGGGTTGTGCGTTGTTAGTCACTCCTCAACACAGGGGGGGCCGCTGCTTCTCCGGTCCCTCGGAACCAGCACGAACACCCCGGGCAAAGGCCACGCTCTCCTTGGGGCTGCGACCCCCCAGGCTATCACGTGACCTTCCTGGCGCGAGAGCTGCCCGCGCGCGCTCCCCCTCGACTCCGAGGCCGACGGCCGTTATGTGTTATGAAACGGCCGTTAACGGCTCCCTGGCGGGCGCAGTTGCACGCGCTCCCTCAGGGGGATCGGGCGGGCTCCGAGCTGCCCCGCAGCAGCCGGGAAACACCAAGGCGTCCCTGCGGCTCCCGGTGAGCTCTTGTCGTTGGAAAGTGTGGAGAGACCTTTAGTTTCTTATCTTTGTTTTCTAGCTGAGTAGGAAGTGAGTCTGTATGCTCTTGGGAGATAGTGGCAAAAGGAGGTAATAAGTCTCATTTAAAAGATATGTATTGGTCTGTTTTTCTTTTTGTTCTAACCTTTCAGAAAAGACAAAACACCATTGGTATTGCAGATGGGGCAACGTCCCTTTTTGGTTTTCTGTTTATCACAGTTGTTACCATTTGCATGTGAGGGCTGATGCTACCCTGGTGTAGCTCAGTACATGAACGATTTCTGAAAGTGTTTCAGAAGGATGAGGTGATGTCTGAGGCAGTGGAGTTGTTGAAGGGAGTGATCCCACTCCTTAGCAGCTCTACTTCATGTGAGGAAAATACCTCTAGATGTGTTTGGAGGCAATGGAAATAAGTGGAAAGAGATTGAATCAATACACAGAAAAATATCTAACTTTATATTTTCACAATGACGTTATTGATGACAAGGGATAAAGCATTTAAAACTGTAATAACGTTTTCAATGATTGTTACCCCTCTCTCTTGTGTAAAATTGTTTCTCGTCCTTTGGTATTGCATAGTAGTGCTACAGGTCCATGGTTCCCCAAAAAATAGAACTCTCTGTCAAATTCCTTATAGTTTAGACTTAAAAAGAGAAGATACTGGATATTGTAATTCTAAATTAAGAAAAATTGTGCTTTACCTGGATTGTGTCACATGGTACTCGTGAACAGAAGTTGGTTAAATTTGAATGATAGCTTTCCTTTTTTGTGTACTGTTTAAGCACTTCGTGTATTTCTCTTGTTTTCTCCTACCTTAAAAACTGGCTGGGATATCAGCTAATGATAATATTGAAAAAATTCTGGAAGGCTTCCCTGTTTCAGGGTATGTAAGCTATTGTCATAAAACAAATAGTATTGGATTGCTTATGTAAGCTGTTACATTATACAATCATTGTATTAAGGTATTTTGAATTGTAAATATGAGGAGAAAGTCTGTTTCAGGGAAACTTAGTAATTTTTCAGTTGTTACGCAGAAATGTTTTTGTGTGGTTTGGAGAGATTTTTGAATTGGAGAATATAAAGTCTGCATAATCAGGTTTCATTTGTATGTCTGATAGACAATGCAGTTGTCTGTTAGTTTTCACACCAGGTACACGATTCTTCTGCTAATGACCGAGGGTATAAAAATTCTTCCTTTCGTTGCTGTGCTCTCACCACTTATGTTTAGGTAATGCTTTTTCACTGTTGCCCAGTATCAGAAACTAAGGGAACTTGTCAGGAAAAAACTTTTCCAAAGTTTTTCAAACTGCAAGGGGTTTTCAAAACTGCATTTCTCCCAAGGAATAGATAATGACCTTAGGATAATTAGAGTGATAAATAGCGATTTACTTTAGTTTAGGTTATGTGTCCTTAACATTATGTGATTTTTACGATGATAAGAATATATTCTCAAACAGAAAAACACTTCAAGGCTGGGAGATAAAACAGTTTATTGCATCAATAGCTCTGGTACTAACAGTGTTTCACTGCTTTAGCCATCCTGTTCAAGGTTTACTTAATGGAATTGCTGTTGGAATACTTAAGTAATAGTGATTAGTCTGGTTGTATTTTCTGCTATACTTCCGGGTGGTTTTTAGTGCAGTATTGGAGTAATCATCCTTTCATGCCACCTTCTGCTATGTAGGGATTCATCACTGTCTCAATACTGTGATTGATGGCTACCAGCTTTTCAGAAGGGACAGGCAAGGAAAGAGGGGTGGTGGGGTGGCCCTTTATGTTAAG